>CM049933.1:14069816-14609816 GCA_027405835.1 Asclepias syriaca
TATGATCAGGCAGAAAATAAATCAACAACTAGGTTGGACTTTTTCTTAGTCACAGGGTCTTCCTGATGTGTAGTGTGTGTACTAGTCTAGACCAGATAGTCAACACAATGAACTCTTATCTTAACTGCTACCAGATAATACTTCGACCTATCGCTAGACATACTGACAACAGATAACTTTCTGAGTTCTGAGCTTTGGTGATCAGATTTTTAATGTTTTAGCACTTAGTTATTTTCTTTATAGATTCAGGGTATTTCGAGTTTGCTTAGAACACGTCAACTTCAACTACCCATGTAGCGAGTCCCACTCCGATGACTCCCAGATCTACACGACCTTAGGGCATCAGGCTTTAAGTTCCCCGAAGGAGTGGTGCTCGAGTAGCGAAGGCCGCTGGCAAACTACCCTACTGTAATTAACTTCCTTAAGTTCTTTTCACTTTTAGCTCAGAGTCTCATCTAGTCATTCTAATTGCCAATATATCCACAACTGGTCTAATTTTATCTAGTGGAGTCTCGAATGGGCAATTGGTTGAGGTCTCTAATCCAGACAAGGTTGTGCTCAGTTATCAGGAATTCCCTATTCCTAATCAATTAGTCCAAGATAGCTATCGACTATCTCCTACTAACCATAACATACTACCTACATATCATAGACATAAGCAATTTGTTTAACCAAGCATACTGCATTTAGAAGTCTGAAAGACGGAAAAATTTTGAAATTTTTTTTGGAAGGGTGTGAAAATACAGGGAAAACAAGCAAAAGCATGCGAAAAATTTTTCAAACTGCTTCAAACTGCTACAGTGCACCGTGCACTGCTACCCCACACTTAAGTTTGGCACTGTCCTCAGTGTTCATGCATAGCTAGCTACCCCACACTTATTTGAAAACAAGAAATAAAACAGAAAAGATTCTTACCCCACACTTATTCGACTAACTAAGGGTAAGAGAGAAAATCAGGCAACAAAACAGGAAGGATAGCAAAACAAAACACAAAACAAATAAAATAAAAGGAATATGAGGATTAGAAAAACTCCCTTCATGTCGCGAACAGAAGGGTCTTCTCTGATCTGTCAATTGGCTCTTCACCTTAGCCATGTGCTATTGCTGAGGTGTTCTTGACTCTACAAGATCTAGATATTGGAACGGATGACGCCAACTCCGATCCATCATTGTCAAGCTCGAGGTAGTGGCATATCCATTTGATGAATGACTCAAGCCCAAAGGACTGTTTCCTCGAATCATCTGCAAAGTTTCTCGTAATCGTAGTGATGGGATTCCGGTTGACGTACTAAATAGGTGTTATTTTACCCTATGTCGATTATGATTAATTAAGGACTGTGATTGACTAATTGTCACGTTTAGTCTTATGGTGTCACTTAATCAGCCAGAATCTAAGGCAGAGTACCTATCGTGTAGCTAGTCTATTGGAAAGTATCTACGATTTTACTAAGTTAATTATCGTACTCCCAGGGAAGTGGCAACGGCTTAGTAGTAACTAGCCTCTTATCCTAACTCTTATCTTATGATCCAGTTATGCAATCTTCATCAAATACTTTTGATGAGAGGGTGATCCATTCTCCACTAGGTTCAAGTCTAATTAACCCTAGAAGTGTTTTAAAGATAAATTCTGATTCTATGTTATACTGTTCCTATATGTTGATTGACCTATATTCGAGTATTTTAGATGCATCTTAGCCTGGATTGCAACTATGTTCTGTGTCTAAAGGCGTACCACATCCGAGGTCTCTAATAAACCGCCCTACCTTAATGACGGCCCTACTCACGGTTTGGGACGAAGGCATCCATGAAAGCCCTATGTCACTTCGGGGATCATACCGCTTGCCCTAGCCGCCGGCATAATCGGACTCAGCTCGGCCCCTACCTAGACTACTTTAACAGGCAGGGTGTTCAACATGTTATTTTATCTAGCATGGCAGACACCAATACTAATTGATGTCTGTTAAACTAAACAGGTTATGATTAGACCGTGGTTAGGAATTGTCTATAACCCTAACTTTAGTTTAAAAGAGCACATTAAACATGTAGACATAGTGAATATTTAGCAGGTGGCTATTTCCGGAAAAATATAACAACTTCAACATATAAAACAACTATTCATAAAAATCATAATCAGATGTTCATAATAAGTATTTAGAGAAAACAATAACAACATATAAGAGAGGGGTATGGGGACTGATGCCATAAAGAAATCACCCTTTACGTAGTCTCGCCGCAGAGCGTACTGCTGTATATGTTGTACTGCCTCCTCTGACTCTGCTCACCAGAACCTTCGGAGGACGCTTCCTCAGCCTAGTAACTGGGCTTTACCTTAATACCCAGCTTAAGCCCAGCCCTGTGGACTGACTCTTCGAACGCCTAGAGCTCTCTTAGGGTCTCCTAACGAAACCCCGGGTATTCTATGAATACCGGAAACGAACCTATCTATAGAAACCTAAGATCTGAGACTATTTCTCAGAAACTAAACAAAACACTAATAAGAAAGAAAACTGAGATCCGAGTCTCTGAGTGAGTTGTGTACTGGAAAATTGTACACTGGAAACCACTTAATGACTCAGATCGAGTGGAGAGGGATGAATTCAACTGCTGGAGGCCTGGGGTATTTATAGCAGCTTCTCGGAGTGAAAAATTCTGAAAAATTCGATGTGGGACAACTTCTGGTGGCTCGGGACGCCCGTCCTGATTCGTTGACCAGGTTCGGGACGCCCGTCCCGGTTCAGGACGCCCGTCCTGGCGGTTTGACCGGGTCGGGACGCCCGTCCCGGGTTCGGGACGCCCGTCCCGGACCTTTGACCGGGTCAACATTTCCAAAAATTGCGTTTTTGCCCCAGAATTTGCTGTTTTCGTCTACTTTTCACCTGACACTCAAAATCATAAAACCGTGAAATCAAGTAAATAGTAAACAATTAATGTCCATTTACTCTCAATTTCACATTAAAACATATATAAAACATGCTAAAATGTGATACGATTTTCGCGTATCAGATAACCCCACACTTAGCTTTTTGCTTGTCCTCAAGCAAAGTCTACATGGAGTTAGTGATTTTAAACCGTAGTGCAGTCACTTAAATTCCTAATCATGTTTTTTATTCCAAAATTCTTCAGACAATTCTTAACACAGGTCTGACTGGTTAGGTTGCTATGACAAGGTCTCAAATGTTTCTAGTAGTTTGTTATGATCAGGCAGAAAACAAATCAACAACTAGGCTGGACTTTTTTCTTAGTCACAGGGTCTTCCTGATGTGTAGTGTGTGTACTAGTCTAGACCAGATAGTCAACACAATGAACTCTTATCTTAACTGCTACCAGATAATACTTCGACCTATCGCTAGACATACTGACAACAGATAACTCTCTGAGTTCTGAGCTTTGGTGATCAGATTTTTAATGTTTTAGCACTTAGTTATTTTCTTTATAGATTCAGGGTATTTCGAGTTTGCTTAGAACACGTCAACTTCAACTACCCATGTAGCGAGTCCCACTCCAATGACTCCCAGATCTATACGACCTTAGGGCATCAGGCTTTAAGTTCCCCGAAGGAGTGGTGCTCGAGTAGCGAAGGCCGCTGGCAAACTACCCTATTGTAATTAACTTCCTTAAGTTCTTTTCACTTTTGGCTCAGAGTCTCATCTAGTCATTCTAACTGCCAATATATCCACAACTGGTCTAATTTTATCTAGTTAAGTCTCGAATAGGCAATTGGTTGAGGTCTCTAATCCAGACAAGGTTGTGCTCAGTTATCAGGAATTCCCTATTCCTAATCAATTAGTCCAAGATAGCTATCGACTATCTCCCACTAACCATAACATACTACCTACATATCATAGACATAAGCAATTTGTTTAACCAAACATACTGCATTTAGAAGTCTGAAAGACAGAAAAATTTTTGAAAAATTTTGGAAGGGTGTGAAAATACAGGGAAAACAAGCAAAAGCATGCGAAATTTTTTTTTTCAAACTGTTTTTTCAAACTGCTACAGTGCACAGTGCACTGCTACCCCACACTTAAGTTTGGCACTGTCCTCAGTGTTCATGCATAGCTAAACTACCCCACACTTATTTGAAAACAAGAAACAAAAAACAAAATAGAAAACTCTTACCCCACACTTATTTGACTAACTAAGGGTAAGAGAGAAAATAAAACAACCAAAGAAATAACAAAACAGGACACCAAACAAAATAAAAGTAAAGGAACATGAGGATTAGAAAAACTCCCTTCATGTCGCGAGCAGAAGGGTCTTCTCTGATCTGTCAATTGGCTCTTCACCTTAGCCATGTGCTATTGCTGAGGTGTTCTTGACTCTGCAAGCTCTAGATATTGGAACGGATGACATCAGCTCCGATCCTTCATTGTCGAGCTCCAGGTAGTGGCATATCCATTTGAGGAATGACTCGAGTCCCAAGGACTGATTCCTCGATTCATTTGCAAATTTTCTCGTAATCGTAGCAACGTGTCCAGAAGGAACGTGTCTAGGAATGAGACTTCTTTGGATTGGTGTGCCTACCTGCCAATGTTAGTAAAGGTATTGCATGCAAGTCTCGAATGGAAGAAAAGATACCTGAAGTTTTGGCGAAGCTGTGGTGGTAGGGGGCTCCAGTTGTGTAGATCTGGGCCCAAGTATTTGAGACTTCCTCGGGGAAGTTTCTCACAGCTGATTGGTATGCAGGGAATGTAAGCTCCTCCATTGCTATGCTCCCGACACAATGCCAAATTCCTCTATATCTGCCGACCGTTCGTTACCTCTTGGTAGATCACTTGCTTGCACTGATCTGGCTTTAATTGTTGCCAGTATCTCAGCTATTGATTCTGCGAGTGTGGGTTTTGCTGTGGTGGTGTCTTCTGAAAGTTTCCAGCTTCCGAATTACTCCTCAGCTAAATCCCGTACGATTCCTCTAGTTGGGATTGTATGCATTTCCCATTGGAGCAGCATTCTGCAGTAACCTACTCCTACCTCTTTTGGAATGGTCAGTCATTCCCATAGCAATCCCTGCTAAAGTGTGGTACTTAGCAGACTTCACAGATTTGATACACATGCTGAACATTTCTTCCTAAAACATTAGCACTCTGAATTTGGAAAACAACTAGAATCTGCACATGACTTTAACATCATTAGTAGGTAATGCCTGTGATTCAGGCTATTTTCGAAAAGTGTTCCACGACTACTATGATGTAATTAGTGTCAAAGGAAGAAAGAGAAAAGGATTCGAAATACCCCTGATATCAACGGTTGCAACATTCTGTGTACGTCGCTGGGGTAGATGATCTCTGGAAGATGTGTTACCTTTTATTTGGCAAGCATCGCAGGACTGTATCAGAGATACAAAAGTCCTTGACTATGGTGGGTCAACAAGATCCTGCTTTCAACACTTTCCGGACAGTGTTGATAGTAGTCAATTGGTTTCCCGTAGATTCTTTAGGGCAATACTCCAAACTCTTGTGGCCTTCGTCTTCTGAGACACATCTTCTTATCAACTGATCTGCAAAAATTTGAAATAGAAGAGAAACTGCCCAGTAGTAATATTTCAAATCAGCAAAGAATTTCTTCTTTTGCTGATAAGTCATATCACTTGGAGCTTATTCAGTGACTAGATAATTTGCAATAAACCACAGATGAGAATTATTATACATAGCAAACAATGCAAATAAGCTTTCATCCAAAAATTTATCAGTATTACACTAGCCTCTAACTCGGGGTTTTCTAATCTAGACCAATGGTTTGCTTTCTAGATTTTCAACCCTTTTTCTTATCCCTTTATTCTATATCAAATTCAAGTAACAATAAAACCTAACTTAATCAATTATGGTTCAGTATCAGTTTTATTGAACACAGACATCTCAGAGTGATCAGTGTAACCTATTGTTTTTAGACAAGACTAGATAAGATTAGGATTTATCATACATGAACTTTCTTATCATGTTTCTGTCTAAAACAATTCTTACTACATCACATATTCATTCAAAAAGTAGATTTCAATCAGGTGATGTCATAATGGGTGCAATAATTCCTTTTGGTTTAAAAGTTCTCATGCAATCATCAAACAAAAGGAACATCCTTTCTCATTAGAATACTCAGAGGTCTGTCTATTAAAGAAAATTTTATTTCATGATTCTGTCTAATAGACTAAGCATGGCCTAAGAAAATTCCACAATGATATTTCTTCCAGATTAAAGCCTTAGCCAAAAATTGACAACTCAGAAAAATATTCTATTCCCATTTCCATTTTTTTTTCGAAATTAAATAAAGGAAAAAAAAAACACGAAAAAGAGCAACTAAGAAAACAACTAAAAACAAGAGATAGGGAAAAGGAACAACTCACCGTTGAGCAAGAAAGATACATTCTTTTTGGGATTTTAAATTTTTAACATTTTTTTTTTCTTTTTATGTTGAAAGCAGGTAAATTTCCTTAATATGGTTTTAGAATAATTTTCTAAAATTTGATTATCCTAAGTGTCTTAATTCCAGATATTATCTAAAATTAATTAGTTATGATAATCCTATATTCAGGAAAGTGATTGCCTAACTGGTATAACATAAGTGTTAATCAAAAGTCTAGGTTACTACCGTTACCTATCATAAGTCTCTAGAATTGTGGCCAATAATTCTAAATTCATTATGATATTTCCCCGGCAACGGCGCCAAAAATCTAATGGGATTCCGGTTGACGTATTAAATAGGTGTTATTTTACCCTATGTCGATTATGATTAATTAAGGACTGTGATTGACTAATTTTCACGTTTAGTCTTATGGTGTCACTTAATCAGCCAGAATCTAAGGCAGAGTACCTATCGTGTAGCTAGTCTATTGGAAAGTATCTACGATTTTACTAAGTTAATTATCGTACTCCCAGGGAAGTGGCAACGGCTTAGTAGTAACTAGCCTCTTATCCTAACTCTTATCTTATGATCCAGTTATGCAATCTTCATCAAATACTTTTGATGAGAGGGTGATCCATTCTCCACTAGGTTCAAGTCTAATTAACCCTAGAAGTGTTTTAAAGATAAATTCTGATTCTATGTTATACTGTTCCTATATGTTGATTGACC
Source organism: Asclepias syriaca (assembly GCA_027405835.1). NCBI lineage: Eukaryota > Viridiplantae > Streptophyta > Magnoliopsida > Gentianales > Apocynaceae > Asclepias > Asclepias syriaca. Next base: position 14,076,882 of record CM049933.1, read on the forward strand.
TATATTCGAGTATTTTAGATGCATCTTAGCCTGGATTGCAACTATGTTCTGTGTCTAAAGGCGTACCACATCCGAGGTCTCTAATAAACCGCCCTACCTTAATGATGGCCCTACTCACGGTTCGGGACGAAGGCATCCATGAAAGCCCTATGTCACTTCGGGGATCATACCGCTTGCCCTAGCCGCCGGCATAATCGGACTCAGCTCGGCCCCTACCTAGACTACTTTAACAGGCAGGGTGTTCAACATGTTATTTTATCTAGCATGGCAGACACCAATACTAATTGATGCCTGTTAAACTAAACAGGTTATGATTAGACCGTGGTTAGGAATTGTCTATAACCCTAACTTTAGTTTAAAAGAGCACATTAAACATGCAGACATAGTGAATATTTAGCAGGTGGCTATTTCCGGAAAAATAACAACTTCAACATATAAAACAACTATTCATAAAATCATAATCAGATGTTCATAATAAGTATTTAGAGAAAAACAATAACAACATATAAGAGAGGGTATGGGGACTGATGCCATAAAGAAATCACCCTTTACGTAGTCTCGCCGCAGAGCGTACTGCTGTATATGTTGTACTGCCTCCTCTGACTCTGCTCACCAGAACCTTCGGAGGACGCTTCCTCAGCCTAGTAACTGGGCTTTACCTTAATACCCAGCTTAAGCCCAGCCCTGTGGACTGACTCTTCGAACGCCTAGAGCTCTCTTAGGGTCTCCTAACGAAACCCCGGGTATTCTATGAATACCGGAAACGAACCTATCTATAGAAACCTAAGATCTGAGACTATTTCTCAGAAACTAAACAAAACACTAATAAGAAAGAAAACTGAGATCCGAGTCTCTGAGTGAGTTGTGTACTGGAAAATTGTACACTGGAAACCACTTAATGACTCAGATCGAGTGGAGAGGGATGAATTCAACTGCTGGAGGCCTGGGGTATTTATAGCAGCTTCCCGGAGTGAAAAATTCTGAAAAATTCGATGTGGGACAGCTTCTGGCGGCTCGGGACGCCAGTCCCGGTTTGGGACGCCAGTCCCGGTTTGGGACGCCAGTCCCGGTTTGGGACGCCCGTCCTGATTCGTTGACCAGGTTCGGGACGCCCGTCCCAGTTCAGGACGCCCGTCCTGGCGGTTTGACCGGGTCGGGACGCCCTTCCCGGGTTCAGGACGCCCGTCCCGGACCTTTGACCGGGTCAACATTTCCAAAAATTGCGTTTTTGCCCCAGAATTTGCTGTTTTCGTCTACTTTTCACCTGACACTTCCAAAATCATAAAAACCGTGAAATCAAGTAAATAGTAAACAATTAATGTCCATTTACTCTCAATTTCACATTAAAACATATATAAAAACATGCTAAAAATGTGATACGATTTTCGCGTATCACGTAGCAACGTGTCCAGAAGGAACGTGTCTAGGAATGAGACTTCTTTGGATTGGTGTGCCTACCTGCCAATGTTAGTAAAGGTATTGCATGCAAGTCTCGAATGGAAGAAAAGATACCTGAAGTTTTGGCGAAGCTGTGGTGGTAGGGGGCTCCAGTTGTGTAGATCTGGGCCCAAGTATTTGAGACTTCCTCGAGGAAGTTTCTCACAGCTGATTGGTATGCAGGGAATGCAAGCTCCTCCATTGCTATGCTCCCGACACAATGCCAAATTCCTCTATATCTACCGACCGTTTGTTACCTCTTGGTAGATCACTTGCTTGCACTGATCTGTCTCTAATTGTTGCCAATATCTCATCTATTGATTCTGCGAGTGTGGGTTTTGCTGTGGTGGTGTCTTCTGAAAGTTTCCAGCTTCCGAATTACTCCTCAGCTAAATCCCGTACGATTCCTCTAGTTGGGATTGTATGCGTTTCCCATTGGAGCAGTATTCTGCAGTAACCTTCTCCTACCTCTTTTGGAATGGTCAGTCATTCCCATAGAAATCCCTGCTAAAGTGTGGTACTTAGCAAACTTCACAGATTTGATACACAGGCTGAACATTTCTTCCTAAAACATTGGCACTCTGAATCTGGAAAACAACTAGAATCTGCACATGACTTTAACATCATTAGTAGGTAATGCCTGTGGTTCAGGCCATTTTTGAAAGGTGTTCCACAACTACTATGATGTAATTACTTTCATAAGAAACCTATTGTTTTTAGACAAGACCAGATAAGATCGGAATTTTATCACATATGAACTTTCTTATCATGTTTCTGTCCTAAAACAATTCTTACTACATAATTACATCACATATTCATTCAAAAAGCATATTTCAATCAGGTGATGCCATAATGGGTGCAGTAATTCCTTTCGGTTTAAACAATCTCATGCATTTATCATCAAACAAAAGGAACATCCTTTCTCATTAGAATACTCAGAGGTCTGTCTATTAAAGAAATTTTATTTCATGATTCTGTCTAATAGACTAAGCATGACCTAAGAAAACTCCACAATGAGATTTCTTCCAGATTAAAACCTTAGCCAAAAATTGACAACTCAGAAAAATATTCTATCCTCATTTCCATTTTTATTTTTTCGAAAAAGAGCAACAAATGTACAACTAAGAAAACAACTAAGAAAGAACAAGAGATAGGGAAAAGAACAACTTACCATTCAGCAAGAAACATACATTCTTTTTGGATTTTAAATTTTTAACGTTTTTTTTTCTTTTTATATTTCGAAAGCAATTAAATTTCCTCAATACGGTTTTAGAATAATTTTCTAAAATTTGATTATCCTAAGTGTCTTAATTCTAGATAACATCTAAAATTAATTAGTTATGATAGTCCTATATTTCGGAAACTGATTGTCTAACTAGCATAAAACAAGTGTTAGGTCTAAGGTCTAGGTTACTACCGCTACCTATCATAAGTATCTAGAATTTTGACCAGGAATCCTAAATTCATTATGATATTTCCCCGGCAACGGCGCCAAAAATCTGATGCGATTCCGGTTGACGTACTAAATAGGTGTTATTTTACCCTATGTCGATTATGATTAATTAAGGACTGTGATTGACTAATTGTCACGTTTAGTCTTATGGTGTCACTTAATCAGCCAGAATCTAAGGCAGAGTACCTATCGTGTAGCTAGTCTATTGGAAAGTATCTACGATTTTACTAAGTTAATTATCGTACTCCCAGGGAAGTGGCAACGGCTTAGTAGTAACTAGCCTCTTATCCTAACTCTTATCTTATGATCTAGTTATGCAATCTTCATCAAATACTTTGATGAGAGGGTGATCCATTCTCCACTAGGTTCAAGTCTAATTAATCCTAAAAGTGTTTTAAAGATGAGTTCTGATTCTATGCTATACTGTTCCTATATGTTGATTGACCTGTCTTCGAGTATTTTAGATGCATCTTAGCCTGGAATGCAACTATGTTCTGTGTCTAAAGGTGTACCACATCTGAGGTCTCTACACTACCTACCGCCCCATCGTTAAGGTAAACGGCCCTACTCACGGCCCGGACTAAAGTCAGCAATGAACGGTACCCTATGTCACTTCGGGGTCATGCTGCTCGTCGCAAAACCGCCGGCATAACTCTCTACTCAGCCTACCTAGACTACTCTAACAAACAAGGTGTTCCGTTGGTTATTTTATCTCGTATGGCAGACACCAATACTAATTGATGCCTGTTAAACTAAACGGGTTATGAATAGACCGTGGTTAGGAATTGTCTATAACCCTAGTTTTTAGTTTAAAAGAGACTTACATTAGACATGCAGACATAATGAATATTTAGCAGGTGGCTATTTCCGGAAAAACATAATAACTTCAACATACAAAACAACTATTCATAAAATCATAATCTAATATTCATAATTGATGTTTAGGACAAAGCAATAAAACATATAAGAGAGGGGTATGGGGACTGATGCCATAAAGAAATCACCCTTTACTTAGTCTCGCCTACAGAGCGTACTGCTGTATACGTCGTATTGCCCGCCCTGACTCTGCTCGCCAGAACCTTCGGAGGACGCTTCCTCAGCCTAGTAGCTAGACTTTACCTTACATCCTGGGCTTAAGCCTAGCCCTGTGGACTGACTCTTCGAACGCCTAGAGCTCTCTTAGGGTCTCCTAACGAAACCCCGGGTATTCTATGAATACCGGAAACGAACCTATCTATAGAAACCTAAGATCTGAGACTATTTCTCAGAAACTAAAACAAAACACTAATAAGAAAGAAAACTGAGATCCGAGTCTCTGAGTGAGTTGTGTACTGGAAAACTGTACACTGGAAACCACTTAATGACTCAGATCGAGTGGAGAGGGATGATTTCAACTGCTGGAGGCCTGGGGTATTTATAGCAGCTTCCCGGAGTGAAATATTCTGAAAAATTCGATGTGGGACAGCTTCTGGCGGCTCGGGACCCCGTCCTGATTCGTTGACCAGGTTCGGGACGCCCGTCCCGGTTCAGGACGCCCGTCCTGGCGGTTTGACCGGGTTCGGGACGCCCGTCCCGGACCTTTGACCGGGTCAACATTTCCAAAATTGCGTTTTTGCCCCAGAATTTGCTGTTTTCGTCTACTTTTCACCTGACACTTTCAAAATCATAAAAACCGTGAAATCAAGTAAATAGTAAACAATTAATGTCAATTTACTCTCAATTTCACATTAAAACATACATAAAAACATGCTAAAAATGTGATACGATTTTAGCGTATCACATGCCCTAGCCGCCGGCATAATCGGACTCGGCTCGACTTACCTAGACTACTCTAACAAACAGGGTGTTCAGCATGTTATTTTATCTAGCATGGCAGACACCAATACTAATTGATGCATGTTAAACTAAACAGGTTATGATTAGACCGTGGTTAGGAATTGTCTATAACCCTAACTTTAGTTTAAAAGAGCACATTAGACATGCAGACATAGTGAATGTTAAGCAGGTGGCTATTTCCGGAAAAACATAACAACGTCAACATATAAAACAAATATTCATAAAAATCATAATCTCGTATTCATAATAAATTTTAGAACAACACAATAACAACATATAAGAGAGGGACATGGGGACTGATGCCATAAAGAAATCACCCTTTACGTAGTCTCGCCGATAGAGCGTACTGCTGTATATGTCGTATTGCTCGCCCTGACTCTGCTCGCCAGAACCTTCGGAGGACGCTTCCTCAGCCTAGTAACTGGGCTTTACCTTAATACCCAGCTTAAGCCTAGCCTTGTGGACTGACTCTTCGAACGCCTAGAGCCCTCTTAGGATCTCCTAACGAAATCCCGGGTATTCTATGAATACCAGAAACAAACCTATCTATAGAAGCCTAAGATCTGAGACTATTTCTCAGAAACTAAAACAAAACACTAATAAGAAAGAAAACTGAGATCCGAGTCTCTGAGTGAGTTGTGTACTAGAGAAGTGTACATTGGAAACCACTAAATGACTCAGATCGAGTGGAGAGGAATGATTTCAACTGCTGGAGGCCTGGGGTATTTATAGCAGCTTCTCGGGGTGATTTTTCATCAAAAATTCGATGTGGGACTGGATCTGGGGGTTCGGGACGCCCGTCCCGGTGCTTTGACTGGGTCGAGACGCCCGTCCCGGGTTCGGGACGCCCGTCCTGACCCTTTGACCAAGTCAACATTTCCAAAAATTGTGTTTTTGCCCCAAAATTTGCTGTTTTCGTCTACTTTTTACCTGACACTTCCAAAATCATAAAAACTGTGAAATTAAGTAGATAATAAACATTTAATATCAATTTACTCTCAATTTCACCCTAAATCATATATAAAAACATGCTAAAAAGGTGATACGGTTTTCGCGTATCAATGACCGGACATGTAAGCTTGCCGGTAACAAAATCGATGAGATCGTAGCCAATTAATAGTGCTTCGAATTGGGCTCTCCATTGAGGGAAGGTAGCAGGCGTAAGTTTTTCATTGATGGTAGTGGAAGCGTTGATGGTAATAATCGGATTGACAGAGGAGGACCCAGGAAGTGTATTCATTTCAGAAGGAAAGTATAACTCGTTAGAGACCGACGCTCTGATACCATAAAAAGGATTAACACTGTTGTTGGCTTTTGAGAATTCTAAATCTCATAAAAATATATTGATGTACATAGCAGATTTTTATACATATATTTACAGACAGTCAAGGAAGGCTGTAGGATCTTCCTTGATACTATATTTACAGAAAGTCAAGAAAGGCTGTAGGATCTTAGAATTATGCTTCCACAAATCTTTGCTGATTTTACGTAGGATCTGCCTTGATAAACAGATCCATCATAATTCTGAATAAGAACACCAATTACCGCCTGACCGTTGCGCATAGATCCATCAACAAGAATGGATTGTGCAGTAGCAAGGAGATTGGGAGCATCACGAGCTGGACCAATAGGACACCGAATCCCTAAAGTTTCCATCCCCAAATTATTAACCCACATACAAACCTTATCCACTGAAGGAACCGGAATACGAAAAATAAACTTATTATGAGCTTGCCAAATACTCCAAAGGATCAAACAACATCGACAGATATCATTAATGGACCAAGAAACTAACACCAAAGATAATAAATCCAATGTGGAATTCATTTGTTGAGAAAATAAAGATACGGGAGAACAAAGTTTTGACCAAATTTTACACGCGAAAGAACAAGTAAAGAAGAGATGTAAGGTCGAATCCAAAAAATAACCACAGAGAGCACACCGCTGCAAACTAACACCCCTTTTTCCCAAATTCTCACCAGTAGCTAAGGCATTACCCATTAGACGCCACATAAAATAACGAATTTAGGGTAAAAGAGGTAGACTCCAGAGTCTCTACCAAATAGCCATAGAGGGGATCGACAAAGAAGTAGAAGCCCGCAAAGAAGTCGTCTCTGCTTGAGAAGCAAGCCACGTGCCCGAACGGACATTATAATCCCCCACATGTGTCAATCGCAAAACCATTTTATCCGAACTTGAAATTGGGCAGAGAGCAATGTCCCGAATTACCTCAATCTCATCCGATAAAAACTATCGGCGCAATAGATCGATTTTCCAAGATCGAGACCGTTCATCAATTAGATCCGCCACAAAATGTAAACCAGATTCTTGTTCCGATTAATCAAAGGGCGATGAGAATTTGTAGAAGGAATCCAAAAATCGCGCTATATAGAAATCGATTTTTCATCCCCTACTCGGTAAAATAAACACTTACAAAGCAAACCCCATCAAGCCAACAAGCTACGCCAAAGCAAACTAGTCCCAACACTACACCTAGCCAACAAGAAAGACGAATTAGGGAAATACTTAGCTCGAAGAACCGATGCCACTAGTGAATCTGGATGTCGGAGTACTCTCCAAACCTACTTAGGGAGTAAAGCCAAATTGAAAGAAAATGGGTCCCTAAGCTCCGAATGACCAATTGGCAATCCAAAAAGAGATAGATTCATCTCTGTCTGTAGCAACATAGCTGAAAGCGGATCTATCGCAACCCCCACGAAGGAAACGTTTTATCAGAAGGTTGTCCATTCACTAATACTACAAAAGAAACTAACAAAAGACAGTTATGAATCCACCCACAAAGCTTATTTGGAAACCCCATAGAACTTATTATTGGAAATAAAAATTGAGAATTTTAACAGAGAGGTGCATAAAATATGAATATGAAACTTCTTATAATTTGATCTTTGTTTTTCTGATTATTTTTTAATACTCTCACAGACTAATTACAAGACTCTTTAAATAGAGAACTTGGAATACAAAAGAACATTCAAAGATAATTAAAGAGACGTTGAAAGAGTCATTCATCATAATGAATACTCATTTTCCAAGATCTAGAAATCTTGAATAATAATAAGATTACAAGACATTAATTTTAACACTCCCCCTTAATGGCTTGTGTAACTCCAATCATCTCACGGAAAAACTCGAACTTATCTCTAGGGAGAGCCTTGGTAAAAATATCAGCAACTTGTTCTTCGGTCTTGCAATACTTGAGCTGAATTTCTCCATCTTCTATAGCTTCTCTAATAAAGTGATGCTTGATTGCAATGTGTTTTGTGTGACTATGGTAGACGGGATTCTTTGTCATTGCAATAGCAGATTTGTTATCACATAAGAGAGCAGTAGCTACTTCTTGCTTTGAACAAATATCTTCTAGAATCCTCCTTAGCCATATTGCTTGTGAGGTTGCCAATGATGCCGGGATGTATTCGGCTTCGGCCGACGATAGTGCCACCGTTCGTTGCTTCTTCGATGCCCATGAAAATATACCAGAACCAAGAGAAAATGCGTAACCCGATGTGCTTCTCATATCATCGACACATCCAGCCCAATCGCTATCACAAAATCCAAGCAAGTTTGCTTCAATATCTCTTTCATACAGAATACCAAAATCAAGAGTACCTTGAATGTATCGTAGCACCCTTTTTGCAGCTCCAAACTGACTTTGGCTTGGCTTATGCATAAACCTTGACAACATGCTTGTAGCATACATGATATCCGGCCTTGTTGCAGTCAAATACAGCAAGCTCCAACCAAACTTCGATAAATTGAATCATCTACTCCTTTGCTCCCATCTTCTTTCTTCAACTTTTCATTCACAATTAATGGTGTAGCCACTGGCTTGCAATCTCCCATTCTGAATTTTTCGAGCAGTGTTTTGGCATATTTCTTTTGGTAAATAAGAATGCCATCTTTGTTTTGACAAATCTCAATACCCAAAAAATAATGCAACAGACCCATATCACTCATTTCATATTTTTTCATCATATCCCTTTTAAAACTTTCAATCATTTCACCATTATTTCCAGTGAACACCAAATCATCAACATAGAGTGAAGCAATAAGAATTTCATCAGTACCTTGTGTCTTCACGTACAAGGTAGGTTCGCTCTTGCTCATTTGAAAGCCCTTCTTAATAAAATAAGAATGGATCTCACTATACCAAGCCCGTGGTGCTTGTTTTAACCCATATAGCGCCTTGTTTAACTTGTATACTTTCGTTTCTTCTCCTTTGATGACAAAACCTTGTGGTTGCTCGACATACACATCTTCTTCCAATTTTCCATTCAAAAATGCCGACTTTACATCAAGTTGATATAAAAACCAACCCTTTTGAGCGGCTAATGCAATAAGAGTTCGAATGGTATCTAATCGAGCCACCGGTGCAAATGTCTCCTGAAAATCAATTCCGGGCTGTTGCGAGAACCCTTTTGCGGCAAGTCTTGCCTTGTTTCTTTGAACCGAACCATCAGGATTAAGCTTTGTCTTGAAAATCCATTTTACCCCAATCACATCTTTGTTCTGAGGTCTTTTCACCAGAAACCAAGTTTTATTTTTTTCGATAACCTGTAGCTCTTCCTCCATGGCATTCTTCCACGCTTCCTCTTTTATTGCTTCTTCAAAACTTTCCGGTTCAGTAGTACAGAAATTGCAACTAGCATAAATATCAGTCAAGCTTCTCATTCTTCTCAGAGACGAACTTGGCGATGAAGAATTCGAGCTTGATGGAGAAAATTGGGAAGTTGTAATTGAAGGAACCTCTTCCGGGATTTCGGCTTCAACTTCACTTTCTTGATTTTCTTTCACTTTCTTGATTTTCAAAAGAATATGATTGAACCTGGACTTCCTTCTTTTTCCAATCGTAAGACATCTTCTCGTTAAATAAGACATCTCGTGAAATAATGACTTTATTTTTCATCAAATGAAAAAGCCTGTAGCCCTTTGATTTTGAGCTATAACCCACAAAAATGCATTTTTCACTTACTTCATCAAGCTTGCGCCTTGTTTCTTTTGGGACATGAGCATAGCAGATACATTCGAAAATTTTCAAATGGCTCAATGATGGTTTTCTCCCACTCCAGGCCTCACGTGGAGTTTTATTTTCTAATGCTTTTGTTGGACATCTATTCAGCAAATAAACTGCCGTATACACAGCTTCACCCCAAAAATTTTTAGGCAGCCCCTTTTCATAAAGCATTGATTTTGCCATCTCCTCGATGCTTCTATTTTTTCTTTCGGCAACTCCATTTTGTTGTGGAGTAAATCCCACAGTAAGCTGTCTATCCAAACCAATATCTTCGCAAAACTTGTTAAACTCATTTGAGTTATATTCGCCTCCTCTGTCACTTCTCAAGACTTTTATAAGAAGGCCACTTTACCTTTCCACATACATTTGGAATTTCTTAAAAATCGAGAACACTTCAGATTTTTGTTTCATAAAATACACCCAAGTCATTCTTGTAAAGTCATCAATGAATATGAGAAAATACTTGTTACCAGCATGAGTTGGAGTCGACATTGGCCCACACACATCCGTATGAACAAGCTCCAAGGGTGCTTTAGCTCTACAGGCTTTATCTTTTGGAAACGACTCTCTGTGATGTTTCCCGAGTGCACATCCCTCGCAAATTTCTTGCATTTCTTTGATTGATGGCAGCCCATAAACCATATCCTTCTCTTTTAGATTCTTGAGACTTTGAAAATTCAAGTGCCCAAGCCTTTTATGCCACAACCAAGATTCGTCGACAATGTCTATTTTTAACGCGACATTCTTCGAGTAGTTAAAGGAGATAGGAAAGCTGCGATTTTGCTTCATTTTGATGCTTGCTACAAATTTGTGATTTTTGTCGAAAATCTTGCATGATGAGTAATCTCCAAAATTAAGAGAATATCCATGCTCAACAAGTTGTCCAAGACTCAGTAAATTTTGCTCTATGTCCGGAACAAGAAGAACATCATGAATATATTTTGTTCCTTCATTCGTCTCCACGGTAATAGTTCCTTTTCCTTTGGCTTGAACTAGTGCTCCGTTACCCATCTTCACTTGAGATTTTGTGGAAGAATCGAGCTTCACAAAAATATTTTTGTCACCCGTCATGTGATTGCTACAACCACTATCAATGAACCAAATATGATTCGCATGTTCCATTTCTGGTTGACAAGCGTAGAACATGGATTCATATTCTTGTTCTTTAGTAAAATTTGCTTGCTGGTTATTCTTGACTCGACAATCCTTTTGAATATGCCCAAACTTCTTGCAATTGTTACATTGTGGTTTTCCTTTAAACCAACAATCTTTATCACTATGGTTGCTCCTTTTGCAAATCCCACACTTTTATTGAGTGGACTCGAGATCTGAACTTCTATCGAAATTGGTTCTTCCTCTACCTCTTGAAGATCGACCTCTTCCTCTTCCAAATCTGCCACCTCGATGTGAGTCTCCGCTGCTTCGATCACCATCAAGGTTATCTCACCTTTGAAAAGTGAGCTTAGATTGAAAAGCACTTTCAATGGATTTTTCCGAATGCCTACTCAGTCTTTGCTCAAATGTTTTTATTGAACCCATAAGTTCTTCCAGGCTTAAATCTGAGAGAATTTTGGTCTCTTCAATTACGGCAACAATTGGGCCGTACTTTTCTGGAAGGCAAATAAGAACTTTTTCAACAATTCTCTGATCATTAACCTGTTTACCAAGTGTCTTCATTTGATTTATGATATTGACAATTTTTGATGAATAATCGTTCAAACTCTCATCGTTTCTCATTTTCAAATTTTCAAAATCTCTCCGTAGCGACTGGAGTTTCACCGCTTTGACTTTGGCGTTGCCCCGATACTCCTTTCAAAGAATATCCCAGGCCTCCTTCGCTTTTGTAGCATTAATAATTCTGGGAAAAATTATTTCAACTACTCCTTGTTGAATGAGATGCAAGGCCTTTGCATCTTTCTTTCGATGTTCCTTTAGTTGTTTCTTTTGCTCATTCGTTAAGCTTGAAGTGTCTTTTGGGTCATCATATCCTTCTTCAACGTACTCCCATAAATCATGTGAGATGAATATTGTTCTCATCGTCACATACCAGAAGTCATAACTTTCTCCGTTGAAGAGAGGAAATGAAGGTTGTAAGTTTCCCGATGCTTGGTTACTCGAACTCGCCATAGCTTGAATTTTTTTTTTGTTGATTTTTTTTTCGCCCCAGTTGATTGAACAACCTTGCTCTGATACCAATCTGTTGGAAATAAAAAATTGAGAATTTTAACAGAGAGGTGCAGAAAATATGAATATGAAACTTCTTCTAGTTTGAGAAGTCAATCTTTGTTTTTCTGATTATTTTTTGATACTCTCACAGACTGATTACAAAACTCTTTAAATAGAGAACTTGGAATACAAAAGGACATTCAAAGATAATTAAAGAGACGTTCAAATAGTCATTCATCATAATGAATACTCATTTTCCAAGATTTAGAAATTTTGAATAATAATAAGATTACAAGACATTAATTTTAACACTCATAACTCGTACGAGGTAGTCCCATTCAATACAGTTATAAGCTTTCCACATATCCAATTTCAACCCAATAAATTGAAAGGAAACTTTTTTAACCGTATGAAGAGAATGAAAAAGTCTCAAATGCTACAATAACACTATTAGTAATCAATCTTCCAAAAACATAAGCAGATTGAGAAAAATGAATCAAAGATAGGGGACTGTACGCAGACGATTACTCAGAACTTTAGCAATTAATTTGTAAATAATATTGCATAAACTAATAGGCCGAAAATCAATCATTAGCAAAGATTGAACTTTCGGGATAAGAACAAGATAGGTAAAATTTAGATCAGATGAATCAATAGAATTTTGATAAAGATGATAAAATAAACGAAGAATATCAAATTTCATACATGACCAAAACAAATTATGAAAAATCCCTTGCTTACCGTCCGGTCCAGGAGCTTTAGTATTAGGTAAACTACGTAAAGCATTTTCTATCTCAGTAATCGTAAAAGGTTGTTCCAATTTAAAAATGTCTGAAGCAGATAAATTGGAGAAATTGAGATCATCAATTGCAACATGATAAGCCGATGATGTGAATAAATTCTGAAAGAACGTCCGAGCAGTAGCCAATAAATCAGACGCAGAACATGCCATAGAACTATATACTCGTTCATGGCAAGGAAAAAAGTTCTGATTGCGTCATTGGCTGGCAGCCCTATGGAAAAATGATGAATTTTGATCACCATGTTGTAGCCATTCCACCATACTCCGTTGACGCAATATTCCTCATCTAAAGCTAGTAATTGATCCAATTGTTTACTTAACTCTACCTCCTGATAGCAATCAATCGAAGTAGATTCCTAAATCTGTCCCAAGGATTTTTTTAGTCGCTGCAATCTTTGAGGGAATATGTCCAAAGGTAGACCGACTCCATGTTCCCAATGTGTCATGAGCAAAACAGATACATGCGAATAATGATGGATTTGAACTAGAATCCTACCAAACAGAAGAAAAAACTTCAGGGCAATTATCAACAGATTGGAGCCATAATTGGAGCCATAAAGGTTCGAAACGTGGAAATAGTTTAAAGCGGTGATTAGAGCCAGTACTACAATCCGTACTAAGAAGTAAAGGCAGATGATCAAAGGAACCCTCATTGAGATGAGTAACCACGTGTGAGGGGAAAAGCTGCAGCCAAGAGGAAGAAGCTAAGAAATGGTCCAAACGAGCATAAACTGGTTCACTCAGCCGATGATTGGACTAGGTAAAACGAGAACCGCGATATCCTAAATCCACCAGCTGGCATTCACCAATGACACCACAAAAACCAACTATCAAACTCGAACGTCTCTCTAAGTGTCCCAATTTTTCATTCTGAGAAACAATCTCATTAAAATCACTAAGACACAACCACGGTAACTCTAATTGCATGTGCAAAGTTTTAAGTAACCTCCAAGAAAATTATCTATGATGGACAGGATTGTCATAGAAGCCAGTTAAATGCTGGTGGGTGCCATTAGAGTTCGAAACCAAAATATCAATGTGTCCCGTTGATAACGATTGTAGCCTGACGCCATCTGTAATGTTTCAAAATAAAGCCATGCCTCTCCGAGAACCCTACTAGAAAAAAAAATACCACCAGAAAAATCCAAACGACAACTAATAAAATACCACTAGGCCTCTCCTGCTCTTGTCTTTGTCGTTCGTTTTCTCTCTGTAGCTTCTACAATTCTTCATCGTTCGTCCTTCTAGAATTTATCTGTTCTCTTAAGTTCTGAGAATGCCTCGAGGTTTCGTGTTGTGGTCCTAACTCATCCATAGTTGAGTGTCGCTGGGGAAAGGTAGGCGCTGAGGATTGTGCTATCCTTGTTGCAGTTTCGCGAGGTGACGTATGTCGGACAGTGTGTCGATCTTTACTTGAATGTCTAGACATTGTGATTTGTGAGGGAAAGATAATTGTTCCCGGTAACGGAACCAAACTGATTCGGCAAAAATTGGTCAAAATAATTACAGGGAGAAAAAGGTAAATTGGTATAACTCAGGTTTTAAGATATATCCGAGTTATGTGTTAGTTTTCTAAGAATTGGTCAAATCGATTGGTTGAGTACACTCCGAGAGTTCTGAAGTATCAGCTACCGGTGGTAACTTACGTTGTATATCTGTCTGCCGAGAGTTGACCAAAGTTGACTAGTCTGATGCACTTCGGGGACTTCGATATCTTAAGAATCTGCAAAAGAAAAGGATGTTCTGTGGGGATGTGGGTCCCGGTGAACTCTCCGACGATCAAGTCAGTTAGGAGTAAATTTAGGATATCTGGTATTGACCTCCCCTTTACCTTTTACTTGTTTCCCTTTTTATAGGTGTTTACCGGAGGATGTTCCTGTCATCAATGAGTTTCCCGTTGTGTTGACCGTTTCTTTCCGTTGCAAAAAATGGGCCTTAAATTAGGGAGTTAAAGAGAGAGAGGGAGAGAGTTACGATTTGAGTCGTAACGTCTGCTCTTTATTATTGATATAAAATCAATAATAATGGCTTTATTGAATTGGCGAAGTGTGGGGCGGTTACTTTTGGGGTTGAATTACTATTTTACCCTTGATGAGCTTTATTGGCTGTTCAGTGGCCCCTCAACGAATTATAACACTGCCTTGTGGTGTACTTCGGTGGACGACTTGTATTTCAAATTCTTCCCAAGTCTTAACTCGGTACTTTTTAACCACAAGATTTCACTTAATGGTAATTTCAAATTCTTCCCAAGCCTTAACTCGGTACTTTTTAACCACGAGATTTCACTTAATTGTAATTTCAAATTCTTCTCAAGTCTTAACTCGGTACTATTTAACCACAAGATTTCACTTAATGGTAATTTTAAATTCTTCCCAAGTCTTAACTCGATACTTTTTAACCACAAGATTTCACTTAATGGTAATTTCAATTTCTTCCCAAGTTTTAACTCGGTACTTCGGAAACCACAAGATTTGAATTAATGGTAATTTTAATTTTTTTCCCAAGTTTTAACTTGGTACTTCGGAACCACGAGATTAACTCCATGGCAATTCTTATATTTTTCCCAAGTTTTAACTCGGTACTTCAGAACCACGAGATTAACTCAATGGTAGTTTCAATATTTTCCAAGTTTTAACTCGGTACTTCAGAACCACGATATTAACTCAATGGTAATATCAATTTTTTCCAAGTTTTAACTCGATACTTCGGAACCATGAGATTAACTCAATAGTAATTTTCATCGTTCATCTCTGACCCATGTGAACGTGATGAGTTCAAATCCTTATTAGCTTCATGTGCTAATGGAGATCTCGATTCTAATGAATCGCGCCTGTTTTCTTCATTGATTGAATGATGATATGGTGACTTACTGTCACTATCATTTGTCTCTAGCTGAGATCTTTCCCATTTTGGAGATGAAAAACTAGTAGTTGCCCTGCCAGAACTGAAGTTTTGTCTTCAACATCATAGGAAATTGAATTGGAGCGAGAAGAAATACTACTTGATTGTTTTTTAGTTCTTTCCTCTTCATAATAATCAAATTCATCAGGACTAAAGCTTTCTGGCAGATGATTCCCATATCCAGCCTCAGATTTATCTGAGGGCATTCGAATTTCAGCCCTCATTTCGTCCTCAATTTCACGTATTTTTTGCTGAAATTCTACAATCTAGCAACTCGTCTTTCTCGGGGTAATGCCTTTGTCGGTAAACTAACATCCGTCTATCGAACTGGAGTGATCTCTTTGCATCCTTGCACGGTGTATTTTGAAATTTCAAGATTGTATGGAGGGAATTGTTTGACACGTGTTGCCTGATGAATTAAAATGAGATCTTCAGCCGTGTGGTGAGCCGTGAAGTCTAAGGTCGATGAGTTGTCGGTGCCGGCGACGCTAATGCGGTTGTTGTTTGAGTTTATTATTAAAGGCTTGCAAGGAGTAGCCGCCGGAAGCGCGTCGATGGCTAGAGTGGTTGGACTTCTTAAGCTGTCGTGCCGCCAAATTCCGATTAGGTAACTTGAATGTATTGCGGCAAGTATGCCGAAGTCGCCATTAGAACGTTCCAAAAGCTTCCAAGAAATAGCAGAATGAAGTCTCTCTTTTTTATTTCTTTGTGGCAGCAACGAATAATAACAATGGTCGTACTCCTCGGTTATTGTGTCATCTTTTTTTTTTTGGGAAGTTTTCTGAAATGGGGTTATGAGAATCGAACGTCCATTCGCAGGTCATTATGTCTACTCAATGAGAAAACATAACTGGTGAAGAGGTGGACTCGGATACACTACTTTCCGTCAATGCAACTTTACGAGCGACTTTAAACATCTCCCCTATGGTCTCCGTCTTTCTCAATTGAAGCTCTGTGTACAACATTCTGGACCTGAATCCTCCTTCGAAATAAGTAATGACGGTGTCTTGACTGATTCCTTCTATGTCATCGTATGTCTTTTTGAATCGCTCCAGAAAAGACAATAGGGACTCATCGTCTCTTTGTTTGATATTGGCTAGATCTCCACGTGCCTTTGGTATCGTTCATGCCATGCTGAATTTATCCAAAAACATTTTTTCTAAAGAACACCAGGAATCAATTGTACCTGTTTTGAGAGAGGTGAACCACGTTAAGGATTTGTCCGATAGAGTGCTTGGAAAAGCCTTGCACAGAATTTCCTGATCATTGGTGACTAGGCCCATTGCAGATTTGTAACGGCATACATGCTCAAGGGGCTGAGTTTTCCCAGAATAGAGGATAAACTGTGGTATCTTGAGGAATGGATCAGGGGCAACACCTTGGATCCATTTGACGAATGGCCCCAATTCGATTGATCTCGTCCTCTTGATTTTGGTTGTATTTTTTACCTTCTCATAACTGTGTTCGGTGTTTCATTTCCTGACCCCTTGTTTCGCAGTGGGAGTGAGTTTTGAAGTGTGATGACTTTCTCCCACTTTGCTGATCGTCTGATGGGGTTTTCTACATGTTCGCATTTCTCGTTTTTCTATTTTCTTAGCGACGGCAATTTGCGAACGTTGTGGAAATTGCTCGGAGCGACCGTTAAAGAATATTGGTGGTGGTAATTCCACTCCTACTTTGTGAAATTCAGTCCTTAATTTTAACCATTGCCTCGAGAGCTCTTGCTCTTGTCTTAGTCGTTCGTTTTCTCCCTGTAGCTTCTGCAATTCTTCATCGTACGTCCTTCTAGAATTTATCTGCTCTCTTAAGTCCTGAGAATGCCTCGAGGTTTCGTGTTGTGGTCCTAACTCATCCATAGTTGAGTGTCGCTGGGGAAAGGTAGGCGCTGAGGATTGTGCTATCCTTGTTGCAGTTTCGCGAGGTGACGTATGTCGGACAGTGTGTCGATCTTCACTTGAATGTCTAGACATTGTGATTTGCGAGGGAAATATAATCGTTCCCGGTAATGGAACCAAACTGATTCGGCAAAAATCGGTCAAAATAATTATAGGGACAAAAAGGTAAATTGGTATAACTCAGGTTTTAAGATATATCCGCGTTATGTGTTAGTTTTCTAAGAATTGGTCAAATCGATTGGTTGAGTACATTCTGAGAGTTCCGAAGTATCAGCTACCCGTGGTAACTTACATTGTATATCGGTCTGCCGAGAGTTGACCAAAGTTGACGAGCCTGATGCACTTCGGGGACTTCGATATCTTAAGAATCTGCAAAAGAAAAGGATGTTCGGTGGGGATGTGGGTCCCCGTGAACTCTCTGACGATCAAGTCAGTTAGAAGTAAATTTAGGATATCTGGTATTGTCCTCCCCTTTACCTTTTACTTGTTTCTCTTTTTATAGGTGTTTACCGGAGGATGTTCCTGTCATCAATGAGTTTCCCGTTGTGTTGACCGTTTATTTCCGTTGCAAAAAAATGGGCCTTAAATTAGGGAGTTAAGGAGAGAGAGAGGGAGAGAGTTACGATTTGAGTCGTAACGTCTGCTCTTTATTATTGATATAAAATCAATAATAAAGGCTTTATTGAATTGGCGAAGTGTGGGGCGGTTACTTTTTGGAGTTGAATTACTATTTTACCCTTGATGAGCTTTATTGATTGTTCAATATATATATATATATATTATATATATATACATAAATATTTATATATCTATAACAAAAAAATAATAAATGTCCAATTAATATTATATATATTAAATAAAAGAAAAATAAAAATGCACAAAAGTTATTAGATATAAATATTTTCTTAAAAATTTAAAAATAAAAGATTCTATATAATCTTATATTTTAAATAAAAATACGAAACATTATTACGTATAAATGTTGAATTAAAAAAGTCTTAAAAATTATAAAAGAGTTATCAGACATAAATATTTAATTTAAAAAATTTAAATAAAAAATAAAACTTTTTAAACATAAAAAAGAAATGTAATCTTATATTTTAAATAAAAATTAAAATATTATAATAAGAATATGAAAGGTAATACATAAATATTTAATTAAAAAATTTCTTAAAAATTATAAAAAAAATGAAACTTATTAGAGATATAAATGTTTAATTAAAATTGTTTTAAAAAGTTATAAAAAAATGAAAAGTTATTAGATATAAATATTTAATTTAAAAAATTAAAATAAGAAAATTTCAGCATAAAAATTTCTAAACATTAAAAAAAACTCATTAGATATAAATATTTAATTAAAAATAAACTCCTAAAAAATTGTAATAAGGAATATAAAAAAATTATTAGATATAAATATTTTATTAAATAATTTGAAATAAAATAAAAGAATTCTATATAAAATACTATGAGATATAAATATTTTAAAAATCATAATAAATTATGAAAGGTTATTAACATAAATATTTAATTAAAAAAATTTAAAGAAAAGGCATATATATATATATATATATATATATATAAGTTTTTTTAAAAAAAAAGTGAAATAAAAATAAAAATAAATATTTGCAAATGTCTTTCTCAATAATCTTATATATAAGATTATATCTATCCATAAAAGATTATTTGGTAAATTTTCTCTGTTCGTATTTTTTGTGATATCAAACGGGAAAAAATATCAAACGGGAAAAAATATCAAAAGAGGAAAAAAGACAGTAAGAAAAGGGAAAATCTAGAAATCAACTGAAGTGAAATGCTAAAAAGCCATGGCTGAGCATGATTCAAGTTCAAAAGAAGAAGAAAAACCAAAACTGTCAATATTCAAGCACATAATTAGTACAAGAAAAATTGCATCTACTTCTTCTTCTTCACAAACATTTGCCTCAAACGAAAAAATTCTTACAATTTCTTCAAATCAGTTGTCCCCAAGGCCTTCCGCCGCCGCAACTCATATTGGCCACAGTGCAAATATATTTACTGACATTCTTCTATGCTTGCCTCCAAAGTCTCTTCTCCAATTCCAATGCGTTTCCAAGCAATGGCATTCTGTAATCTCAGATTCTGATTTCCGTCGCCTTCATTGTAGGACATATCACACCTGCTGTTTGGCACATGAATTTGATGTCCTGTTATTTTTTGACACTTACTTTGCTCCCTTCTTGAATAAGTCGCCAAGCGATTTTAAGTTTAATTTTATCTCTTTGAGCGAGGAAAACATAAAGTTAATGGATTTTATTACAACCCGATTAACCCATTTTATTACAACCCAAATTTTTATTACTAGAAAAATTTGTGGAGTGTGTTCTAGGAATGGGTTGTTTTGCATTCATTTTGTTGGGAGTGATGAAATACAGTTTATGGTGTATAACCCGATTACTGATTGCTATAGGCTTATTCCACAATGCAAAGTTGGTATAGAAAGGTTGAAAGATAAACATCTTGTAACTATTTGTTTTGATCCTCTAAAGTCCGATCATTACAAAATTATATTCCTACAGATAAATTATGAAGATTCTACATGTTATTGTTATATCTTCTATTCAGAAATCGGGATTTGGAAAAACATTAATTCTTCAATGGAAATCAACACTCCATATTTCTTTAATAGTAGTGAAATATTTTGGAATGACAATCTTCATTGGCTCTATTTGTCATGTTCTATTTTGTGCTTTGATTTGAATAAGGAATCCTTTAATTGGTTTGTGCCTTCTCTTCCAATCCTTGAAGGGGCAATAAGCGCTAATTGTTGGTATTTGGGTGAGAGTGAAGATTGTTTGTATGCTATTGAAAAAAGACCATCTGAACTAATGTTGTTCAGTATTTTCATAATGGAGAGGGACTGTTTTGGATGGTTGTTGAAAGCATCTATCGATCTTAATTCATTAACTATCTCATATCCTTTAATAATTTATGAAGGTTGTGATCCTAATTTGTGTTTCCTTCATTTCTTCAGATGCAACAATGAAAGGAAAGAAAGTTTGGTGATATCAATAGAAGGAAGATTCTTTCTTTACAATCTTATTGATAAGAATGTGGTAGAACTTATTGAAGTAGAAGCAAGTCATGGGATGGGTAGATACGATTGGGAACAAACAATTAAATTTACTCCAACTCTTGCCTCAGTTTAATTTTAAATTAGCTTATAGTACATTGAAGTAGTTTTGAATCTTGAAAAAAATGTTCTAAATTTGAAAGCAAAATGGCCATTATTTTTGCTTTCACTCCTATATCAATTTATATTATTATTATTATTTTATAATTATAACTTTTGATTTACTTTTTATTTTTACTTGTCTTATTTATTAGTAATATAATATTCTTATATTTTTTTCACTGTAATTTAGATTATGTTATTTTTAAATTTTATTCTAATAATAATATAATACTTTTTTAAAAAAAAAGGACTTTTTACCTTTACTTCTGGATAAGTAATTATATTTTAATAAATAAATAAAATTAATCTTACAATATATATTTTTATATTCATAAACTCTATTCTCAAAAAAAAATATTCATAAATCTATAATAAGATAAAATTTATATCATTAAAATTATTTATTTAATTAAATTAATTTAAAAATAATATTTATTTTTTTTCCAAAAATAATATATATTATATATATATATATATATATATATAATATGAAAATAAGAGAATAAAAAAGAACAAAAAGGAGAGAAAAGAACTAGAAAATTAACTTTTGTTGATCGTACCCCTACTTCTCCCACATCTCTAGAGTTCACATTGGCACCTACCGATCATACACCTTTGTTCGGGGATAACACTAACGATTTTCACTCAGTCTTATCTGTGCAGATGGACAATCTGACTAATAGGATCTATTTTATGTATCAGACAATCGTAGATAGATTCTGACATACAGAATCTATCTGTATGTCAGGCAATATTGAACACTAATACTAGAGTAGATCAACTCAGAGCTTTAGTTCATCTTCAAGAAGATAGAATTGGGCTCTTGCTGAGAGAAGTGATCAAGATGCGAGAAGAAATGGGTAGGATGCGAGCATAACAGAGTGCATCGAAAAATGAGCGGTGAAGAAAAGGGAAGAATTCTTTTCATAGGTAAATAAATAGTCTTTTGAGATATATTATTTGAGTTAATAATTTATCCATTCTTTTATTCTTTTATTCAAACAATAAATGGGTTCTTATTGATTTTTCAAAATTTTATCCAAAAAAGATTTTGTTTTTTATTGAAAAAATTATGTGAAAAAAAATTATGTATCTATGATATATTTTTTGAATTTGTTTTTCAATCAAACAAATGTTTGATTTATGAAACTGGAAAAATGATTTCTGGAATTGAGAATAGTATAAATGTTTGAAATTTTTAAAAGGAAGGAGAATGTTTCGAAAATTTTTCAGAAATAAATTTTGCGTTTAATTATTCAAATTTGACAAGCTTGTTAATGATTAATTTGATATTTGGAAGTTGATCTTTGTGTGAATAAGTTTGTAGGACATTACCGAATTAGAAAAAGTTCAAAAAATGATAAAAATTAAAAACGAGCGCATGACATGCAAATCGAGGCAGACGGAACAGCCGCCCAGACGAGCTGGAGAGCGTCCCGAGGAGATTTCTCCTCTATAAATAGAGGAGCAACCCCCTCATATTTTTCACACCAAAATGATACTTCCGCCTCAAAAATTCTCTCTCTAGAGTTGTTCCGCCAAAAAATTCAAAAACTTGAATTTTCAAATTTTCCCTCCAAAAATTTGAATTTTCGAATTTTTGAATTTTCAAATTTTCAAATTTCCCTATAAAATTCGAATTTCCCGCCAAAAATTTAAATTTCCATCAAAAGTCAAAATTTTTCCTCCGAATTCGAATTTACCTCTAGAATTTGAATTTTTAAATTTTTCTGCCAATTTCAAAATTTTCCCGCTAAAGTTTGAATTTTCTAAAAAGTTCAAAGTTTTCAAGAATGGCTCCAAAACACGCTTGTGTCACTCCGGCGATGACAATCACTTCAGTTGATCATCCATTTGTGTTGTTTCCTGCTGTATGAGCCTACCAGGAGAGGAGCCAGGGATTGATCGGGCGATGCATTCTGGCGGGCCACACACTAAACTAGATTGTAGTCCGGACACTTGGAGTCGAGTAGGAGATCTGGCGCATGCTCGACGTGCCCCCATACAGCTAAGTCTTCATCATCACGGAGCCTACTTATCTCGAGCTGGTATGTGAGTTCTATACTTCCTTTACATAGCAGCGTGATCAGATTACTTTCCGATTGGGAGGCATTGACCGATCCATGAGCATCACTGAGTTGGGCGTCTGGCAGCGGGAGGAGTTAGACCCCCGTCTACGTGGCGGTTGTGAGAGGCTTCTCCGAAGAGGTCTCGATCGCTTGGTGATATGCACAAATCATGTCACATTTTTAGCATATTTTTAGACACAAATTAAGGTATTATTGGAACCAATTGATCATAATTGATTCAAATTAACACTGTTTTGCGTAATTTGTGATTTTGGAAGTTTCAAGAGTAAATTGCATAAAAACAACAAATATTGGGGCAAAAGTATAATTTTTGGAAGAGCTGAGCTTGGGGTGGCTGTCCCAGAGCTCGAGACGCCCACCTTGACCGAGTCAAGGCTCAGGGTGGCTGTCCCAGAGGTCAGAACTATATGGTCATCGCGTGTGTGCAACCTCAAAGGAGGTTAAATCCTAATGTGTGACATGTGGTTAAAAAGGAAGTAATCAAACTGTTGGACGCTGGACTTATCTATCATATCTCTGATAGTGAATGGGTAAGCTCGGTACAGGTAGTACCTAAGAAAGGTGGAATAAACATTGTTAGGAATGAACAAAACGAATTAATTCATACTAGAACTGTTACTAGTCATCGTGTTTGCATTGATTACAGAAAATTAAACACTGCTACACGAAAAAACCATTTCCCGCTCCCTTTTATTGACCAAATGTTAGAAAGGTTATCTGGACATATGTTTTATTATTTTCTTGATGGTTTTTCTGGATATTTTCAAATCCCAATTTCTCCGGACATATGTTTTATTATTTTCTTGATGGTTTTTCTGGATATTTTCAAATCCCAATTTCTGGACATCGTGTTTTTCTGGACATATGTTAGAGGAATTAAACTAATATTAGAAAAGACTGTAGGTGTTAACCGTAAGGATTGGGCTATAAAACTTGATGATGCCTTATGGGCCTTTCATACAGCATATAGAACGTCTATAGGATTTTCACCATATAGATTGGTTTATGGAAAAGCATGTCATTTACCTATCGAACTTGAACAATGAGCATACTGGGCAGTACAAAAATGCAATCTAGATAATACCTTGATTAAGGAAAACCGGACTTTACAGCTCAATGAATTGGATGAATGGAGGCTCAAAGCCTATGAAAATTCACACCACTTTAAAATGACAAGTAAACTTCGGCATGACAGGCGACATCGATCCCAGAAAATTTTCAAACCGGGAGATAAAGTATTGTTAAACAATTCACATTTGAAGCTATTTCCAGGAAAGTTGCGAAGCTACTAGTCAGGCCCGTTCACTATCACAGAAGTATCACCCTTTGGTGCGTGTGTCATAATGGATTCAGAAGACACCACTCAAAATGTGAACGGACAACGCTTGAAACTTTACAAAGAGCCATTCGACCAGTCCAAGCAAACTGTTGAATTTTCCGAATAAGGGAGTTTTTTAAGTTTTCTTTTCTCTTTGTTTCTTTCCTTTAGTTTGTTTTCTTGATTTTACTGTTTTATTTGTTTTTCAATTTTTCATTATTTTTCAAATAAGTGTGGGGTGATAAGATATGCATGAACACTGAGGACAGTGTCATAATGGATTCAGAAGACACCACTCAAAATGTGAACGGACAACGCTTGAAACTTTACAAAGAGCCATTCGACCAGTCCAAGCAAACTGTTGAATTTTCCGAATAAGGGAGTTTTTTAAGTTTTCTTTTCTCTTTGTTTCTTTCCTTTAGTTTGTTTTCTTGATTTTACTGTTTTATTTGTTTTTCAATTTTTCATTATTTTTCAAATAAGTGTGGGGTGATAAGATATGCATGAACACTGAGGACAGTGTTAATCTTAAGTGTGGGGTAGTAGTGCACAGTGCACTCAAATAAAAATTTGCATGTTTTCCATACTTTTCACTAGAATTACACCCTTCCAAAAAAAATTTCAAAAATTTTCACTCTTTCAAACTTCAAAATCAGTATTGATTGATTGAAAAACTGCTTATGTCTGTGATATATGTTTAGTAAAGTGTTAAGACTATTAGGAAACCATTTGATAACTTTATTGAATTCATCACTTAGAAGTAGGGAATTCCTGATTTTATTGAGCACAACTTAGTTTGGATTAGAAAAATCAACCCAATATCTTTTCAAACCAAAACTAAATAATATTAGACCAGTCGAGAATGTGTTAGCAACTGGAATGACTAGATGATATTCTGAGCTAAAAGTGTAAAAGCTTAAAAGTAAACAAAAGAGTAGTTTGCAAGCGTCCTTTACTACTCGAGCACCCCTTCTGAAGGGAATTTAAAGCGTGATGCCCTAAGATCGTGTAGATATAGGAGTCATCGGAGTGGGGCTCGATACCTGGGTAGTCAAAGTTGATGTGTGAAAGGAAACACAAAAATACTCTAGAAAATCAATTCAAAAATACACCTAGTGCATTCTTTTATTGGGAATCATAACTAGAAAGCACTGGCACCAAAGCTCAAAATCCAGAAGGTCGTTTATTTTGCTATTATATTCGAAAACTGGTCGAATTATTATGTGGTAACGGTTTAGATAGTTTATTTTGAGTTGACAATCTAGTCTAGACTAGTTCACACACTACACCTCAGGAAAACCTTGTGACTAAGCGTAGAGTTCAATCAGGTTATTGAAATGTTTTAGCTACATGGTCATGACACATTTACCAGGACATTTGAGACCTTTCCATCGCAACTCGATCAGTCAAGTCTATTTTCTAAATCATCTAACTGAGTGAGAAATTTTGCTAAAAAATTGCTACGACCCTTGTGTGATTGCACCTATGATTGAGCTTTCATTAATTCCAGATAGGTTTTGCTTTAGGACAAGCAAAAAGCTAAGTGTGGGGTTATATGATATGCACAAATCATATCACTTTTTTAGTATGTTTTTAGGCAAAAAGTAGGGTAAAATTAGAACCAAATCGTTCTTAATTGATTGATATTAACATATTTTTGCAGAATTTGTGATTTTGGAAGTTCAGGTGAAATGTACAAGAAAATAGCAAATATTGGGGCAAAAATGCAATTTTTGGAACTTCTGAGTTCAGGACGGGTGTCCCAAGCTCGAGACGGGCGTCCCAAGCGTGATGAAGTAGTCCCACATGGGAAATGGAAGAGAAAATCCCTCATTTTCCCTACTATAAATACCCTAGGCCTTCCTCAGTTGTAATCATCCCTCATCACTCGATCTGAGTCATCTAGTGACTTCAAGTGTATATTTTTACACTCGATATAAGTCATTCAGTGACTCGAGTGCATTTTCCTGCACTCACGCGAGTAGTTAGCAATATAAGAGCATCTTGTTTTCTTCGTTCCCTGAGTGTTTATCTCAAGTTCTAAGAATTCGATTAGATAGGGTTTGATGGCTCTCCGACTGATATGCTAAAATAGGTGTTATTTACCCTATATCGATTATGAATAACTTAAGGACTTAGAATGACTAATTGTCACATTTAGTCTCTATGTTGTCACTTAATCAATCAGAACCTAAGGCAAAGTACCTATCGTGTAGCTAGTCTGTTGAAAAGTATCTACGATTTTAATTTAATAAATTATCGTACTCCCAGGGAAGTGGTAACGACTTAGTAGTAACTATCCTTTTACGCTAACTCTTATCTTATGATCCAGTTATGCAATCGTTCATCAAATTCTTTGATGAGAGGTTGATTCATTCTCCACTAGGTTCAGGTCTATTTAAGCCTACAAGAGTATTTTACAGATAGTGTTCTGATTTTATGTTATATTGTTCCTACATGTTGATTGACCTATCTTTGAGTATTTTAGATATATCTTGGTCTAAATTGCAATTATGTACTGATTCTACTTGTGTACCACATCTGAGTTACCTAATAAATCGCCCCATCGCCATTGACGGCCCTACTCACGGTTCGAGCTAAAGGCATCCATGAAAGTCTTGTGTCACTCAGGAGATCATTTCGCTCGCCCTAACGCCGGCATAAACACACAAACTCAGCCTACTTAGACTACTTTAACAAACATGGTGATCTATAGGTTATTTCATCTAATATGGCAGACATTAATGCTTCCAACGGGAAGTCCTAAATTAAGGCCTGATAAACTAAATAGGTTATGATTAGACCGTGGTTAGGAGTTGTCTATAACCATTCATCTAGTTTAAATGAGCAAGTAGACATGCAGTCATAATGATAATTAAGCTGGTGACCTTTCCGGAAAAATGTAAATGACTTCAACATGCAAAACATATATTCAAAAAATCATAGTTTAATATTCAAAATGATTATTTGGACGAACACAGTAAAAACATATAAAGAGAGGGACAAGGGGACCTCCGCCATAAAGTATTCACCCTTTATGTAGTCCACTGATGGAGCAACTGCTTGTATATGCTGGACTGCTCGACCCGACTCTGCTCGACAGAACCTTCGGAGGACGCTTCCTCAGCCTAGTAGCTATGCTTTACATTATAACCCGGCCTAAGCACAGCCCTATTGACTGACTCTTCGAACGCCTAGTGCTCTCTTAGGATCTCCTAACGAAATCCTGGCTATTCTATGAATACCAAAAACGAACCTATCTAGTCGTATTCTAAGATCTGAGATAGACTCTCAAAAACGAAGAACACGAGACACTCTCGAAAACTATAAATATACATAAACTAAAAACCTAAAATCACTAAGTGACTTGTATACTATAGAAAATTGTATACTTGAAGTCACTAAATGACTCAGATCGAGTGGAGAGGAATGATTTCAACTGAGGAAGGCCTGGGGTATTTATAGCAGGGGAACTGGGTGAATTTTTCTGCAAAAATCGATGTGGGACTTTGACCAGGCATTCGGGACGCCCGTCCTGGATCTGGGACGCCCATCCCGGCCTGTTGACCAGGTCAGGACGGTCGTCCCGAATCCTGGACGCCCGTCCCGAATCATGGACGCCCGTCCCGAATCCTGGACGCCCGTCCTGGTCTATTGACCAGGTCAGGACGCCCGTCCCGGGTTCTGGACGCCCATCCCGACTTTCGAACTTCTGAAAATCATGTTTTTGCCCTGAAATTTTCCATTTTCTTGCATATTTCACCTGGCACTTCTAAAATCACAAAAACTGTGAAATTGAGTTAATAACAGTTAATTGAGAACAATATAACATCAATTTTGCCCAAAATTGTGCCTAAAACATGCTAAAACAGTTATATGATTTGTGCATATCATATAACCCCACACTTAGCTTTTTGCTTGTCCTCAAGAAAAGTCTACCTGAAGTTATTGATTCTAAATCATAGGTGCAGTCACTTAAAATTTCTAGCAATGTTTTTATTCCAAAATTTATCACTGAGTCAGATAATTCACAATACAGGTCTGACTGGTTAAGTTGCCATGACAAGGTCTCAAATGTCTCTAGTAGATTATCATGGTCAAGCAGGGTTAACAACTTAATAACTTGATTGAACTCTTCTCTTAGTCACAAGGTCTTCCTGATGTGTAGTGTGTGTATTAGTCTAGATTAGATTGTCAACACAATATAATCTTATCTTGACTCTTACCAGATAATACTTCGACCGATCGCTAGACACATCTGCAATAAGAACCCTTCTGAGTTCTGAGCTTTTGTGACAAAACTTTTCAATTAAGAATTTCAATATAAGAATACACTGGGCTATGTATTTTTAAATTTATTTTTCAGGGTATTTTGTGTTTGCTTTCACACGTCAACTTTAACTACCCATGTATCGAGTCCCACTCCGATGACTCCTGATGCGTTCCGATTGGTATGCTAAAAGATAGACTTTATTTACCTATGTCGATTATGAGTAATTAAGGACTGAGTCTTACTAACTGTCACTTAGCATTCAATTATTGTCACTTAATCAACCAGAACCTAAGGCAGAGTACCTATCGTGTAGCTAGTCTGTTGGAAAGTATCTACGATTTTATTAAATAAATATCGTACTCCCAGGGAAGTGGTAACGGCTTAGTAGTAACTAGCCTTTCATCCTAACTCATATCTTATGATCCAGTTATGCAATCTTCATCAAATACTTTGATGAGAGGGTGATCCATTCTCCACTAGGTTTAAGTCTAATTAATCCTAAAAGTGTTTTATAGATGAGTTCTGATTCTATGTTATACTGTTACTATACATTGATTGACCTATATTTGAGTATTTTAGACATGTCTTGGCCTGGATTGCAACTATGTTTTGTGTCTAAAGGTGTACCACATCTGAGTTTCTACGCTACCGCCCCATCGTTAAGGGTAACGGCCCTACTCACGGCTCGGACAAAAGTCAGCAATGAACGGTACCCTATGTCACTTCGGTATTATGCTGCTCGTCTCATAACCGCCGGCATAACACTCTACTCAGCCTACCTAGACTACTTTCAACCAACAGGGTGTTCCGCAGATTATTTTATCTAGTATGGCAGACACCAATACTAATTGATGCCTGTTAAACTAAACAGGTTATGAATAGACCGTGGTTAGGAATTGTCTATAACCCTAATTTCAGTTTAAAAGAACGGCATTAGACATGCAGACATAATGATTATTTAAGCAGGTGGCCATTTCCGGAAAATCATAACAACTTCAACATATAAAACAGATATTCATAAGAATCGTAATTTGATATTCAAATTAATATTTAGATAAAACAATTCGTAAACATACAGAACCTCGTCTAGGGGACCCACTGTCATAAAGTAATCACCACTCTATGCAGGTCCAGCCGGCGCTGCAGCTCCTGTATGCTCCTGACTGCTCGATCCTACTCTGCTCGGCAGAGCCTTCGGAGAACGCTCCTCAGACCTAGTAGCAATTGCTTTACCTTATATCCCGGGCTTAAGCAAATTGCCCTAATCTGACTAAGAACACGCACCCTATCTCTCTCTTAGGATCTCCTAACGAAATCCTGGTATCCTATGAATACCAAAAACGAACCTATCTATCGAAGCCTAAGCTCTGAGACTATTTCTCAGAAACTAAGAAAACGAAACACTAAAGAAAGAAAGAAAAACTGAAACTGAAACCCGAGTCTCTCAGTGACTTGTGTACTCGAGAATTGTACACTGGAAGTCTCTGAATGACTCAGATCGAGTGGAGAGGAATGATTTCAACTCCTGGAGGCCTGGGGTATTTATAGCAGCTTTCTGGAGTGAAAATCTCCAAAAAATTCGATGTGGGACAAATTCTGGTGCTTTGGGATGCCCGTCCTGGATTGGGACGCCCGTCCTGGTGGTTTGACTGGGTCGGGACACCCGTCTCGAACCGTTGACCAAGTCAGCATTTCCAAAAATTGCATTTTTACCCAAAATTTGCTGTTTTCGTCTAATTTTCACCTGACACTTCCAAAATCATAAAAACTGTGAAATTGAGTAAATAACAATCAATTAAGATCGATTTCCTATCAATTTCACCATAAATCATACATAAAAACATGCTAAAAAGGTATATGATTTTCGCGTATCAGATAACCCCACACTTAGCTTTTTGCTTGTCCTCAAGCAAAGTCTACTTGAAGTTAGTGATTCTAAATCATATGTGCAGTCACTTAAATTTCTAGTCATGTTTTTATTCCAAAAATTATTCAGATAATTCTTAACACAGGTTTGACTGGTTAGGTTGCTATGACAAGGTCTCAAATGTCTCTAGTAGATTATTAGGATTGAGCAGAAAACAATTTAACAACTGGGTTGAACTCTTCTCTTAGTCATAAGGTCTTCCTGATGTGTAGTGTGTGTACTAGTCCAGACCAGATAGTCAACACAATAAACTCTTGTCTTAACTATTACCAGATAACACTTCGACCTATCGCTAGACACACTGACAACAGATAACTTTCTGAGTTCTGAGCTTTGGTGATCAGATTCTATCATTTAGCATTTATTGATTCCTTTTGTTTATAGATTTTCTAGGGTATTTTGAGTCTGCTTTGAACACGTCAACTTACACTACCCATGTAGCGAGTCCCACTCCGATGACTCCCAGACCTACACGACCTTAGGGCATCAGGCTTTAAGTTCCCCGAAGGAGTGGTGCTCGAGTAGCAAAGGCCGCTGGCAAACTACCCTATTTTTATTTTCATCATCAATTTTTTTTCTTTTCTTTTCACTTTTAGCTCAGAGTCTCATCTAGTCATTCTAATTGTCAATGCATCCTACAACTGGTCTAATTATATCTAGTTAAGTCTTGAAAAGGTAATTGGCTGAGGTCTCTAACCCAGACTAAGTTGTGCTCAATTATCAGGAATTCCCTACTCCTAATCAATAAGTTCAAAAATAGTCATCAATTATCTCCTACTAACCATAACATTCTACCTACATATCATAGACATAAGCAATTGTTTAACCAAGCATACTGCATTTAGAAGTCTGAAAGACGGAAATATTTTGAAAACATTTTGGAAGGGTGTGAAAATACGGGGAAAACAAGTAAAATCATGCAAAAATTTTGCCAACTGCTATAGTGCACCGTGCACTGCTACCCCACACTTAAGTCTGACACTGTCCTCAGTGTTCATGCATAGCTAAACTACCCCACACTTATTTGCAAACAAGAAGAAATGAAAACAAAACAAAGAACTCTTACCCCACACTTATTTGACTAATTAAGGGTAAGAGAGAAAATAAAACAAGAAGGATAATGGAAATAACAGAACAGAACACAAAATAAAGAAAACAAAAGTAAAGGATCATGAGGATTAGAAAAACTCCCTTCATGTCGCGAGCAGAAGGGTCTTATCTGATCTGTCAATTGGCTCTTCACCTTAGCCATGTGCTATTTCTGAGGTGTTCTTGACTCTACAAGCTCTAGATATTGGAACGGATGGCGTCAGCTCCGATCCTTCAATGTCGAGCTCCAGGTAGTGGCCTATCTATTTCATGAATGACTGAAGCCCCAAGGACTGATTCCTCGAATCATTTGCAAAGTTTCTCGTAATCGTAGCAACGTACCAGAGGAACGTGTCTAGGAATGAGACTTCTTTGGATTGATGTGCCTACCTGCCAATGTCAGTGAAGGTATTGCATGCAATTTTCGAATGGCAGAAAAGATACATGTAGCTTTGGCGAAGCCGTGGTGGTAGGAGGCTCCAGTTGTGTAGATCTGGGCCCCAGTATTTGAGACTTCCTCAGGGAAGTTTCTCACAGCGGATTGTATGCAGGGGATGCAAGCTCCTCCATTGCTATGCTCCTGATACAACACTAAATTCCTCTATATCCTTCGACCATTCGTTACCTCTTGGTATATCACTTGCTTGCACTGGTCTGGCTTTAATTGTTGCCAGTATCTCATCTATTGCTTCTGTGAGTAGGGGTTTTGCTGTGGTTGATGGGGTTTCCGACCGACGTGCTAAATAGGTGTTATTTTACCCTATGTTGATTATGAATAATTAAGGACTGTGAATTAACTAATTGTCACATTTAGTCTATGGTGTCACTTAATCAGCCAGAACCTAAGGCAGAGTACCTATCGTGTAGCTAGTCTATTGGAAAGTATCTACGATTTTATTAAATAATTATCGTACTCCCAGGGAAGTGGCAACGGCTTAGTAGTAACTAGCCTTTTATCCTAACTCCTATCTTATGATCCAGTTATGCAATCTTCATCAAATACTTTGATGAGAGGGTGATCCATTCTCCACTAGGTTCAAGTCTAATTAATCCTAAAAGTGTTTTAAAGATGAGTTCTGATTCTATGTTATACTGTTACTATACATTGATTGACCTATATTCGAGTATTTTAGACATGTCTTGGCCTGGATTGCAACTATGTTCTGTGTCTAAAGGTTACCACATCTGAGTTTCTACGCTACCGCCCCATCGTTAAGGGTAACGGCCCTACTCACGGCTCGGACTAAAGTCAGCAATGACCGCCCTATGTCACTTTGGGGATCACTGCTCGTCTCATAACCGCCGGCATAATACTCAACTCAGCCTACCTAGACTACTTTCAACCAACAGGGTGTTCCGCAGATTATTTTATCTAGTATGGCAGACACCAATACTAATTGATGTCTGTTAAACTAAACAGGTTATGAATAGACCGTGGTTAGGAATTGTCTATAACCCTAATTTCAGTTTAAAAGAACGGCAATAGACATGCAGACATAATGGATATTTAAGCAGGTGGCCATTTCTAGAAAAACATAATAACTTCAACATATATCAAATATTCATAAAAACATAATCTGGTATTCAAATCAGTATTTGGGCAAACACAATAACAACATATAAGAGAGGGACAGGGGGACCGATGCCATAAAGAATTCACCCTTTACGAAGTCTCGCCGATGGAGCGTACTGCTGTATATGTCGTATTGCTTGACCCGACTCTGCTCGTCAGAACCTTCGGAGGACGCTTCCTCAGCCTAGTAGCTGGGCTTTACTTAACAACCCGGCTTAAGCCCAGCCCTGTGGACTGACTCTTCGAACGCCTCGAGCCCTCTTAGGATCTCCTAACGAAATCCCGGGTATTCTAGGAATACCAGAAACGAACCTATCTATAGAAGCCTAAGATCTGAGACTATTTCTCAGAAACTAAATCAAACACTAATAAGAAAGAAAATTGAGATCCGAGTCTCTGAGTGAGTTGTGTACTGGAAAACTGTACACTGGAAACCACTTAATGACTCAGATCGAGTGGAGAGGGATGATTTCAACTGCTGGAGGCCTGGGGTATTTATAGCAGCTTCCCGGAGTGAAAAATTCTGAAAAATTCGATGTGGGACAGCTTCTGGCGGCTCGGGACGCCCGTCCTGATTCGTTGACCAGGTTCGGGACGCCCGTCCCGGACCTTTGACCGGGTCAACATTTCCAAAAATTGCGTTTTTGCCCCAGAATTTGCTGTTTTCGTCTTTTTCACTGACACTTCCAAAATCATAAAAAAAACCGTGAAATCAAGTAAATAGTAAACGATTAATGTCAATTTACTCTCGATTTCACATTAAAACATACATAAAAACATGCTAAAAATGTGATACGATTTTAGCGTATCAGATAACCCCACACTTAGCTTTTTGCTTGTCCTCAAGCAAAGTCTACATGGAGTTAGTGATTTTAAACCGTAGTGCAGTCACTTAAATTCCTAATCATGTTTTTATTCCAAAATTCTTCAGACATTCTTAACACAGGTCTGACTGGTTAGGTTGCTATGACAAGGTCTCAAATGTCTAGTAGTTGTTATGATCAGGCAGAAACAAATCAACAACTAGGTTGGACTTTTTTCCTAGTCACAGGGTCTTCCTGATGTGTAGTGTGTGTACTAGTCTAGACCAGATAGTCAACACAATGAACTCTTATCTTAACTGCTACCAGATAATACTTCGACCTATCGCTAGACATACTGACAACAGATACTTTCTGAGTTCTGAGCTTTGGTGATCAGATTTTTAATGTTTTAGCACTTAGTTATTTTCTTTATAGATTCAGGGTATTTCGAGTTTGCTTAGAACACGTCAACTTCAACTACCCATGTAGCGAGTCCCACTCCGATGACTCCCAGATCTACACGACCTTAGGGCATCAGGCTTTAAATTCCCCGAAGGAGTGGTGCTCGAGTAGCGAAGGCCGCTGGCAAACTACCCTATTGTAATTAACTTTCTTAAGTTCTTTTCACTTTTAGCTCAGAGTCTCATCTAGTCATTCTAACTGCCAATATATCCACAACTGGTCTAATTTTATCTAGTTAAGTCTCGAATGGGCAATTGG
This sequence comes from Asclepias syriaca, assembly GCA_027405835.1. Classification (NCBI taxonomy): domain Eukaryota; kingdom Viridiplantae; phylum Streptophyta; class Magnoliopsida; order Gentianales; family Apocynaceae; genus Asclepias; species Asclepias syriaca. The sequence continues at coordinate 14,111,405 of CM049933.1, forward strand.
TTGAGGTCTCTAATCCAGACAAGGTTGTGCTCAGTTATCAGGAATTCCCTATTCCTAATCAATTAGTCCAAGATAGCTATCGACTATCTCCTACTAACCATAACATACTACCTACATATCATAGACATAAGCAATTTGTTTAACCAAGCATACTGCATTTAGAAGTCTGAAAGACGGAAAAATTTTGAAAAAATTTTGGAAGGGTGTGAAAATACAGGGAAAACAAGCAAAAGTGTGAAAATACATGGAAAACAAGCAAAAGCATGCGAAAAACAAACTGCTACAGTGCACCGTGCACTGCTACCCCACACTTAAGTTTGGCACTGTCCTCAGTGTTCATGCATATCTAATTACCCCACACTTATTTGAAAACAAGAAATAAAACACAATTAAAAGATCCTTACCCCACACTTATTCAACTAACTACGGGTAAGAAGGAACATAGAAATAACAAAAACAAGAAATAAAATGAAAGAGATACTCCCTTAGTCTGTGAAGTCCACAGTTTGTTCGGGCGAGTCAAACGGCTCTCTGTAAATCTTTAGGCGTTGTCCATTTACTTTTTGAATAATGCCGTCGGAATCCATGATGTCACATGCTCCGAAAGGTAATACATTCGTGATTGTGAATGGTCCTGACCAGCAGCTACGCAGCTTTCCCGGGAACAATCTTAACCGTGAGTTGTATAGCAATACCTTATCTCCTGGTTCAAAATTCTTCTGGGTTCTGAGTCGCCTGTCATGCCGGAGTTTACTTGTCATCTTGAATTGGTGTGAGTTTTCATAGGCTTTGAGCCTCCACTCATCCAATTCATTGAGTTGTAGAATCCGGCGTTCCTTAGTTAAATTATCGTCGAGGTTGCATTTTTGTACCGCCCAATAAGCTCTGTGTTCAAGTTCAACTGGAAGGTGACATGCTTTTCCATAGACTAATCGATAGGGTGAGAATCCTGTAGTGGTCTTGTATGCTGTACGGAAGGCCCATAATGCATCCTCCAGTTTATTGGCCCAATCCTTACGGTTAACACCCACAGTCTTTTCTAAGATTCTCTTTATTCCCCTATTGGTTACCTCAGCCTGCCCATTGGTTTGAGGGTGGTAGGCTGTGGAAACGCGATGCTGAACTCCGTAATGATGAAGTACCTTCTGCAATTGAGAGTTGCAGAAGTGCGTACCTCGATCACTGATTAGGGCTTTTGGACATCCAAACCTGGCGAAAATCTGCTTAAGGAATCTGCATACAGCTCTAGAATCATTAGTAGGTAGGGCCTGTGCCTCAGGCCATTTTGAAAAATATTCTACAGCTACTATGATGTACTTCATACCAAAAGAGGAGGAAACGGACCCATGAAGTCTATACCCCATATGTCAAATATTTCTACACTTTGGATTACCTGTTGGGGTAGACTGTCTCGAGAAGATATGGTTCCCGCTTTCTGACAGGCATCGCACGATCCTGTAAATGCTGCGGCATCTTTGAATATGGTAGGCCAGTAAAAGCCTGCTTCTAATACTTTTCGGGCGGTATTAGCTGCAGCTAAGTGACCGCCTGTTGGTCCGCAGTGACAATGTTCCAGAATTTGGAAACCTTCTTCTTGAGATACACACCTTCTGATCATCTGATCTGCACATATTTTAAATAGAAAAGGATCTTCCCAATAGTAATATTTCAGGTCAGCAAAGAATTTTTTTCTTTGTTGAGCAGTGATATCACTAGGGAGAGTCCGGGCTGCCAAGTAATTTGCTATATCTGCAAACCAAGGGGGTGAGAAGACAGCAAACAATGTACATAAATTCTCATCCGGGAATTTGTCAGATATGATTGTTTCATCAATGGCTTCTAGGGTCGGATTTTCCAGCCTAGACAAGTGGTCTGCGGCTAAGTTTTCTGCCCCTTTCTTATCCCGAATTTCTATGTCAAATTCTTGAAGCAATAAAACCCATCTAATCAATCTTGGTTTTGCGTCGGTTTTATTGAACAAGTATTTTAGTGCAGAATGATCAGTATAAACAATAGTTTTAGATAGGACTAGATAAGATCGAAACTTATCAAAAGCATATACTACTGCTAATAATTCCTTTTCTGTCGTAGTGTAATTTTCCTGAGCATCAGTTAAGGTTTTACTAGCATAATATATTACATGAAACTTCTTATCATGTCTTTGTCCTAAAACTACTCCTACTGCATAGTCACTAGCATCACACATAAGCTCAAAAGGTAAACTCCAGTCAGGTGACGTCATGATAGGTGCAGTAGTTAAGAGTTCCTTAAGTCTATTAAAAGCTTTTAGACATTTCTCATCAAAGACAAATGGAACATCTTTTCCGAGTAAATTGGTCAACGGCCTGGCTATTAATGAAAAATCTTTTATGAACCTACGATAAAAGCCAGCGTGTCCCAAAAAACTTCTAACGGCTCTCACATTTTTGGGAGGAGGTAGTTTTGAAATAACTTCAATTTTTGCCTTGTCTACTTCCATACCTAGGTGTGAGATCTTATGTCCTAAGACGATTCCCTCTTTTACCATGAAGTGGCATTTTTCCCAATTTAAAACCAGGTTAGATTTTATACAACGTTTCAACATTAACTCCAAGTTCTTTAGACAAACCTCAAATGAATTACCAAAAACAGAAAAGTCATCCATGAATACTTCCATAGATTTTCCTAACATGTCCTCAAAGATGGCAGTCATACAACGTTGAAATGTAGCAGGTGCATTACACAACCAAAAGGCATCCTTCTATATGCAAATGTTCCAAAAGGGCATGTGAATGTAGTTTTATGCTGGTCCTCAAGGGAAATAGGAATTTGAAAATAACCAGAAAACCCATCAAGAAAGCAATAAAACATGTGTCCAGATAATCTTTCTAACATTTGGTCAATAAAAGGAAGGGGAAAGTGATCTTTTCGTGTGGCTGTATTTAATTTTCTATAGTCTATGCATACACGATGACCAGTTACAGTTCTTGTAGGGATTAGTTCATTATGCTCATTCCTAACAACTGTTATACCGCCTTTCTTAGGTACTACCTGCACCGGGCTTACCCACTCACTATCTGAGATAGGGTAGATAAGCCTTGCATCTAACAGTTTAATGACTTCTTTCTTAACAACATCACACACATTAGGATTCAACCTCCTTTGAGGTTGCACACATGGCTTATACTCATTTTCTAGAAGAATCTTATGCGAACAAAAGCTTGGATTAATACCTGGGATATCCGCAATTTTGTAGGCAAAGGCTCTTCTATGCTTTCTGCACATTTCCACAGTCAGCTTCCTTTGTTCTGCAGTCAGATCAGCTGCAAGAATAATGGGAAGTTTCTTGTTGTCATCTAGGAATTCGTAGCACAGATGAGTGGGTAGTTCCTTCAGTTCCAAGTCTGGTGGATCTTCAAACGAGGTTCGTTCTTTCTTCATCTCATCATCACCTATCTCAGTGAAACTATCAGAAGTAATTTCATTTTCAGAAGAGCTAAGTTCAGACTCCTCTAATTCTAGGGAGTCCTCACTTAGAACTTGATAGTTTGAGCATAGGTTTGTCACGTTAATTGCAATCAAGTGTTCCATGGCATCCACACAAAAGCAAGTATCATCTAAATGCATGGGATACCTAAGGGTTTCATTTAAATCGAAAGTGATGTCATCATTTCCTACTCTTAACTTGATTTGACCATTACTGACGTCTATTAATGCTTTTGAGGTAGCTAGAAATGGTCGACCTAGGATCAGGGGCACTCCTCCTTCCCCATTCATGTCCATGACAACGAAATCCACAGGAAATACAAATTTTCCGACCTTTACTAAGAGATCTTCAATTATTCCCTTGGGGATTTTGACTGTCCTATCTGCAAGTTGTATGCACATCCTAGTCGTTTTCAAATCATGCAATCCTAATTTATCAAATAAACTAGATGGCATAAGATTAATACTAGCTCCTAAGTCTGCTAATGCATGCATGTTAGTAATATTTCCAATTGTACATGGCAAGGTAAAACAACCAGGATCTTTCTGTTTAGACGGTAGTTTATTCAACAGAACCGCCGAACATTCTTCATTAAGAACCACCTTGTCCATGTCAAATTTTCTTTTATTACTAACAACTTCTTTTAAAAACTTAGCATACTTTGGCATTTCAGAAATAACATCAAGTAAAGGTAAATTAACATGAATCTGACTAAAATTCCTAAGAAACTTTTCAAATTGCTCCTTATCTTTATTGTGCATAAGTCTGGCAGGGTAAGGTACTTTTGGCCGGTACTCAGGAATAAACTCCGTCTTCCCTTTCCTTGCTACTTCGATCTCGACATCCGTCGGCGTTGGGTCCTTGGAGCCTTCTTCTGGTTCCTGCACAAGAATAGGAGGGTCAGATAGTTTGGGTGGAGATGGAGATAGAATTTTACCAGATCTTAGAGTGATGGTCTTGCATTCAGTTTGAGGGTTGGTCTCAGTATTGCTTGGTAGCGTTCCCTGGGACCTGTGAGAGAAATGGGTGGATAGCTGACCCATTTGCCTCTCTAAAGTTTGTATAGCAGCTTGTGTGTTTCTGATTGTTTGCTCGGTCTGCTTCTGTCTATTCTCGTTCTGCTGGATTCTTTCGCGTGAGCTTCTTGATCTTTCTGTTGGACTCTATCATTTCCTTGTTGGAGTCGGAAATGCTCTTCAGCATGTCTCTGAATTCTTGCATGGGTCAGCTGGAACGATGTAGTTCCTTGGTGCAGGCAGAGCGACTTGCTGGTTCTGCGGATATGGCAGTTGCTGATGCTGGGTACTCTTTTCTGGAAGTTGGTAGTCCCGGGATTGTTTCTCCAGCTAAATCCCGGATGGTTCTTCCAAGTGGGATTGTAGGTATAGGAGCAGAATTTACTGCGTCCACTTGTTCCATTTCTTCTGGGACAGTTAATATCCCATTACCATAACAATCCCCACTGAAATGTGGTCCTTGGCAAAACTCGCAGACTTGGTATACTGACTGAATGTTTTTCCCTTGTTGGAAAGCATTCAGCTGATTAGTAATGCTGGCCTTCAGTGCCTCAAATTGATCATCAGTGGAGGCAACGACCGCATTTACTGGTTGCTTCTTAGCTCGGCCACTTGTGCGCCAATTCTTGCTGTTCCTGTAGAGTCTCTCTAGAGCGTTTCTAGCATCTACATCACTCATTCCATTGAAACCGCTCTGGGGATTGAGTCCATCGAGAATTTGCTTACCCATGTCCGACATACCCCCGTAGAATTGCTGAATCAGCAGTGCCTCGGTAAGTCCATGTTGGGGGCAGAGCCTGAGTAGCTCCTTGAATCTGTCCCAAGCTTCGATCACTGTCTCATCAGCAGCTTGAGTGAAACTAGACAGAGCCCTTCGATATTCTAGGACTCTTGCTGCAGAGTAGTACTCTTCTAGGAAGGCTTTGCTTAACTCGTCCCATGAGGTGATGGAGTTAGTAGGTAGCTGGGCCAACCATCTCTTAGCTCTGTCCCTAAGTGAGTAAGGAAGCAGGTTGAGTTTAGTTATTTCTGCAGTATGATCTCCCTTGAGGCCTTCGCAGAGAGAAGAGAAATCAGATAGGTGTTCCAGCGGATTCTCGGCTGCAGTTCCTCCAAACTAAACTCGATTTATAATCAGCTGGATCACATTCGGTTTCAGATCATAGCGAGGTTTCCCAGGGATTCGGATGGCAGATGAGACTGGGATAGTCTGTGGCTGGATGTAGGATTCAAGGGTAGGTCTTTCAGCAGCCATTTCTGTTCTTCGCCTATTAGCTGTGCGGATGATTCGTTCAGGATTTTCAACTGGTGTTTCAAGATTAGCTTCTGAAGATCGAGTCATGCAACTACAGAGAAGAACACGTTTTAGCCTGAGCAAACTGGTTAGTGAGGTTACAGGGAGAGTGAAAACTAAAGAAAAACTTGGAAGAAAGAGAAAACAAAACAAAACAACTATTCACAAGAAAACACAAAGGATAGGGAAAAGAGAATAACTTACCATTTAAACAAGAAAAAGTACAATTTTTTCGGATTTTTAATATTTTGAAAGCAATTAAATTCCCTTAATATGGTTTTAGAATGATGATCTAAAATTTGATTATCCTAAATGTCTTAATTCCAGATGACATCTAAAATTAATTAGTTATGATAATCCTATATTTCGGAAACTGATTGTCTAACTGGTATAACATAAGTGTTAGTCTAAGGTCTAGGTTACTACCGTTACCTATCATAAGTCTCTAGAATTTTGATCAGGAATCCTAAATTCATTATGATATTTCCCTGGCAACGGCACCAAAAATCTGATGGGGTTTCCGACCGACGTGCTAAATAGGTGTTATTTTACCCTATGTTGATTATGAATAATTAAGGACTGTGAATTAACTAATTGTCACATTTAGTCTATGGTGTCACTTAATCAGCCAGAACCTAAGGCAGAGTACCTATCGTGTAGCTAGTCTATTGGAAAGTATCTACGATTTTATTAAATAATTATCGTACTCCCAGGGAAGTGGCAACGGCTTAGTAGTAACTAGCCTTTTATCCTAACTCCTATCTTATGATCCAGTTATGCAATCTTCATCAAATACTTTGATGAGAGGGTGATCCATTCTCCACTAGGTTCAAGTCTAATTAATCCTAAAAGTGTTTTAAAGATGAGTTCTGATTCTATGTTATACTGTTACTATACATTGATTGACCTATATTCGAGTATTTTAGACATGTCTTGGCCTGGATTGCAACTATGTTCTGTGTCTAAAGGTTACCACATCTGAGTTTCTACGCTACCGCCCCATCGTTAAGGGTAACGGCCCTACTCACGGCTCGGACTAAAGTCAGCAATGACCGCCCTATGTCACTTTGGGGATCATACTGCTCGTCTCATAACCGCCGGCATAATACTCAACTCAGCCTACCTAGACTACTTTCAACCAACAGGGTGTTCCGCAGATTATTTTATCTAGTATGGCAGACACCAATACTAATTGATGTCTGTTAAACTAAACAGGTTATGAATAGACCGTGGTTAGGAATTGTCTATAACCCTAATTTCAGTTTAAAAGAACGGCAATAGACATGCAGACATAATGGATATTTAAGCAGGTGGCCATTTCTAGAAAAACATAATAACTTCAACATATATCACAAATATTCATAAAAACATAATCTGGTATTCAAATCAGTATTTGGGCAAACACAATAACAACATATAAGAGAGGGACAGGGGGACCGATGCCATAAAGAATTCACCCTTTACGAAGTCTCGCCGATGGAGCGTACTGCTGTATATGCCGTATTGCTTGACCCGACTCTGCTCGTCAGAACCTTCGGAGGACGCTTCCTCAGCCTAGTAGCTGGGCTTTACTTAACAACCCGGCTTAAGCCCAGCCCTGTGGACTGACTCTTCGAACGCCTCGAGCCCTCTTAGGATCTCCTAACGAAATCCCGGGTATTCTAGGAATACCAGAAACGAACCTATCTATAGAAGCCTAAGATCTGAGACTATTTCTCAGAAACTAAAACAAACACTAATAAGAAAGAAAACTGAGATCCGAGTCTCTGAGTGAGTTGTGTACTGGAAAACTGTACACTGGAAACCACTTAATGACTCAGATCGAGTGGAGAGGGATGATTTCAACTGCTGGAGGCCTGGGGTATTTATAGCAGCTTCCCAGAGTGAAAAATTCTGAAAAATTCGATGTGGGACAGCTTCTGGCGGCTCGGGACGCCCGTCTTGATTCGTTGACCAGGTTCGGGACGCCCGTCCTGGCGGTTTGACCGGGTTCGGGACGCCCGTCCCGGACCTTTGACCGGGTCAACATTTCCAAAAATTGCGTTTTTGCCCCAGAATTTGCTGTTTTCGTCTATTTTTCACCTGACACTTCCAAAATCATAAAAACCGTGAAATCAAGTAAATAGTAAACGATTAATGTCAATTTACTCTCGATTTCACAATAAAACATACATAAAAACATGCTAAAAATGTGATACGATTTTAGCGTATCAGTGGTGGTGTCTTCTAAAAGTTTCCAGCTTCTGAATTACTCCTCAGCTAAATCCCGTATGATTCCTCTAGTTGGAATTGTATGCATTTCCCATTGGAGCAGCATTCTGCAGTAACCTACTCCAACCTCTTTTGGAATGGTCATTCCCATAGTAATCCCTGCTAAAGTGTGGTACTTAGTAGACTTCACAGATTTGATACACAGGCTGAACATTTCTTCCTAAAACATTGGCACTCTGAATCTGGAAAACAACTTCTCATAGAATCTGCACATGACCCTGATATCAAAGGTTGCAACATTCTGTGTACGTTGTTGGGGTAGACGATCTCTGGAAGATGTGTTACCTATTATTTGGCAAGCATCGCAGGACTGTATCAGAGATACAAAAGCCCTTGAATATGGTGGGTCAACAAGATCCTGCTTTCAACACTTTCCGGACAGTGTTGATAGCAGTCAATTGGTCTCCTGTAGATCCTTGATGACAATGCTCCAAAATTTTGTGGCCTTCGTCTTTCGAGACACGTCTTCTGATCAACTGATCTGCCAAAAATTTGAAATAGAAGAGAAACTGCCCAGTAGTAATATTTCAAATCAACAAAGAATTTCTTCTTTTGCTGATAAGTCATATCACTTGGAACTTATTCAGTGACTAGATAATTTGAAATAAACCACATATGAGAATTATTATACATAGCAAACAATGCAAATAAGTTTTTATCCTAAAATTTATCAGTATTACACTAGCCTCTAACTCGGGGTTTTCTAATCTAGACCAATGGTTTGCTTTCTAGATTTTCAACCCTTTTTCTTATCCCTTTATTCTATATCAAGCTCAAGTAACAATAAAACCTAACTTAATCAATTATGGTTCAGTATCAGTTTTATTGAACACAGACATCTCAGAGTGATCAGTGTAACCTATTGTTTTTGACAACACTAGATAAGATCAGGATTTGTCATACATGAACTTTCTTATCATGTTTCTATCCTAAAACAATTCTTACTACATCATTATATCACATCTTCATTCAAAAAGCAAATTTCAATCAGGTGATGCCATAATGGGTGCAGTAATTCCTTTTAGTTTAAAAGATCTCATGCAATTATCAACAAAACAAAAGGAACTTCCTTTTTTCAATAGAACATTCAAAGGTCCGGCTATTAAGGAAAAATTATTTCATAACTCATCCTAATAAGGCCGGCATGACTCTAAGAAAATTCTAAAATGGAGTTTCTTCCCAATAAAACTCTAAGCCAAAATTTTACAACTCAGAAGAAAATATATTTTATCCTCATTTCCATTTTTATTTCTTCGAAATTAAAAAAAACACGAAGAAGAGCAACAAATGGACAACTAAGAAAACAACTAAGAAAGAACAAGAGATAGGGAAAAGAACAACTTACCATTGAGCAAGAAAAATACATTCTTTTTGGATTTTAAATTTTTAACATTTTTTTCTTTCTTTTTATGTTTAATTTCGAAAGCAATTAAATTCCCTCAATATGGTTTTAGAATAATTTTCTAAAATTTGATTATCCTAAGTGTCTTAATTCCAGATAATATCTAAAATCAATTAGTTATGATAATCCTATATTTCGGAAATTGATTGTCTAACTAGCATAAGACAAGTGTTGGGTCTAAGGTCTAGGTTACTACCGTTACCTATCATAAGTCTCTAGAATTTTGATCAGGAATCCTAAATTCATTATGATATTTCCCCGGTAACGGCGCCAAAAATCTGATGTGTTCCGATTGGTATGCTAAAAGATAGACTTTATTTACCTATGTCGATTATGAGTAATTAAGGACTGAGTTTTACTAACTGTCACTTAGAATTCAATTATTGTCACTTAATCAACCAGAACCTAAGGCAGAGTACCTATCGTGTAGCTAGTCTGTTGGAAAGTATCTACGATTTTATTAAATAAACATCGTACTCCCAGGGAAGTGGTAAAGGCTTAGTAGTAACTAGCCTTTCATCCTAACTCATATCTTATGATCCAGTTATGCAATCTTCATCAAATACTTTGATGAGAGGGTGATCCATTCTCCACTAGGTTTAAGTCTAATTAATCCTAAAAGTGTTTTATAGATGAGTCCTGATTCTATGTTATACTGTTACTATACATTGATTGACCTATATTTGAGTATTTTAGACATGTCTTGGCCTGGATTGCAACTATGTTCTGTGTCTAAAGGTGTACCACATCTGAGTTTCTACGCTACCACCCCATCGTTAAGGGTAACGGCCGTACTCACGGCTCAGACAAAAGTCAGCAATGAACGGTACCCTATGTCACTTCGGTATCATGTTGCTCGTCTCATAACCGCCGGCATAACACTCTACTCAGCCTACCTAGACTACTTTCAACCAACAGGGTGTTCCGCAGATTATTTTATCTAGTATGGCAGACACCAATACTAATTGATGCCTGTTAAACTAAACAGGTTATGAATAGACCGTGGTTAGGAATTATCTATAACCCTAATTTCAGTTTAAAAGAACGGCATTAGACATGCAGACATAATGAATATTTAAGCAGGTGGCCATTTCCGGAAAATCATAACAACTTCAACATATAAAACAGATATTCATAAGAATCGTAATCTGATATTCAAATTAATATTTAGATAAAACAATTCGTAAACATACAGAACATCGTCTAGGGGACCCACTGTCATAAAGTAATCACCACTCTATGCAGGTTCAGCCGGCACTGCAGCTCCTGTATGCTCTTGACTGCTCGATCCTACTCTGCTCGGCAGAGCCTTCGGAGAACGCTCCTCAGACCTAGTAGCAATTGCTTTACCTTACATCCCGGGCTTAAGCAAATTGCCCTAATCTGACTAAGAACACGCACCCTATCTCTCTCTTAGGATCTCCTAACGAAATCCCGGTATCCTATGAATACCAAAAATGAACCTATCTATCGAAGCCTAAGCTCTGAGACTATTTCTCAGAAACTAAGAAAACGAAACACTAAAGAAAGAAAGAAAAACTGAAACTGAAACCCGATTCTCTCAGTGACTTGTGTACTCGAGAATTGTACACTGGAAGTCTCTGAATGACTCAGATCGAGTGGAGAGGAATGATTTCAACTCCTGGAGGCCTGGGGTATTTATAGCAGCTTTCTGGAGTGAAAATCTCCAAAAACTTCGATGTGGGACAAATTCTGGTGCTTCGGGACGCCCGTCCTGGTGGTTTGACTGGGTTGGGACGCCCGTCCCGGACCGTTGACCAAGTCAACATTTCCAAAAATTGCATTTTTACCCAAAATTTGCTGTTTTCGTCTAATGTTCACCTGACACTTCCAAAATCATAAAAACTGTGAAATTGAGTAAATAACAATCAATTAAGATCGATTTCCTATCAATTTCACCCTAAGTCATACATAAAAACATGCTAAAAAGGTATATGATTTTCGCGTATCAACTCCCAGACCTACACGACCTTAGTGCATCAGGCTTTAAGTTCCCTTAAGGAGTGGTGCTCGAGTAGCAAAGGCCACTTGCAAACTACCCTATTTATTTAAATTTTTTCACTTCTAGCTCAGAGCATCATCTAGTCATTTAGACTGCTAATATATCCTCAACTGGTCTAATATTATTTAGCTAAGTCTTGAAAAGGTATTTGGTTGAGGACTCTAATCCAAACTAAGTTGTGCTCAAGTATCAGGAATTCCTTATTTCTAATTGATAAATTCAAGAAAGTTATCACGTTGTCTCCTACTGATCATAAGAGTCTACATACATATCATAGACATCAGCATTTCTTTACCAATCATAACTGCATTTTGAAGTCTGAAAGAGTGAAAAATTTTGAATTTGTTTTTGGAAGGGTGTAATTCTAGTGAAAATATGGGAAAACATGCAAATATTTTACTGCTACAGTGCACTGTGCACTGCTACCCCACACTTAAGTTTGACATTGTCCTCAGTGTTCATGCATATCTAAATTACCCCACACTTATTTGAAAAACAAGAAGAAATAAAAACAAAACAGAAAATACTTACCCCACGCTTATTTAACTAACTAAGGGGAAGAGAGAAAATAAAACAACCAAAGAAATAACAAAATATAATAAAAGAAACAAATGTTGTTATGTCATATAAAACAACGTCATACAAAGATTCATATTTCATACAGCCCAGACATGATCACACATATAAAGCAGAAAAAATGAAAGAAAGAAAAAGAAAAGAAAAAGAAAAACTAAGAACCAGGCTCATCGTCATCAGGTGCACGGAAGTCTGCTGAAAAGTAGACCTCTGGGTCTTCGACCAAACGGGAAGTCTGTTGAAAAATCTCCTCAACCCTGCTGTTGGTCATGGTGATTCTATCTTCCATCATCGACATCCGCCTCTCGACGTTTTCCATATCCCAGCTATGTCGGGCTGTGAGTTCCGCCAATCCTTGCGACATATGTCGCTCAAAGGCAGTGCGTGGGATGAATGTATGGGTCGGAGGTATATAGCTGGGGCCGATCTCGGTGCCGATGCCTCTCCCTGTTGCTCCGTGTGGATGGAGTAGCGCCCAATTGCATCCCGTACGACCATCCCCATGTTCTGTAGAATGGTAAGGTCCGTAGGAATGGTGGTCGGGGTAACCTGGGTCAGCTCTAAGCCCTCGATGTCTAACTCCAAGTAGTGGGCTATCCTAGTGATGAACGGCCCGAGCCCCAGACACTGTTTCAAAGTGTCCGTAGCGAAACCCCGCATGATGACGGTGATGAGTCGAGCCATCTCCACTGTAGTACCCATATGCATGTTGGCCAGGAGGAATGTCTCCATCTGGGTGACATTCCCGGGGGCCGCCCGACGTCCTGACAGAGTATGTGCTATAATGGCATGTAAATAGCGAAGAGCAGGATGAATACCTGTGGCTTTCGCGAAGCCATGCTGGTAGGGAGTGCCCGTCGTACAAATCTGAGCCCAAGCAGTGGAGACGTCTGCATAAGTGAAGTCTCGAACTGCTGTGGTGTAGGCGGGCGTATCCAGCTCTTCCCTCTGCCAGATACCCAAGGCGATGCCGAACTCGGCCATGCTCATCGATCGATCCATTCCGCCTAGTCAGAATGTGATATGCTCCTGCTGGAATGTAAATGAAGCATAGAACTCACATACCAACTCAAGGTAGGTCGGCTCAGTGACGATGAAGACTCGACTGTAGGGTAGTACGTCGAATATGCGTCGGATCTCCTGCTCAACTCCCAATGTTTGGACTGCTGCCCAATCAAACGTTCTGACAACCAGTACGTTGCGTCCGATGTGTCCATGACACCTCTCCTGATATGCCGGAATGGAAGGAAAGAGCATAAAAAGATGTGCCATAGATGTGACGGTCATGGAAGAAGTAATACGAGCGCGTTTGGGAGCCATTTGTTTGAGACGTTCAAGAGAATTTGAGAATTTTGGCGGGAAGGAAAATTCGAATTCAGAAGGATGGATTTTGGTTAGGGAAGGATTTTGAGTTTTTGGCGAGAAATTCGAATTTTGGAGGGAAATTCGAATTTTGGAAGGTAATTCAAAAGTTCAAATTTTGGAGGGAAATTTGAAATTTGAAATTTCAAGAGGTTGCCAAAATTTTGTACAGAGAAGGTGGAGAGAATTTTGTAGAGAGATGATTTTTTGTGGTTGATTTGGGAGGAAATGGGAAAAAATGAAGTTTTTGTAGAAGGGGTCGGCCTTCGGGACGCCCGTCCTTGGCTGCCTCGGGATGCGTGCCACTTCCGGAATTGTTTTTTCATAATTCCCTGCAAATCTTAATACACAAAAAAATCATAATTTTTAACAAGTCTTCATGTTTAGCCTATAAAATTCAGAAGTTGTTAAAAACCCTTGCAAAAATTCTCAATCTCTTTTTCAAAAACCATAACTACCCTAATCATATCCTATTTTCTATTCAGCAAAAATTCTAGAAAAACAAAAGACTAAATTTATACAATTTAATTAATGAAAAATAAACTGTATTTTTAACACATTTGTTTTTTCATAAAGAATTGAAAAATAAAATGTCTGAAGAAAAATTATTGAATAAAATAAAAGACCCTTTTAAAAGTTTGAAAATATCTATATATATATATTCACAAGATTATTTGGTAAATTTTCTTCGTTCGTATTTTTTGTGATATCAAACGGGAAAAAAATTATCAAAAGAGAAAAAAAGACAGTAAGAAAAGGAAAAATCTAGAAATCAACGGAAATGGAACGCTAAAAAGCCATGGCTGAGCACGATTCAAGTTCAGAAGAAGAAGAAGAAATTCTTATCTGCACAAATATTTGTCTCAAACAAAGAAATTCACAAAATTTCTTCAAACCAGTTGTCCCCAAGGCTCTCCGCCGCCGCAACTCATATTGGCCACAGTGCACATATATTTACCGACATTCTTCTGTGCTTGCCTCCAAAGTCTCTTCTCCAATTTCAATGCGTTTCCAAGCAAAGGCACTCTGTAATCTCAAATTTTAATTTCCGTCGCTTTTATTGTAGGACATATCACACTTGCGGTTTGTCACATGAATTTGATGCCTTGTTATTTTTTCACACTTGCTTTACTCCCCAAGTGATTTTAAGTTTAATTTTATCTTTTTGAGAGAGGAAAACGTAAAGTTAATGGATTTTATTACAACCCGATTAACCCATTCTATTACAATCCAAACTTTTATTTCTGAAAAAACTTGTGGAGTGTGTTTTAGCCATGGGTTGTTTTGCATTCATTTTGTTGGGAATGATGAAATACAGTTTATGGTGTATAACCCGATTACTAATTGCTATAGGCGTTTTCCGGAATGCAAAGTTGGTATAGAAAGGTTGAAAGATAAATATTTTGTAAATATTTGTTTTGATCCTCTAAAGTCTGATCATTACAAAATTGTGTTCCTACACATAAATTATGAAGATTCTGCATGCTATTGTTATATATTCTATTCTGAAACCGGGATTTGAAAAAACATTAATTCTTCAATGGAAATCAACACTCCATATTTCTTTAATAGTAGTGGAATATTTTGGAATGACAATCTTCATTGGCTCTGTTTGTCAAGTTCTGTTTTGTGCTTTGATTTGAATGAGGAATCCTTTAACTGATCTATGCCTTCTCTTCCAATCCTTGAAGGGTCGAGGAGTGAAGATTGTTTGTGTGCTATTTAGAAAAAATTATCCTAACTAATGTTGTTCGATATTTTCATGATGGAGAGGGACTATTCTGAATGGTTGTCGAAAGCATCTATCGATCTTGATCCATTAACTATCTTATATCCTTCTTTAATAATTTATGAAGGCTATGATCGTCAATTGTGTTTCGCTCATTTCTTGAGATGCAACAATGAAAAGAAAGAAAGTTTGGTAATATCAATAGAAGGAAGATTCTTTCTTTACAATCTCATTGATAAGAATGTGGTAGAACTTGTTGACGTAGAGACAAGTTATTGGATAACGATGTACAATTGGAATCAAACAATTAAATTTATTCCAACTTTAGCCTCAGTTTAATTTTAAATTGGCATACAACACATTGAAGTAGTTTCAAATAAAAGAAAAAATGTTCTAAATTTGAAAGCAAAATGGCCATTTTTTTCCTTTCGCTCTTATCTTAATTTGTATTATTATTATTTTATAATTATAACTTTTGATTTACATTTTATTTTTACTTTGATCCTTTTATTTTGATTTTGATTTTTTTATTTTTTAATGAAAAAGAAATTTAATAAAAAACACTTACTTATTTTGTAATTTATTTTCATATAAATCATCATTTTCTTTTCTTTATTTTTCCTTCATATAAATAGTTCATTTGTATACACTCTTACTTATTGGTAATATAATATTCTTGTACTTTTTTTTACTGTAATTTAGATTATATTATGTATATATTTAAATTCTATTCAAATAATAATACATTTTTTTAAAATAAAATGGGACTTTCTTACCTCTACTTCTTGATAATTAATTACATTTTAATAAAATAAAGAAAATTAATTTGACAATATATATTTTTATATTCATAAACTCTATTCTCTAAAAAAGTATGTATATTCATAAACTCTATACTAATATAAAATTTTATATGATTAAAATTAAGAATAATCGATGAGTTTAGTACCAAATAAATTTACATCAAAAATATTTTTTCTAACTTTTAAAGTCCTAAACGTTTTTTTTAAAGAACAATAAGGTATTTTTTGGGGATTCAGTCAAAAAACTTAAAAATTTATAAGTTTTTATATTTATTTAATTAAAAAAAGTAAAAATATCATTACATGTGAAAAAAAATAAATAAAATAAAATAAATATTTAAACAAAAATATAAATATTTAAATGTTATTACATGTATCTTGACGTGAAGATATGAAAAAGAAAATTAGGGTCTTTTTCCAATTATTTTAAAGAGTCACCTCGTTATGCGAATTCTAATACTAATTTCAAAAACACTAATAGTCTATTACATAAAAAAATTTTAATCGTTTACGATAACAGTTATTCGAATTTTGTTGAATCTTATTTTTCTTCGTCTTTCGAAAGCTATAAATTTTATGAATATTTACTTGAACCTGTACCTGACTTGTCCTTTAGAATAGATTCAGTGATTTCATATCATTGTTTTCTTTTTGTTCTTTTTTGTTCATTGTTTAAATTTTGAATTTTTCCAAATTCCTATTTCTTTTTATTCTTGTGTTTTTTTTTTCCAACGACAATAGCAAAAAAAAATGTAATGGGAGAAAAAGGACTTTTGATTAAGTAACTATAAAAATTATTAACTTTTTAGGTTTTTTTTTTTACAAAATTCATAAAAAAGGACTTTATTGTTCTTTTAGAAAAAACTTTGAAACTTTAAAAGTTTTAAAAAAATATTTTGGGATTGAGTTTGCCAAAAGTAAATTTTTTTGGGACCAAAATCACCAATTATTCTAAAATTAATTATTTTGATTAAATAAATTTTTAAAATTAATATATTTATTCTTTTTTAAAAATTTATATATATTGTAAACAAATTTTCTACCATTCTATTTTTTTTAAATATGAAATATTTTTGCGTTAATTATGTATCGAAGCATATATATATATATATATATATATATATATATATATATATATATATATATATATATATAAGCTCACATAAATAGTCCCTAAATTATAGAAATTTGATGGCGTTGATCACCAAATTAATTTTTTGTAGAATTGGTCCATGAACTATAAACAAATTATATTATTGGTCATTTCGTTAAAAATTCTATTAAATCATCGGTTAAGTAAACAAATCTCCAAAGGTATTTATATTACTATACTATTTAAATATATTTAATAATAAA
The DNA here is from genome assembly GCA_027405835.1 of Asclepias syriaca. NCBI lineage: Eukaryota > Viridiplantae > Streptophyta > Magnoliopsida > Gentianales > Apocynaceae > Asclepias > Asclepias syriaca. Next base: position 14,128,703 of record CM049933.1, read on the forward strand.
CGAATTGACATAAATAATTCTTAATCTATAAATGTTTGGTGACATTAATCCCAAAATTATTATTATTATTTTTTTAAAGTTGGTCATTCAACTAGAAATCACGTCATGGGTCAGAAGTCAAAGACCCCACCTCATAAATAGAAACCATTTCCTCAATAGCATTAACTACCCTATGTCGGAATAAAGGCTTCGAGGAATTAGATAACTCACAAGTCAATGGGAGATTCTGGTACACCTTTTCTGGAGGAATATTCTCCTTATCCACATTTACGGAGGGATTTGACTTTTTCGCTGGCGAGATCATAGGAATATAAGGGAAGAACCCCGTCCTCAACCATTAACTATATGCTTCACTCGGGTCCAGTGGTCCACACATGGTATCCAACTTTTTAGAACAAGCAGAGTCCATATGTAGGAGAGAACCACAACAATAGCAAAAATCAGCAAGCATCCCATACCTAAACGGTAACCAAACTCTAGATTTTCCTTCCCTTTCCAAGAAAAAACCAGGAGTAAGTTTCTCAAGTACTGGCATTAGCACCTTTATACGCAATATCGGCAAGCTAGAGCTTCGATTTGCGACCCCAACAACAGCATTTGCACCATTCATCTTAGACACTGGTAGATTATGTACCTGGAACCATAACTCAACATCATCAAAATCCAAGTCATCAAACACGCAGTCCAGGTCCCATTTCCATAGAACTATGAGACTTCCTCAAAAGTTCCAAGGACCAGACTTAAGAACTCATTCCATATCGTTATCGTTAAGGAAGTGACAATAAAAGGTATTATTCTGAATAGATTCAAAATAATCCTTGTTCTCAAGTTTCCACACAACTATTAGAACAGAGCGAAGCACCTTAAAATAAAATTTCTTATTTTAGAGGAGTTTACCGACCAAACGCAAACTAGGTTTATCAGATTTACCAGAAAGATCGTCCGGAAGAGCAAAAGAGTTTCCTCTTAATCTAGGAGAGGACATTTTTAGCCGAGCACACAAGTACAAAGAAGCAAATATGGTTCAGGAAGGCCACAGTTGACCACCGGAAATAATGTCTATCACTACTGAAGGAGGTGACGGAAAAAGGGCTCACAGACGCGCAAGAAAAGCTCTACGAGGAAAGCAACCTTTCCCTTTATTTATGATTTGAGAGATTATTAACTTTCTTTTTATCAATTTAGAATATTAATCCTAATAGGATTATAATAGACTCATTTTCTTATAATTAATTATTTATTTTTTAATTTTTATATAAAATTTTGAATTCTCATATATCTATTCAAACTATGATAAGAATTACTATTATTATTATTATTTTAAAAATTGAGGTATTTTTTGTCTTTATTATTACTAGTATATATTGAAAGGAAAAATATATCTACCAAGGGCAAAAATGTCCACACAACAAATAAAAACCGCATACTGCCATGTATACTACGGTTTGACTCAAAGTCAAACCCATCACGCATAAAAAGCGGAACAAACAAATCACTCAATCAAAACGTGGATCCTCACTCTCCCACTAACAAGTATCGTTTTTTCACAACGGTAACTGCTAACAGCCCACGAGCTGAATCTACACGATCCCCCTACCGCATCCTTATGAAAGGAAAGGATCAGACGAAGGTAAGGGCAAGCCAGATATACCAAAAATAGTTACCAATTATACACTAAACTAACTTGATCGTCGGAGAGTTCCCGGGGATCCACGTCCCCTCCGAACTTCTTTTGTTTTGCAGGTCACTTCAATTCAAGGATTCTCCAAGATTCCTGGAGTCATATTTTACCTTTATACCCTCAAGATATCCTTACCAAATTTTGACGAATCAGTTTGGTTCCGTTACCGGGAACGAGTTTTGTTCTTTACTCTGACCTGTCTTCAAAAAAGCTATGACGTCCCGACAATCAGGAAATCACGAAAATCATCCCGACGCTACACTCCCGATGTCTCACCCTGAGATTCACCGGGCCGCCCATTCCTCGGCACCCGTCGATCCCCATCGCCGCTCCGCCCTGGAGCGACTGGGACCCAACGGGTCACCTCGCAGAACAGCCGACCTCCGCGACCACCTAAGCGAAAGGCGAGCCACTCACGACGGGCGAGCAAAGGAGATAGAGGAGTTGCAGAGAAGGGTGGAGAAGCTCCAGAAAGAGCGGGACCTCGAGGAACAGTGGAAGCAACTCCACGCGGAGTATGTCAGAGAGGGCCTAACCCCTCCGATGCTCCCGAACGGAGGAAGAGTATACTCGGAAGCTCCACCCCGAGATCCCGCACCCTGATTAGCAAATAGACCGCGGCCATGAAAAGAAACGAAAGGCACGGTAGATAGGCGAGCAGAAAATCCCGCCCAGCGGTTAGCGAAGTAGGAGAGAGCCACCATACCTCCAAGCCCACTTCAAAGCTCGCCGAGAAAAGGCGAGGTGCGGGGCGAAGTCCAGAAAAAGCCAAGAGTTCAGCGAAAATTCCAAGGACGAGATCAATCGGACTAGGCCCGTTCACGAAGTGGATTCAGGACATAACGCCTGACCCCTCTCTCCAACTTCTGAAGTTTGTCCCGTATACTAGACATACACGGCCTCAAGAGCACATATGCCATTACCAAACGCTCATGAGTCTAGTCATGAGCGACGAGGCGGTCCTGTGCAAAGCGTTCCCAAGCACCCTGACCAGCAAGGCACTCACGTGGTTCACCTCCTTACAGTCGGGCACAATAGATTCCTGGAACACTCTAGAAAAGATCTTTCTGGACAAATTCAGTACAGCAGGAACGATTCCGAAAACAAGAGGAGACCTAGCGAATATCAAACAGCGAGATGACGAGTCTCTGCTGTCGTTCCTCGAGCGATTTAAGAAGACTTATGACGAGATAGAAGGAATTAGCCAGGACACAATCATCACATGCTTTGAGGGAGGCTTCCGCTCCAGAATGCTCTATACCGAACTTCAATTAAGGAGGCCAGCGACCATAGGCGAAATGTTTGACGTAGCGCGAAAGGTAGCATTGGCTGAGGGCAGCACGCCCGACTCCGCTAGAGCAAAGGATAAGCCGTCCGACCTCCGGAAAAGTTCCCCGAGCTTCGCGGATAAGAAAGAGAAAGTTTGGTTCAAAAAGCCGGAAACATTTACACATTTGAACGTCTCAAAAGAAAGCCTCGTGGCAGTCATAAAAGACAAGTACGGAGTCCAAGACCCCGCGCCGATGAGACAACAATCTTACCCCGCTAGGGATAAGACCAAATTCTGTGGGTTCCACCGTGATTACGGGCATACCACAAAAGACTGCTTCCAACTAAAAAGATCCATAGAGCGCCTCATCAAAGAAGGGTGCCTGAAGGAGTACGTCGCCAACGCGCAGCAACAAAAAGACAAAGGCGAGAGAGTGATTGACATGATCAATCCCGACTTCCTCGCAGAAGGATCATTCACAGAGGAAAAACACAGCCAGCAGACGATGGACCCATGAGAGTTATGGGTAGATGGGGCAGTCAACGCCAGCGGAGTGGGCATCGGCGTAACCTTGATCTCGCCAAACAAAAAGTACACCGAGATGCGAGCGGCGAAACTTGATACGCATTTATCGAACAATCATGCGGAGTACGAAGCCCTGCTCATGGGAGTAGAATGGGCTAAAACCGCGGGCATAACGGCCCTCAAGGTCTTCAGCGACTCACAGCTCGTCGTGAACCAGGTGCAAGGCACCTATGCTGTACACTCGGAGAACCTTCACAGTTACGCTGAACAAGCCAGGCTATGGAGGGACAAGTTCGATTTTTTCGAATTATCCCTGGTCAGCCGAAATAATAAGAAAACAGCGGACCGCTTGGCGAAAATAGCCTCGGGCAAAACTCCCAACGAAGAGGGGATTCCCGTGGAGAGGAGGACGAACCCTACAGAAACGAGGATGGTGCATCCCATACTCCGCGCATCGGGAGACTGGGTGGACGAAATAGTGAGGTATATCCAGAGCGGAACACTGCCAGAAGACGCCACCTAGGCGAGACAGATAAAGCGGCAGTCCGCCAGGTATGTCCTCTACAATAATATCCTATACCGCCGATCTTTCTCCAAACCGTTACTCCGTTGCATCTTGCCGTCCCAAGTGGGCGACTTACTCACCGAGATGCATGAGGGGGAGTGCGGAGGACACCCAGGGGCCCGAGCCCTGGCGGAAAGAATAATCAATCAAGGATATTACTGGCCGACATTAAGGGAGGATGCCAGGCGATATGTCAAAAACTGCAACACCTGCCAAATCGTTCGGAACATACCGCAGCTACCCTCTATAGAACAAACTCCGGTCGTGGCAGCATGGCCATTTGACATGTGGGGTATGGACCTAATGGGGAATTCCCAAAAACGAGGAACGGGTATGAATACCTAGTGGTGGCGGTAGACTATTTTTCAAAATGGATAGAGGCTAAGGCCTTGCGAAACCCCACAGAGGAAAACGTCACAAATTTCCTCAAAGAACAAGTTATATGTCGTTTCGGAGTTCCCAGAGCAGTGGTGACCGACCACGGAGTTCAATTCTCAACCAAATTTACCTCGGAGTGCCAGCGGTTACACATCAAGCATTGGAAATCCTCAGTCGCGCATCCACAAGGTAATGGCCAGGCAGAAGCCGCAAACAAGCTAGTATTACGGGCCCTACGATGAAACCTAGAAGGGATATCGAACAAATGGGCCGACGAGCTACACTCCGCACTATGGATGGTCCGCACCTCGATAAGGGGCCCCACAGGCGAGACTGCATTCGCACTAGTATACGGCTCAGAGGCCGTCGCACCGGCTGAGGTGGTCGTACAGACGGCTAGAGTTGCGATGTACGACCAAGCCAATAACGAAGGAGCAAGAAACGTGGACCTCGACTTGCTGGAAGAGAGACAAATCGCAAGCCGCCTGAGGTCTCAATCCTTCAAGGAAAGAATGAAGTGGACCCACGATAAGAAAGTATCCGAGCGGCCAATCAGGATCGGGGACTGGGTACTTAGGAAGATTGAGGGAACGACAAGGCACATCCAAGCAAACAAGTTAACTCCCAATTGGGAAGGCCCGTACCTCGTCAACAGCGAAGTACGCCCCGGCACGTACCGCCTTACGAACAAAGATGGCGTCCTCTTACCAAACCCATGGCACACCAATCATTTGAAGAGATATTACACTTAACGCACTCTTACTCAGTGCAAAGTCGACAATTGAGCAGTATTTCTTTGGTTTCCTTTCATCGCAGTGTTAATAAAGTACCGAGCTACGGCTCGGGAAAATTTCCAAATTTTATAAGTACCGGGCTACGGCTAGGGAAGAATTTTTATTAATGTAAGTACCGAGCTACGGCTCGGGAAAATTTCCGAATTTCATAAGTACCGGGCTACGGCTGGGGAAGAATTTTTATTAATGTAAGTACCGAGCTACGGCTCGGGAAGAATTCCAAATTTTATAAGTACCGGGCTACGACTAGGGAAGAATTTTTATTAATGTAAGTACCGAGCTACGACTCGGAAAAATTTCCGAATTTTATAAGTACCGAGCTACGGCTGGGGAAGAATTTTTATTAATGTAAGTACCGAGCTACGGCTCGGGAAGATTTCCGAATTTCATAAGTGCCAGGCTACGATTAGGGAAGTTTTATTTATATAAGAACCGAGCTACGACTCGAGAAGATTTCCGAATTGCCTAAATATCGAACTACGGTCATGAAAGAATTTCTTAATGCAAGCACCGAGACACGACTCGGAAAGATCCTCGGAAGACGGTCAAATTAGGTACCTACCTTTTAACTCTAAATTTCGGCGAAGTACCGGGCTTCGGAAGCTAAAAGACTTAGACTACCGAGTCAAAGAGCGACCGTGTTTCCTAAGTTAAAATCGCGGAGTGAAGACTTAGCATATTTTCGGAATATTAAGATACATGCGCAACATATTAAGTGATGACTCAACAGACAATGTTAAATAAAATAAAGAGTTTCATTTCATCAAAAAAGAGAGGATACAATGTTTCCTACAAAATTAATAATTACAAAAGGTCAAGACGAGCCAGAGTCGTCCAATAGCTCCCAGAAGGTTGGGGCAGAAGGCTGGGGAGCTTCCCAGAGGGGCCTCCCTCTCTCTTCATCACGCTCCCGGAGTTGTTCGAGCTCTCCGTCAGTGAAGGGCACGAAGTCTGCACCCTACCTACAGGCCTCATTGTCAAAGTTTGACTGATAAGCCCGCACCAAGATGCTCTTGTCCTCGAAGTGGGGATGAAGTTGTCGGATGATGTGAATACAGCCTCTATCCAAATAGGAGCCAGCTTCGTGCCCAATCTCCTCATGAAATTCAGCCGAACTCTTGTAGTCGTCGATGATATTCTTCTTGAACCTCGCCGACCTACAGTGTCGGAGTTCTTCTTCGACGGAAAGCTTGCTGGCCACCGCCTCATCCCGGGCTGTGTTCAACTCCGCATTTGCGGGCCGCAACTTCGCCAACTCCTCCTCGGCTTTCCACATCTTCTCCTTCCACTCAGACACCTCGCTGACCAGCTGCAGCTTCTCCGACTCCACTAACTCTACCCGGGCAGCCTGATCCCCTACCTCGGTCTCCAGGGCAGCCAGACGGGGCTCATTGGCAGCCCGCCACTCGGCATTGGTCGCCCCCCTTCTTCCGCCAAAAAGTAAGCTCAGGAGATGTACATGAGGAAGGCAGTGATCTGCGAAGACAAGGAAAGAGGTTAACAAAAAGATAAAATAGAAACAAAAAATTTCAAAGTTAGTCCCTTACCCGAGCTAGGAGAGCGCCAGCCCGGTTGGTAGCCTCACCAACACTCAGCTCGCCCATGCCGAGCAGAGATTCCAAGTCCACTGCCCGATCTAAGATAGCTCCACCGATAAACGATGTCGCATACCAGTTGGTGAACCGCAAGTTGTTAAGGGGAGGAGTCCTACGGGAGATTTCTGCGGCCAACTCCCGCAAAGCACCCTCCTCTGAGGGCATCACGAACCCCGGCCTCAGCCACGACGGACCAAGGTCCCCTTCAGCTTCCCCACCTTCGGCTGGCAGAGTGACAATCACCTCCTCCCGCACCTCCATCGGCGGAGTAACATCGGGTATAGCCTCAGGGGCGGGGGGACTTGGCACCATCTCCATAGAGCAGGACGGAGATGAAGTATGTTGGCGGCGACGGGGCCTAAGCTGCTCCTCGTCTATCTCCTCCACCTCGTCCGGGGTATCTCGGATGAGAGGCGGACGGGCCCTTGCTGGGGCAGAGTAGTTGGACCTCGCACGCGAGCCTTCCTTCCTTGGACGGCGGGGGGACCCACCCCGGCGTGCAAGTTAGCCCGCCGAAGATGGGTATGTCAATGGCGTATCCCCCGAAGCACCCCGATCAATCAGCCGAGGTGGAAAGCGTGGAAGCGAGTCCAAGTGTGATTGGTGCACACTTCGGCCCGCCTCACGCTCCCTCCAAGCCGCCTTGAAAGTCGCGGGCTCTGAAAAAACAAAAGGAAGAAGGGTTACCCCGGCTTGGTTGGCAACCCGGAGATGAAGACGGAGGGCACAGGTCACACTCGACGGAGAAGAGGCCCCCGGGGTGTAAAGCATAATTCCCTTTTCCTAGACTCCAAACCCCCCCCTATACCACACCATTCTAGGCTTTGGTCACTCAGCAAGTCTTTCGAAGAATACACCCGGGACTGACCATCTCGACGTACCCCCAAGTCCCGGGTGATGAGCTCAAGGAAGGATCTCTCGGAGGGGTTCAAAGAGGAAGGGGAGACAGAGGTTAAAGGCCTACCCTCATTGACACAAGGCTGGAAGGGGAAACCTCTCTTCGGCTCTACTGTCACCCACCTACTTCTAAAGTCCACTTTGTTGGGAGGGGGGGTCAAAGAGTGGGACTATCTTTCTACGCGGACGGAGTGAAAATGTGTTGTCAGACATGCGAAGTGAGGAAAAGAACATCCCCAAGATGTTCATGGACAACTCAAAGCCTAAACGGCGACCCAGACAAAGCAAAGAAAAAAGAGCCTGAACGGCGTTTGGGTGAAGTTGCCCGGGTTGTATGCGAGCATACACAAGGAAATCCACGAAGGCGGGGTCCATAGGTAGCCTTAATCCCGCCTCGAAGTGAGCTAGAGGGATTGGGATACAGCGGGTGGACATTCTACCTAGGTCGAAGGGCAAGCCCAACCTATACCCGTTCCTATCTATACTATACTTATGGAAGATGGAGTTGAGTTGGTCCTGGGTTACTTTAGTTCTATGAAGGCAGAAATCCGTACCTAGTGGCCCTAAAACCACGTGCCCAGACGAAGTGGAAGCCGGGATCTCTTCAGAAGGCACCTCACTAATAGGCCGAGGATCCCCAAAACCCTCCGCCATCAATTCGGACACTTCATCTCCAATAAGGTCTCTCTGTTGACCGGCTATTGCTCAAGCTACAAACAGAGGTTCAAAAGAATTCAAAATAGCATCCAGAGAAAACACACTACTCAAACCAACCCCCAACCGTAGTAGACTAAAGAAAAAGCATCGACCAAAACATACAAGCCCCCGCCAGTCATAAAACCCTCATGAAACACAAACAACCCAACAAACAAATAAAAGCATAAACTTTGGCACCCATTACCACAAACAACTAAGGAAAGCTACATTCCAGTAAGCAAGAATGAAAGAGAAGTACGCCGGTAAAACATAGACTACCCACAAAAGGACAGAGCATACCTTTTTGGATTATCAAAGATGTTCGGGATAATGGGTGCAGGATCGAACTCACGACCGAAGCGGAAAAGAAAATTCTTCAGGGGGGCTTGCGCGACAGCAATGGCAGAAAGAATTTTGAAAAGGAAGTTCAGAGGGAAAAGACGAAGGTGAGTATTGCGTGAGGAAGAAGAGAAAAAGGAAAGGTTTTGAAATGATTATGAAAGAAGTTTTGCCACAAGGGCGCTGTGATTGCTCACGAAGATCAACGCCTCGGGTCTGCAAAAAGGACGCCTCGGAACTGACAGAATTAAAAACGAAGAGACAGCCGTCACCTTCACTAGCCTTAAAAGGTGACCCCATCCACGCGCGTCCACTCACAGACTAAAACACGCCGAACCATAACGGGATCTCGAGAAAGCGAACATCGGATGCCTATAATCCAAAGCCGGAAACTCGGCAACTCTCTCCAGCGAAGTCCGCACCAAGTTATGCTGAACTTCGCTGAGGGGCCACTGAAAGGAAAAATATATCCACCAAGGGCAAAAATGTCCACACAACAAATAAAAACCGCATACTGCCATGTATACTACGGTTTGACTCAAAGTCAAACCCATCACGCATAAAAAGTGGAACAAACAAATCACTCAATCAAAACGTGGATCCCTACTCTCCCACTAACAAGGACCGTTTTTCCACAACAGTAACTGCTAACAGCCCACGAGCTGAATCTACACGATCCCCCTACCACATCCTTATAAAAGGAAAGGATCAAACGAAGGTAAGGGCAAGCCAGATATACCAAAAACAGTTACCAATTATACACTAAACTAACTTGATCGTCGGAGAGTTCTCGGGGATCCACGTCCCCTCCGAACTTCTTTTGTTTAGCAGGTCACTTCAATTCAGGGATTCTCCAAGATTCCTGGCGTCATATTTTACCTTTATACCCTCAAGATATCCTTACCAAATTTTGACGAATTAATATATATATATATATATTATATATATATATATAAGATTAGAACTTTCTAGTGGAATGAATTGTAATTTTAGTATTTTTTGAATTTTAATGTCTTTTTAATCTTTATTTTTTTAATAGTTTGTTTTCTTAAAAGAAATATTTTCTTTATCTTCTATCGTTTATCTCATTTATTATTTTACAATTATTCCATCTTCTCCCCTCTTTATCTTTTTTTTTTTTGTCTTGTCTTTTACCATTTTTTATCTAATTTATATTATTTTATAATTGTCTCATTTTCACTATTTTATTCTTTTCATTAATTTTCATAATACATATTTATATAATATTAGATATTTACATGTGTATTTTAAAAATTAAACAATGAATTAAAATAAAAAAGGATCATCGGCAATAGCCGCAAGAACATTCGCTGGCACATCTTCACGTCATTCGGTGAATCATTGACTTGATAAACCAAGAACCGCAAGACAGTGAACAGGAATATTAAAATGACGCCAAACAGATAACATAAAACAAACAAAAAACACAATGTAATTCACGGATAAGATCAATAAAATGCCGTGTAATTGAAAACACAATATGCGGAAGGACTTGTTGCACCACATACCCGTGTCCCCTTTTCTAGAGGGCTCTAATACTCTTTGTTGGGCCCCAATATTCTAATAAGATTGAGTTTTCACTATTTAATTTCACATTAGTATGATATTGTTCGCTTTGGGGTTAAGCCCTCACGGTTTTGTTCTTGGGTAACTACCCAAAAGGCCTCTTACTAATAAATAAAGTTAGTTGTATTTTTATAAGCTAGTTACCTCTAACATTATTTTCAGATGCGGGACATGGGTTGCCACCCCAACACTATGATTGGGGATTTGTTTTGTGCATTGATTTGAATATGGAATCATTTAACTTGTGTGTGCCTTCTCTTCTAGAGATGATTGATGATAGTGAATATTGTTATTTGGGTGAGAATGGAGATTGTTTGTGTGCTATTGAGACAAAATATTTTGAACAAATAATATTCAATGTTTAGATGGAGAAAGACTATTCTGAATGGTTCTTAAAGTTATCTATTAATCTTAGTAAAGACGGGTATCGTGGATTCCATTTCACTCATGTTATTTGCTGCAACAATGAAAGGAAATTAAAATTGACGATATCAATGGCCGGAATATTCATTCTTTACGATGTTAGTGATAAGAATGTTACTGAACTAGTTGATGTAGGAAAAAGGATATATATATATATATACTTCAAACTTGAAGAGTGAAGGTAATCTATATACACATGTGTCATGTTTAAACATGAAATGTTTGTGATGACTAGGGAACAATGCTTCTGGAACTGAGTAAAACTTGTTCAATTACAATTGCCATCGAAATGGACCAGGGATGTCCTTCCTCAGATGCTTGGTTACTGCTTCAAAGAATCAAGTCCTCTGGTTCTTCTCAACACCGAGAGAACCACCGTTCCAATGTCATAACTTTGTCTCCTTGACTGAATCACGGCTTGTACATCAATCACAGCTGCATTTCTTAGTTCATTTTTCTTAGTTACTCTGCTTTAGACTCTAAAATTTAACCCTTTTCCATAACGTGAGATGTTGTTCAGAAATTCTTAAGATCCCAAAGCTTGTAAAGGTTTATGGTTTTTGAAATTTTTAGTTGTACCAAGAGGTCGTTCTTAGTTCTTTGAAATTTTTGTAAATTTCTAAAAGTATAACAAATTCAATTTTGTACCAAGAGGTCGTTCTTCGAATCAATTACCCCCAACGCCCTCCGCCGCAGCAACTTGTATTGTTCACTGTGCATATATGTTTACCAAAATTCTTTTCCGTTTGCCTCCAAAGTCCCTCCTCTGATTCCAATTCGTCTCTAAGCAATGGCACTCGGTAATCTCAAATTCTGATTTTTGTCGCCTACTCTGTAGGACTTTTCACAAGGGCTGCTTGTCATCTGAATTTGATGCTCTGTTGTTGTTTCAGTTGTGTAAGTCTGAGGTTAAATTTTATTTCTATTAATAGGGAAAATGGAAATACAATGGATTCTATCACAATAACTCCATTGAGAAGTTTTTTTTTAATGATAATAAATAATTTATTGTGTATAACTCAACTACTAATTGCAATAGGTTTATTCGAAAAGAAAAATTTGTTGAAGAAAGTTATATATTTCTATGTGCTATAAATATTTGTGTCCTTGTTGATAGATGATAGATGATGAAGAAACTACTAATTCTCTATCTATTCCTCAGAAATAGGAATTTGGAAAGACATTAAGGTCTCAATGGAAATCACCATCCCCACAAATATGTTATTTAAATTTATTATATAAATGAGTATAATATTTAAAAAGAACTCTATATACATAAAATATTAATTTTAAAAATATGTATTTTTCATTAATGGTTAATATTTTATATTATGAAATATTTTTACAATTTAGTTTAACTTAAATTTATTTGTTCACTTAAAATTATTTATAATAATTTTTAAAAATATATATATATATATTTCATCAAAATAATGATAAATAGAGTGTGTAATTTACTTTTTAACATTCCCGATTTATAAAGATAACTCTAAAAGGTAAATTCGATAAATTTTGAAAAAAAATTCCTATATAATTTTATATTTTAAATAAAAATTAAAATAGCATAATAAAAAAAAATAAAAATCATTACATATAAATATTGAATTAAAAAACTCTTAAAAATTATGAAAAATTATTAGACATAAATATTTAATTAAAAAAATTGTAAATAAAAACAAAATTTTTGTAACATGCATCATAATTTACATTTTTTGCGGAAAAGATGTAACCGTAAGATAAATCATAACAAAAAGTGTAAAAAAAATTTTAAAAAAATTAAATTAAATTGTCTCTCTCAATAATATTATATATAAGATATATGGATCCATGAAAAAAGGTAAATTATTTCTATTCTTCGTTGAATAATAAGCTCCTATTTTTTGTTGATATCAAGAAAGGAAAAACCTAGAAATCAAGAAGCCATGGGCGAGCATGATTCAAGTTCAGAAGAAGAAACACCAAAACTGCCAATATTCAAACAATTAATTGGTACAACAGAAATCTCATCTCCTTCTCCTTTTTCTTTTTCTACACAAACCTTTGTTTCAGATGAAGAAATGATTCTCAAGATTTATAAGAATGGGTTGGCCAGAACGCCCTCCGCCGCACCATCTCGTATTGCGGCAACTCATGTCGGCAAAAGTGTAGATTTATTTACCAAAATTCTTCTCTGTTTGCCTCCAAAATCCCTTCTCCGATTCCAATGCGTTTCCAAACAATGGCACTCGGTAATCACATGTTCTTATTTTTGTCACCTTCATTCTAGGACATTTCCCACCTGCTGCTATCATGGCATATTGTTCTTTGACAGTAGGCCTACTGATCCCTTAATGTTTAATTCGCCAATTGATTTTAAGTTTAATTTTATCTCTTTCACCGAGGAAAATGTAAAGCCAATAAATTCTATTACAACCAGATTAATCCATTTTACTAAAAGTCAAAGTTATGTTTTTGGGAAAATTCGTGGAGTATACTCTACGAATGGATTGTTATGCATTCATTATGCTTTGAGTGATAAAATACAGTTCGTAGTGTATAACCCGACTACTAATTGTTTTAGGTTTATTCCGGAATGCAAAATTATTGGAAAAAAGAGTAAAAGTCTATTCATTATAAATATTTGTTTTGATCCTCTAAAGTCAGGTTATTATAAACTTGTGTCTATATACAATGATCATCGAAATTCTACACTATGTTGTTATATCTTTCATTCTGAAACCGGAATTTGGAAAGAGATTAATTCCGAATTTAAATTGAAGAGTGAAATAATAATTAATTATAATGGAATATTTTGGAATGACCATCTTTATTGGCTCTGCTTGTCAAGATCTATTTGGTTCTTTGATTTGAATGAGGAATCCTTTAACTGGTCTTTGCCATCTCTTCCATCTCTTGACGGAGATATGGAGAGGACTAAATGTTGGTATTTTGGTGAGTGTGAAGATTATTTGTGTGCTATTCAGAGAAAAACATCTGAACCAATGTTGTTCCATATTTTCGTGATGGAGAAGGACTATTCTGGATGGCTGTTAAAAACGTCTATGGATCTTAATCCATTAAGTATCTCATATCCTTCAATGATGGATGCAAGGGGTTATCTTCGAGTATGTTTCATTCATTTCCTCCATTGCAACAAGGAAAAGAAAGCAAGTTTGGTGATATCAATGGAGCAAAAAATCATTCTTTATAATCTTAGTGATAAGAATACAATAGAACTTGTTGACGTAGAGAGAAGTGTTTCGAAGGGTATTTATGCTTCGAAGGGTATTTATTATTCAAATCAAATAATTAAATTTATTCCAACTTTAGCGTCAGTTTAATTTTAAATTGACCTATAATACATCGAAGTAATTTTGAATTTGTCTTGTAATTTTTTTTCTTTTATTTTTTTATTGTAATTTAGATTATGTTATTTATATTTTTAAATTTTATTCTAATAATATAAAATTTTTTTCTTTACTTTTTTTGATAATTAATTATATTTTAATAAATAAATAACATTAATCTGCCAATATATATTTTTATATTCATAAACTCAATTATGTCTTAAATAATATATATATAATAACTTTTTATTAAATATTATAATATTTTATAACGAATACTAAAAAAATTTAAATTACACAATAAATTAAAAATGTAAATATATATTATTATAGTATATATACAAATAAACATGAAAATAGGAGAATAGAAGATACTTTCACCATCTGGACAATGTAAACTTCCAAAACTGCTTTATTAAAAATTTTATTTTCAAATTGGCAAAAGCTTTTTTACTGGATTTTTTATATTTTTCTTTCACCTTATAACTTATTGCAGCATATGCCCCTTAACAAAATAAGTAAATATCGAATGGGGAATCTTCGAAATATATATATATATATATATATAAAATCATAAAAAGTAAACTAATTAATGATAAATAATTTTGCTTTTTATTTTATTGATCATTTTATGTATTTAACATACGATTTTGCTAAGTATAAGGAACAAGTTTATGTTTTCAGCCACATGGAAAGGGAGAAATAAAAAGAATAAAAAGAAGAGAAAAGACCTAGAAAATCAATTGAGGTTGATTGCTAATAAGCCAGGAATGATTCATGTTCAGAAGAAACACCAAAATTACCAATATTCAAGCACATAATTGGTAGAAGAGAAATCACATCTACTTCTACACAAACCTTTGTTTCAAATGAAAAAATTCTCAAAATTTCTTCGAATGAATTGTCCCCAACGCCCTCTGTTGCCGCAACTCGTATTAGCAACAATGCAAATATATTTACCAATATTCTTCTCTGTTTGCCTCCAAAGTCCCTCCTCCGATTCCAATGCATTTTGAAGCAATGGCACTCGGTAATTTCAGATTCTGATTTCCGTCGCCTTCACTATAGGACTTCTCAAACCTGCTGCTTGTCACTTGAATTTGATGCCCTGTTATTTTTCTTTGGATGAGTAAGTTTGAGGTTAAATTTATTTCTTTTAGTGGGCAAAACGTAAAGGCAATTGATTCTATTATAACCACCCGATTGAGCAGTCATTTTTTTGGGAAAATCTTGGCATTGAATTCTAGCAATGGGTTGTTCTGCATTCATTTTCATTTGAATGGTGATGACGAGTTTATTGTGTGCAACCCGACTACTAATAGCTATAGACATATTCCAAAATGCACAATTGTTGAAGAAAGCTCTAAACTTTCATCTCGTATATATATTTGTTTTAATCCTCTAAAATCTGATCATTACAAGCTTGTTTTCATATGCATGGATGAAGAAGACGATGAATACTATTTTTGCATCTATTCTTCTGAAACAGGAATTTGGAAACAGATTGAATCCATAATGGAGATCTCCATGTCTGAATATGATTGTATTCAAGATGGTATATTTTGAAATGGCAATCTTCATTAGCTCTATGACCGGGGATCTGTTTTGTGCTTTGATTTGAATATGGAATCATTTAAATTGTTCGTGCCTTCTCTTCTAACCTCTGAACCAGAGATGATTGATGATAGTGATTATTATTATTTTGGTGAGAGTGGGGATTATTTGTGTGCTATTGAGACAAAACCTGTTGAACAAATGATATTCAATGTTTATTTGATGGAGAAAGACTATTTTGAATGGTTCTTAAAGCTATCTATTAATCTTAATACATTAACTATCTCTTATCCTTCAATGATTAGTAATGACGGGTATCTTGGATTCCATTTCACTCATGTCATTTGCTGCAACAATGAAAAGAAATTAAAGCTAGTGATATCAATGACCAGAAAATTCTTTCTTTACGATGTTAGCGATAAGAATGTCACTGAACTTGTTGATGCAGAGATAACAAATCCATATCATGATCATATGGATATATATGATTGGTATGACAAAATTAAATTTAATGCAACTTTTGCACGTGTTTATCCTTAAATTGACTCGTAGAATAAAAATATATGCATCATTACTATTATTTTTATGTATATTTGTGACTTTTTGTTTTACTTTGTTATCTTTTTATTTGATTTGTATTGTTTTATTTTTTTAACGAAAAGTTCATTAAGAGAAATTGCTTTTTAAATTTTAATTATTTTGTATTTTTTTCTTTTATAGTCGATTTTTATGCTATTACTTATTTGATTAATTAAAATTATTGAATTTTTCTTATAATTTTTATTTCTAAATGTTTGATATTATCACATAAATATTGTATAAAAAAACCAACAACAATATAAAATAAAAAAGAAATATATAGAATATTATTGAAATTATTTTGATAATTCAGTATGTCTTCCCAAAAAGTGAAAAAAAAATCATATATAAGTAATATCATGATAATTAATCTCGAAACAAAATAAATATTTACTAATTTACATATTATTATATCAACATTCACTAAAATTATAAAACAATGATACAACATTTGCAAGTAATTTATAATTTAATTAAAATTAATATATACATATATTATATCTATATATTATATCGATGCTTTTGGTAGAGGTCGGAGTTGTAGTTGTTGAGTCCTCACCGATCACGAGACCTTTTTGCTGTTCCCAAAAGTTTGGGTATGTTTAGAATGATAAAATTTTATTTTATTTTATTTAAAAAAATGTATGCATATATAGTAACTCAATTGGTAGCACGTGAGAAATTATGGATTAATAATATTTTATAATAATAATGATAATAAAATAATAAGATTAAAATTTGAGAAATAAAAAAAAGTATAACTTGTATACCTCTTGATGTTCTTCCAAAACATACAAGCTACCCCATATAGGCATAAATATGTGTAGCCTACATACAATATACATACGAATATAAATGTATACATATGTTACAAACTTATTTTCATGGAGGTTATATGAAGTTAGTGGAAGTTATATGGAGGTAGTGGGAATTATATGAAGGTAGTGGAAGTAGTGAGATATTATAATAAATTATGAACATACAAAATAATATGATTTATAAAACTTCCATTTTTGGATGTCCATTGTACAAGGAATATGTCTTATTAAAACCTTACTAGAGAAAAATCTAATGGGAAATAAACCTCTAGTGAAGGAAAAAGAGTACATTGTTTCTTGTACACTCCCCCAGATCATTACATAATATCTTTGTATAGTTGCATTCCAATATTATGGACCAGTCTTTCAAATGTTGAAGTTGGTAATGATTTTGTGAACAAGTCTGTCAAATTATTACTTGAACAGATCTGTTGTACAACAATATCACCATTCTTCTGAAGATCATGTCAACTAAAACTTTCTAACAGATAAATAGCAAAATATATATCAGGTCTTATATTATTAGCAAGATATATTAGTGCACCTATTGCACTAAGATATGGTACTTCTGGACCAAGAACTTCATCATTATCCTCACAAGGTCGAAAAATGTCCTTTTTCACATCAAATGATCAAATAACCATTGGGGTACTCAATGGATGTGCCTTGTCGATGTAGAATCTCTTAAGGACATTTTCAGTATAATTTGATTGATGAACAAAAATTTCAGTTTCATCTTTTAAATGCTCAATGTTCATGTCGAGACAAAACTTTATTTTTCCGAGATCTTTCGTCTCAAATTCTTCCTTCAAAGAATCTACTGTTTTTAAAATTTCTTCCTCGGTTCTAATAATATTTAAATCATCAACATATACAAATTATTATAGCAAACCCAGATTTTTCTTTCTTAATAAATACACTTGGAAAATATAGTTATTTTCATAACATTCTTTCAATAAATATTCACTAAGATGATTGTACCACATTCGTCCAAAATGTTTTAAACCATATAAATTTTTTTGTACTTTTATTAAATATAATTATCGAGAATCTGATTTATACGCTTCAGACATTTTAAATCCTTCAAGGATTTTTATATAGATATCACTATCAAGTGAGCCATATAAATAGACTGTAACTACATCCATAAGATGCATATCAAGTTTCTTATTAGATGTCACACTAAGGAAATAGTGAAAAGTAATTGCATCCACCATTGGAGAATAAGTAACCTCATAGTCAATTTCCGATCATTAGAAAATATTTGGTGCAACAAGACATGCTTTATATCTCACAATTTCATTTTTCTCATTTCTTTTTCATACAAATACCTATTTGTACCCTACAGGTATGACATCTACATGTGTCCAGGATATGGGTCTAAAAATTTCAAGTTTTGCAAGTGAGTTTAATTCTTCTTGAATTGCATCTTTCCATTTCAGCCAATCACTTTTATGTTGACATTCATCAACAGATGTAGGCTCATTATAATTATTTTCATTTTTAATAGTTGATGCTACATTATATTCAAAAATATTATCGATAGTTTTTTTTTTGTTCAATCGTTTCCTCGTTGAGATATTTATTGAGATATCATTATTATCTATTTTTTCCGATATTTTCAATATTTTTAGGTACTAAACTTCTTTTGGAGTTATTTCATATATTATGTCTCTTGACTCTTCTAGAGTATTAAGCGCGAGTTCATTATTGACATTTGCTCCCTTCTTTTTATGGAGATTTTTATCTTTTGAACCAATTGGTTTGCCATGCTTCTGGCGTGCTATAGAGTGATTTGCTATTTCATTTACAGATTGCCCTTCTAGGACATCAATCTGTATAGGAGCATTTTCAGTTGGTATATGTGACTTAGTCACTCTCTTTAGTAGGTAAATGCATCTGGTAGTTGATTTGTTATACTTTGGAAATGTATTATCTTTTGAACTTCAAGTTCACACTAGTTTGTATGAGTATCAAGATGTTGCAAAGTATTCATGTAATATTTTTACCAAGCTATTTTTCTTTTTCTCCCTCTAATCTCTGAAACATTGATTCATTAAAATGACAATCAGCAAATCGTGCCGTATAAAGATCTTCTGTCATAGGTTCAAGATATCTTATAATAGAAGGAGAATGAAAACCAACATATATCCCCAATCTTCTTTGATGACCCATTTTTGTGCGTTGTAGTGGAGCAATAAGAATATATACCATAGAGGCAAGTCATGGGATGGGTATGTACGATTGGGATCAAACAATTAAATTTACTTCAACTTTAGCGTCAATTTAATTATAAATTGGCCTACAACACATTGAAGTAATTTCGAATATGTCAAAAAAAATGTTCTAAATTTGAAAGCAAAATGATCAAATTTTTTTTGCTTTCTTTCCTCTATCAATTTGTATTATTATTAATTTATAATTGTAACTTTTGATTTACATTTTATTTTTACTTTGATCCTTTTATTTTGATTTTGATTTTGATTTTGATTTTTTAATGAAAAAGAAATTTAATAAACAAAAGTTAATTATTTTGTAATTATTAAAAAATATATATAATAATAATAATGAAATAATACTAAAGAAATAGAAATCAAAATAGTGTAAACTTGTGTATATATTTTTCTTGTAACAAAACATACAAAACTACCACATATTTATAGGTATACATATGTGTAACCTACATACCCATATACATACTAATATAAATGTATGCATATGTTACAAATATAACTTTATGAGGGTTACATGGAGGTTATATAGAAGTAGTGGAAGTTATATGGAGGTAGTGAAAGTTATATGAAGGTGGTGAAAGTTATATGGAGATAGTGGAAGTAGTGAGAGTTATGGACATACAAACTATGATTTATAAAACTCCCCCTTCTAGATGTCCATTGTACAATGAATGTGCCTCATTAAAACCTTACTAGAGAAAAACTCAGTGGGATAAAAAACCCTAGTGAAGGAAAAAGAGTACATAGTTCTTTGTACACTCCCCCTTATCATTACATAATATTTTTGTATTGTCGCATTCCAATATTATGAACCAGTTTTTCAAATGTTGAAGTTGGTAATGCTTTTGCGAACAAGTCTACAAAATTATCACTTGAACGGATCTATTGTACACCAATATCACCATTTTTCTGAAGATCACGTGTAAAGAAATTTTTTGGTGAAATATGCTTTGTGCGATCTTGTTTGATATATTCTTCCTGTAATTGAACTATACATGTAGTGTTATCTTCATAAATTATTGTTGGAAGTTCTTTGCCTGAAGATAAACCACATGTTTCTCGAAAGTGTTGAGACATGGATTTTAACCAAACACATTCACGACTTGCTTCATGGATTGCTATAATTTATGCATCATTCGAAGAAGTAGCAGCTAACGCTTGCTTTGTAGAACGCCATGAAACTACAGTCCTCCACATGTAAAAATATAGCCTGTTTGAGATCTGGCTTTATGTGGATAAGACAAGTAACCATCATCAACATAACCAACAAGTTGTATTTTAGAACTATGAGGATATAACAATCCCATATCAATTGTACCTCGAAGGTACCAGCAGACATGTTTAATTCCATTTCAATGTCTTCTAGTTGGACACTAACTAAACCTTACTAACAGATTAATATCAAAAGCTATATTAGGTCTTGTATTATTAGCAAGATACATTAGTGCACCTATTGCATTAAGATATGGTACTTCTGGACCAAGAACTTTTTCATTATCCTCACGAGGTCAAAAAATGTCCTTGTTCACATGAAGTGATTGAACAGGCATTGGGGTACTCAATGGATGTGCATTGTCCATGTAGAATTTTTTAAGGACCTTTTCAGTATAATTTGATTGATGAACAAAAGTTCTAATTTCATCTTTTAAATGCTCGATTTGCAGGTCGAGACAAAACTTTATTTTTTTGAGATCTTTCATCTCAAATTCTTTCTTAAAAGAATCTAATGCTTTTAAAATTTCTTCAGGGGTTCCAATGATATTTAAATCATCAACATATACAATTATTATAGCAAACACTGAATTTTCTTATAATAGAAGGAGAATCAAAATCAACATATATCCCCAATCTTCTTTGAAGACACATTTTTGTGCGTTGTAGTGGAACAATAGGAACATATATACCATAGAGGCAAGTCATGGGATGGGTATGTACGATTGGGATCAAACTATTAAATTTACTTCAACTTTAGCGTCAATCTAATTTTAAATTGGCCTACAACACATTGAAGTAATTTTGAATCTATCAAAAAAAATGTTCCAAATTTGAAAGCAAAATGATCTTTTTTTTTTGCTTTCACTCCTATATCAATTTGTATTATTATTAATTTATAAATATAACTTATGATTTTACATTTTATTTTTACTTTGATCCTTTTATTTTGATTTGGATTTTTTAATTTTTTAATGAAAAATAAATTTAATAAAAAAACTTAATTATTGTGTAATTATTATAAAATATCTATAACAATAATGAAACAATACTACATAAATAGAAATCAAAATAGTGTAAACTTATGTATATATTGTTTTTGTAACAAAACATACAAAACTACCACATATTTATAGGTATATACATATGTGTAACCTACATACCCATATACATACTAATATAAATGTTTGAATATTGATATGCACAAATCATATCACTTTTTTAGCATATTTTTATGCACAATTTAGGGCGAAATTGGAGTTAAATCGTTCTTAATTGACTGTTATTAACAAAATTTCGCAGTTTTTGTGATTTTGGAAGTTTTAGGTGAAATATGCAAGAAAATGGCAAATTTCGGGGCAAAAACGTAATTTTTAGAAGTTCAGAAGTCAGGACGAGCGTCCCATGACCAGGACGAGCATCCCGACCTGGTCAAAGACCCGGGACGGGCGTCCTGACCTGGTCAAAACACCAGGACGGGCGTCCCAGACCCAGGACAGGCGTCTTGACCAAGTCAATAGATCAGGACGGGCGTCCCGAACCCCTGTACAGACTCCCACATCGTTTTCTACATAAAACATCACTCAGCTTCCCTGCTATAAATACCCAAGACTTCCACAATTGAAATCATCCCTCTCCACTTGATCTGAATCATTCAGTGGCTTCCAGTACACAGTTTTCTACTATATATAAGTCATTCAGTGATCTCAGGTGTTTCTTCGTTCAAGTAGATTTTAGTATACGAGAATTTCTCGTGTTCTCTATTTCTGAGAGTCTGTCTCAGATCTTAGAATACGAATAGATAGGGTTCGTTTTTAGTATTCATAGAATACCCGGGATTTCGTTAGGAGATCCTAAGAGAGCACTAGGCATTCGAAGAGTTAGTCAATAGAGCTTTGCTTAAGCCCGGGACGTAAGGTAAAGCAATAGCTACTAGGCTGAGGAAGCGTCCTCCGAAGGTTCTGTAGAGTAGAGTCGGGTCAAGTAGTCCAGGATATACAAGTAGTTGCTCCATCAATGGACCTAATAAAGAGTGAATACTTTATGGTGGTGGTCCCCTTGTCCCTCTCTTTATATTTCTGTACTGTGTTTGTCCAAAGACCCATTTGATTATTGAATTATGATATTATGAATATGTGTTTAGCATGTTGAAGATATTTACCTTTTTCCGGAAAGGTCACCAGCTTAATTATCATTATGACTGTATGTCTACTTGCTCTTTTAAATTAGATGAACGGTTATAGACAATTCCTAACCACGGTCTAATCATAACCTGTCTAGTTTAACAGGCCTTAATTTAGGGCTTTGTGTGAGGACGGAAGCATTAAGGTCTGCCATATTAGATGAAATAACCTATAGATCACCATGTTTGTTAAAGTAGTCTAAGTAGGCTGAGTTCGCGTGTTTATGCCGGCGTTAGGGCGAGCAGCATGATCTCTTGAGTGACACAAGACTTTCATGGATGCCTTTAGCTCGAACCGTGAGTAGGGTCTTCAATGGCGATGAGGCGGTTTATTAGATAACTCAGATGTGGTACACAAGTAAAATCAGTATATAATTGCAATCTAGACCAAGATATATCTAAAATACTCGAAGATAGGTCAATCAACATGTAGAAACAATATAACATATATCAGAAAAATGTTTGTAAAATACTCTCGCATGCTTAAATAAACTTGAACCTAGTGTAGAATGGATCAACCTCTCATCAAAGATATTGATGAATGATTGCATAACTGGATAATAAAATGAGAGTTAGGGTAAAAGGATAGTTGCTACTAAGCCGTTACCACTTCCCTGGGAGTACGATAATTTCTTAAATTAAAATCGTAGGTAGTTTCCAACAGACTAGCTACACGATAGATACTCTGCCTTAGGTTCTGATTGATTAGGTGACAACATAGATGCTAAATGTGACAATTAGTAATTCTAAGTCCTTAATTATTCATAATCGATATAGGGTAAATAAAACCTAATTTTAGCATATCAGTCAGAACGCATCAGATTTTTGGCGCCATTGCCGGGGAACATATCATAACAAATTTAGGATTCCTGATCAAAATTCTAGAGAATTATGATAGGTAACGGTAGTGATCTATACCTTAGACATAACACTCACTTTAATCTAGTTAGACAATCAGTTTTCGAAATATAGGGTTATCATAACTAATTAAATTTAGGATAATCAAATTTTAAAAAATTATTCTAAAACCTTATTAAGGAAATTTAATTGCTTTCGAAGAAAAATAAAAACCCGAAAAATATTTTCTTTGTTTTTCATTTTCTTTGTTCCACTTTTTTTTATTTGCTTTATTATTGATTATTCTTGTTTTTCATTCTCTTTATTTCCCTCTTTGATGCGATTCCGGTTGACGTACTAAATAGGTGTTATTTTACCCTATGTCGATTATGATTAATTAAGGACTGTGATTGACTAATTGTCACGTTTAGTCTTATGGTGTCACTTAATCAGCCAGAATCTAAGGCAGAGTACCTATCGTGTAGCTAGTCTATTGGAAAGTATCTACGATTTTACTAAGTTAATTATCGTACTCCCAGGGAAGTGGCAACGGCTTAGTAGTAACTAGCCTCTTATCCTAACTCTTATCTTATGATCCAGTTATGCAATCTTCATCAAATACTTTGATGAGAGGGTGATCCATTCTCCACTAGGTTCAAGTCTAATTAACCCTAGAAGTGTTTTAAAGATAAGTTCTGATTCTATGTTATACTGTTCCTATTGTTGATTGACCTATATTCGAGTGTTTTAGATATATCTTAGCCTGGAATGCAACTATGTTCTGTGTCTAAAGGTGTACCACATCTGAGTCTCTATGCTACCGCCCCCTATCATTAAGGTAAACGGCCCTACTCACGGTACGAACAGAGACAGTTATGAAAGCCCTATGTCACTTTCGGGGATCACTCTGAAGGCTCGTAATCGCTGGCATAACGCTCTACTCAGCCTACCTAGACTACTCTAACAAGCCAGGTGTTCAGCATGTTATTTTATCTAGTATGGCAGACACCAATACTAATTGATGCCTGTTAAACTAAACAGGTTATGAATATACCGTGGTTAGGAATTGTCTATAACCCTATTTTAGTTTAAAAGAAACTACATTAGACATGCAGACATAATGATTATTTAGCAGGTGGCTATTTCCGGAAAAACATAATAACTTCAACATACAAAACAACTATTCATAAAATCATAATCTGATATTCATAATTGATGTTTAGGACAAAGCAATAAAACATATAAGAGAGGGGTATGGGGACTGATGCCATAAAGAAATCACCCTTTACTTAGTCTCGCCTACAGAGCGTACTGTATACGTCGTATTGCCCGCCTGACTCTGCTCGCCAGAACCTTCGGAGGACGCTTCCTCAGCCTAGTAGCTAGACTTTACCTTATGTCCTGGGCTTAAGCCTAGCCCTGTGGATGACTCTTCGAACGCCTAGAGCTCTCTTAGGGTCTCCTAACAACCCCCCGGGTATTCTATGAATACCGGAAACGAACCTATCTATAGAAACCTAAGATCTGAGACTATTTCTCAGAACTAACACAAACACTAATAAGAAAGAAAACTGAGATCCGAGTCTCTGAGTGAGTTGTTACTGGAAAATTGTACATTGGAAACCACTTAATGACTCAGATCGAGTGGAGAGGGATGAATTCAACTGCTGAGGCCTGGGGTATTTATAGCAGCTTCCCGGAGTGAAAATTCTGAAAAATTCGATGTGGGACAGCTTCTGGCGGCTCGGACGCCCGTCCCGGTTCAGGACGCCCGTCCCGGGTTCGGGACGCCCGTCCCGGACCTTTGACCGGGTCAAATTTCCAAAATTGCGTTTTTGCCCCAGAATTTGCTGTTTTCGTCTACTTTTCACCTGACACTTCCCAAATCATAAAAACCGAAATCAAGTAAATAGTAAACAATTAATGTCAATTTACTACTCTCAATTTCACATTAAAACATATATAAAACATGCTAAAAATGTGATACGATTTTCGCGTATCAGATAACCCCACACTTAGCTTTTTGCTTGTCCTCAAGCAAAGTCTACATGGAGTTAGTGATTTTAAACCGTAGTGCAGTCACTTAAATTCCTATCATGTTTTTATTCCAAAAATTCTTCAGACAATTCTTAACACAGGTCTGATTGGTTAGGTTTGCTATGACAAGGTCTCACATGTCTCTAGTAGTTGTATGATCAGGCAGAAAATAAATCAACAACTAGGTTGGACTTTTTTCTTAGTCACGGGTCTTCCTGATGTTAGTGTGTGTACTAGTCTAGACCAGATAGTCAACACAATGAACTCTTATCTTAACTGCTACCAGATAATACTACTTCGACCTATTGCTAGACATACTGACAGCAGATAACTTCTAAGTTCTTTTCTTTGGTGATCAGATTTTAATGTTTTAGCACTTAGTTATTTCTTTATAGATTCAGGGTATTTCGAGTTTGCTTAGAACACGTCAACTTCACTACCCATGTAGCGAGTCCCACTCCGATGACTCCCAGATCTACACGACCTTAGGCATCAGGCTTAAGTTCCCCGAAGGATGGTGCTCGAGTAGCGAAGGCCGTGGCAAACTACCCTATTGTAATTAACTTCCTTTAGTTCTTTTCACTTTTAGCTCAGAGTCTCATCTAGTCATTTTAACTGCCAATATATCCACAACTGGTCTAATTTTATCTAGTGGAGTCTCGAATGGGCAATGGTTGAGGTCTCTAATCCAGACAAGTTGTGCTCAGTTATCAGGAATCCCTATTCCTAATCAATTAGTCCAAGATAGCTATCGACTATCTCCTACTAACCATAACATACCTACATATCATAGACATAAGCAATTGTTTAACCAAGCATACTGCATTTAGAAGTCTGAAAGACGGAAAAATTTTGAAAAATTTTGGAAGGGTGTGAAAATACGGGGAAACAAGCAAAAGCATGCAAAAAAATTTTCAAACTGCTTCAAACTGCTACAGTGCACCATGCACTGCTACCCCCACTTAAGTTTGGCACTGTCCTCAGTGTTCATGCATAGCTAAACTGCCCCACACTTATTTGAAAATAAGAACAAAAATAAAACAAAGAACTCAAGAACAAAACAAAGAACTCTTACCCCACACTTATCGACTAACTAAGGGTAAGAGAGAAAACAAACAAGAAGGATAGCAAAACAGAACACAAAACAAAAATAAGATAAAGTAAAGGAATATGAGGGCTAGAAAAACTCCCTTCATGTCGCGAGCAGAAGGGTCTTCCTCTGATTTGTCAATTGGCTCTTCACCTTAGCCATGTGCTATTGCTGAGGTGTTCTTGACTCTGCAAGCTCTAGATATTGGAACGGATGACGCCAGCTCCGATCCTTCATTGTCGAGCTCTAGGTAGTGGCATATCCATTTGATGAGACTCAAGCCCCAAGGACTGTTTCCTCGAATCCTGCAAAGTTTCTCGTAATCGTAGCAACGTGTCCAGAAGGAACGTGTCTAGGAATGAGACTTCTTTGGATTGGTGTGCCTACCTGCCAATGTTAGTAAAGGTATTGCAATGCAAGTCTCGAATGGAAGAAAAGATACCTGAAGTTTTGGCGAAGCTGTGGTGGTAGGGGGCTCCAGTTGTGTGATCTGGGCCCAAGTATTTGAGACTTCCTCGAGGATTTTCTCACAGCTGATTGGTATGGGGGAATGCAAGCTCCTCCATTGCTATGCTCCCGACAAATGCCAAATTCCTCTATATTTGCCGACCGTTCGTTACCTCTTGGTAGATCACTGCTTGCACTGATCTGGCTTTAATTGTTGCCTATCTCATCTATTGATTCTGCGAGTGTGGTTTTGCTTGTGGTGTCTTCTGAAAGTTTCCAGCTTCCGATTGCTCCTCAGCTAAATCCCGTACGATCCTCTAGTTGGGATTGTATGCGTTTCCCATTGGAGCAGCATTCTGCAGTAACCTACTCCTACCTCTTTTGGAATGGTCAGTCATTCCCATAGCAATCCCTGCTAAGTGTGGTACTTAGCAAACTTCACAGATTTGATACACAGGCTGAACATTTCTTCCTAAACATTGGCACTCTGAATCTGGAAAACAACTATCTGCACATAACTTTTAACATCATTAGTAGTATGCCTGTGGTTCAGGCTATTTTTGAAAGTGTTCCACGACTACTATGATGTAATTGTTTCAAAGGATGATTCTTACTACATCATTACCTCACATTTCATTCAGGAAGCAGATTTCAATCAGGTGATGCTATAATGTGTGCAGTAATTCCTTTTAGTTTAAAGTTCTCATGCAATTATCAACAAAACAAGGAACATCCCTTTTTTTCAATAGACATTCAAAGGTCCGGCTATTAAGGAAAAATTATTTCATAACTCGTCCTAATAAAGCCGGCATGAGACTCTAAGAAAATTCTAAAATGGAGTTTCTTTCCAATAAAAATCTAAGCCAAAGTTTTACAACCCAGAAGAAAATAGTTTTATCCTGATTTCCCATTTTTTGAAATTAAATAATAGAAAAACACGAAAAAGAGCAACTAAGAAAACAACTAAGAAAGAACAAGAGATGGGAAAAAAAAACAACTTACCATTGAGCAAGAAAAGTACAATTTTTTTTTTGGATTTTAAATTTTAACATTTTTTTCTTTTGATATTTCGAAAGCAAGTAAATTCCCTCAATATGGTTTTAGAAATAATTTTCTAAAATTTGATTATCCTAAGTGTCTTAATTCCAGATAATATCTAAAATTAATTAGTTTATGATAATCCTATATTTCGGAAAGTGATTGTCTAACTAGCATAAGATAAGTGTAGGTCTAAGGTCTAGATTACTACCGTTACCTATCATAAGTCTCTAGAATTTTGATCAGGAATCCTAAATTCATTATGATATTTCCCCGGCACGGCGCCAAAAATCTGATGCGATTCCGGTTGACGTACTAAATATGTGTTATTTTAACCCTATGTCGATTCTGATTAATTAAGGACTGTGATTGACTAATTGTCACATTTAGTCTTATGGTGTCACTTAATCAGCCAGAATCTAAGGCAGAGTACCTATCGTGTAGCTAGTCTATTGGAAATATCTACGATTTTACTACGTTAATTATCGTACTCCCAGGGAAGTGGCAAACGGCTTAGTAGTAACTAGCCTCTTATCCTAACTCTTATCTTATGATCCAGTTATGCAATCTTCATCAAATACTTTGATGAGAGGGTGATCCATTCTCCACTAGGTTCAAGTCTAATTAACCCTAGAAGTGTTTTAAGATAAGTTCTGATTCTATGTTATACTGTTCCTATATGTTGATTGACCTATATTCGAGTGTTTTAGATATATCTTAGCCTGAATGCAACTATGTTCTGTGTCTAAAGGTGTACCACATCTGAGTCTCTATGCTAACCTAACCGCCCCCTATCATTAAGGTAAACGGCCCTACTCACGGTACGAACAGAGACAGTTATGAAAGCCCTATGTCACTTTCGGGGATCACTCTGAAGGCTCGTAATCGCTGCATAAACGCTCTACTCAGCCTACCTAGACTACTTCTAACAAGCCAGGTGTTCACATGTTATTTTATCTAGTATGGCAGACACCAATACTAATTGATGCCTGTTAAACTAAACGGTTATGAATATACCGTGGTTGGAATTGTCTATAACCCTATTTTAGTTTAAAAGAAACTACATTAGACATGCAGACATAATGATTATTTAGCAGGGGCTATTTCCGGAAAACAAATAACTTCAACATACAAAACACTATTCATAAATCATAATCTGATATTCATAATTGATGTTTAGGACAAAGCATAAAACATATAAGAGAGGGGTATGGGGACTGATGCCATAAAGAAATCACCCTTTACTTAGTCTCGCCTACAGAGCGTCTGTATACGTCGTATTGCCCGCCCGCCTGACTCTGCTCGCCAGAACCTTCGGAGGACGCTTCCTCAGCCTAGTAGCTAGACTTTCCTTACGTCCTGGGCTTAAGCCTAGCCCTGTGGACTGACTCTTCGAACGCCTAGAGCTCTCTTAGGGTCTCCTAACGAAACCCCGGGTATTCTATGAATACCGAAACGAACCTATCTATAGAAACCTAAGATCTGAGACTATTTCTCAGAAACTAAAACAAAACACTAATAAAAGAAAACTGAGATCCGAGTCTCTGAGTGAGTTTGTACTGGAAAATTGTACACTGGAAACCACTTAATGACTCAGATCGAGTGGAGAGGGATGAATTCAACTGCTGGAGGCCTGGGGTATTTATAGCAGCTTCCGAGTGAAAAATTCTGAAAAATTCGATGTGGGACAGCTTCTGGCGGCTCGGGACGCCCGTCCCGGTTCAGGACGCCCGTCCCGGGTTCGGGACGCCCGTCCCGGACCTTTGACCGGGTCAACATTTCCAAAAATTGCGTTTTTGCCCCAGAATTTGCTGTTTTCGTCTACTTTTCACCTGACACTTCCAAAATCATAAAAACCGTGAAATCAAGTAAATAGTAAACAATTAATGTCAATTTACTCTCAATTTCACATTAAAACATATAAAAACATGCTAAAAATGTGATACGATTTTCGCGTATCAGATAACCCCACACTTAGCTTTTTGCTTGTCCTCAAGCAAAGTCTACATGAGTTAGTGATTTAAACCGTAGTGCAGTCACTTAAATTCCTAATCATGTTTTTATTCCAAAAATTCTTCAGACAATTCTTAACACAGGTCTGATTGGTTAGGTTGCTATGACAAGGTCTCACATGTCTCTAGTAGTTTGTTATGATCAGGCAGAAAATAAATCAACAACTAGGTTGGACTTTTTTCTTAGTCACGGGTCTTCCTGATGTGTAGTGTGTGTACTAGTCTAGACCAGATAGTCAACACAATGAACTCTTATCTTAACTGCTACCAGATAATACTTCGACCTATTGCTAGAATACTGACAGCAGATAACTTCTGAGTTCTGAGCTTTGGTGATCAGATTTTTAATGTTTTAGCACTAGTTATTTTCTTTATAGATTCAGGGTATTTCGAGTTGCTTAGAACACGTCAACTTCAACTACCCATGTAGCGAGTCCCACTCCGATGACTCCCAGATCTACACGACCTTAGGGCATCAGGCTTTAAGTTCCCCGAAGGAATGGTGCTCGAGTAGCGAAGGCCGCTGGCAAACTACCCTATTGTAATTAACTTCCTTTAGTTCTTTTCACTTTTAGCTCAGAGTCTCATCTAGTCATTTTAACTGCCAATATATCCACAACTGGTCTAATTTTATCTAGTGGAGTCTCGAATGGGCAATTGGTTGAGGTCTCTAATCCAGACAAGGTTGTGCTCAGTTATCAGGAATTCCCTATTCCTAATCAATTAGTCCAAGATAGCTATCGACTATCTCCTACTAACCATAACATACTACCTACATATCATAGACATAAGCAATTGTTTAACCAAGCATACTGCATTTAGAAGTCTGAAAGACGGAAAAATTTTGAAAAAATTTTGGAAGGGTGTGAAAATACGGGGAAAACAAGCAAAAGCATGCAAAAAAATTTTCAAACTGCTTCAAACTGCTACAGTGCACCATGCACTGCTACCCCACACTTAAGTTTGGCACTGTCCTCAGTGTTCATGCATAGCTAAACTGCCCCACACTTATTTGAAAATAAGAACAAAAATAAAACAAAGAACTCAAGAACAAAACAAAGAACTCTTACCCCACACTTATTCGACTAAACTAAGGGTAAGAGAGAAACAAACAAGAAGGATAGCAAAACAGAAACAAACAAAAAAAAAAGATAAAAGTAAAGGAATATGAGGGCTAGAAAAACTCCCTTCATGTCGCGAGCAGAAGGGTCTTCTCTGATTGTCAATTGGCTCTTCACCTTAGCCATGTGCTATTGCTGAGGTGTTCTTGACTCTGCAAGCTTAGATATTGGAACGGATGACGCCAGCTCCGATCCTTCATTGTCGAGCTCTAGGTAGTGGCATATCCATTTGATGAATGACTCAAGCCCCAAGGACTTTCCTCGAATCATCTGCAAAGTTTCTCGTAATCGTAGCAACGTGTCCAGAAGGAACGTGTCTAGGAATGAGACTTCTTTGGATTGGTGTGCCTACCTGCCAATGTTAGTAAAGGTATTGCATGCAAGTCTCGAATGGAAGAAAAGATACCTGAAGTTTTGGCGAAGCTGTGGTGTAGGGGGCTCCAGTTGTGTAGATCTGGGCCCAAGTATTTGAGACTTCCTCGAGGAAGTTTCTCACAGCTGATTGGTATGCAGGGAATGCAAGCTCCTCCATTGCTATGCTCCCGACACAATGCCAAATTCCTCTATATTTGCCGACCGTTCGTTACCTCTTGGTAGATCACTTGCTTGCACTGATCTGGCTTTAATTGTTGCCAGTATCTCATCTATTGATTCTGCGAGTGTGGGTTTTGCTGTGGTGGTGTCTTCTGAAAGTTTCCAGCTTCCGAATTGCTCCTCAGCTAAATCCCGTACGATTCCTCTAGTTGGGATTGTATGCGTTTCCCATTGGAGCAGCATTCTGCAGTAACCTACTCCTACCTCTTTTGGAATGGTCAGTCATTCCCATAGCAATCCCTGCTAAAGTGTGGTACTTAGCAAACTTCACAGATTTGATACACAGGCTGAACATTTCTTCCTAAAACATTGGCACTCTGAATCTGGAAAACAACTAGAATCTGCACATGACTTTTAACATCATTAGTAGGTAATGCCTGTGGTTCAGGCTATTTTTGAAAAGTGTTCCACGACTACTATGATGTAATTGTTTTCAAAGGATGATTCTTACTACATCATTACCTCATATTCATTCAGGAAGCAGATTTCAATCAGGTGATGCTATAATGGGTTGCAGTAATCCTTTAGTTTAAAAGTTCTCATGCAATTATCAACAAAACAAAAGGAACATCCCTTTTTTTCAATAGACATTCAAAGGTCCGGCTATTAAGGAAAAATTATTTCATAACTCGTCCTAATAAAGCCGGCATGACTCTAAGAAAATTCTAAAATGGAGTTTCTTTCCAATAAAAATCTAAGCCAAAGTTTTACAACCCAGAAGAAAATATGTTTTATCCTGATTTCCATTTTTATTCGAAATTAAATAATAGAAGAAAAACACGAAAAAGAGCAACTAAGAAAACAACTAAGAAAGAACAAGAGATGGGAAAAAAAACAACTTACCATTGAGCAAGAAAAGTACAATTTTTTTTTTTGGATTTTAAATTTTAACATTTTTTTTCTTTTTGATATTTCGAAAGCAAGTAAATTCCCTCAATATGGTTTTAGAATAATTTTCTAAAATTTGATTATCCTAAGTGTCTTAATTCCAGATAATATCTAAAATTAATTAGTTATGATAATCCTATATTTCGGAAAGTGATTGTCTAACTAGCATAAGATAAGTGTAGGTCTAAGGTCTAGATTACTACCGTTACCTATCATAAGTCTCTAGAATTTTGATCAGGAATCCTAAATTCATTATGATATTTCCCCGGCAACGGCGCCAAAAATCTGATGCGATTCCGGTTGACGTACTAAATATGTGTTATTTTACCCTATGTCGATTATGATTAATTAAGGACTGTGATTGACTAATTGTCACATTTAGTCTTATGGTGTCACTTAATCAGCCAGAATCTAAGGCAGAGTACCTATCGTGTAGCTAGTCTATTGGAAAGTATCTACGATTTTACTAAGTTAATTATCGTACTCCCAGGGAAGTGGCAACGGCTTAGTAGTAACTAGCCTCTTATCCTAACTCTTATCTTATGATCCAGTTATGCAATCTTCATCAAATACTTTGATGAGAGGGTGATCCATTCTCCACTAGGTTCAAGTCTAATTAACCCTAGAAGTGTTTTAAAGATAAGTTCTGATTCTATGTTATACTGTTCCTATATGTTGATTGACCTATATTCGAGTGTTTTAGATATATCTTAGCCTGGAATGCAACTATGTTCTGTGTCTAAAGGTGTACCACATCTGAGTCTCTATGCTACCGCCCCTATCATTAAGGTAAACGGCCCTACTCACGGTACGAACAGAGACAGTTATGAAAGCCCTATGTCACTTTCGGGGATCACTCTGAAGGCTCGTAATCGCTGGCATAACGCTCTACTCAGCCTACCTAGACTACTCTAACAAGCCAGGTGTTCAGCATGTTATTTTATCTAGTATGGCAGACACCAATACTAATTGATGCCTGTTAAACTAAACAGGTTATGAATATACCGTGGTTAGGAATTGTCTATAACCCTATTTTAGTTTAAAAGAAACTACATTAGACATGCAGACATAATGATTATTTAGCAGGTGGCTATTTCCGGAAAAACATAATAACTTCAACATACAAAACAACTATTCATAAAATCATAATCTGATATTCATAATTGATGTTTAGGACAAAGCAATAAAACATATAAGAGAGGGGTATGGGGACTGATGCCATAAAGAAATCACCTTTACTTAGTCTCGCCTACAGAGGTACTGTATACGTCGTATTGCCCGCCCTGACTCTGCTCGCCAGAACCTTCGGAGGACGCTTCCTCAGCCTAGTAGCTAGACTTTACCTTACGTCCTGGGCTTAAGCCTAGCCCTGTGGACTGACTCTTCGAACGCCTAGAGCTCTCTTAGGGTCTCCTAACGAAACCCCGGGTATTCTATGAATACCGGAAACGAACCTATCTATAGAAACCTAAGATCTGAGACTATTTCTCAGAAACTAAAACAAAACACTAATAAGAAAGAAAACTGAGATCCGAGTCTCTGAGTGAGTTGTGTACTGGAAAATTGTACACTGGAAACCACTTAATGACTCAGATCGAGTGGAGAGGGATGAATTCAACTGCTGGAGGCCTGGGGTATTTATAGCAGCTTCCCGGAGTGAAAAATTCTGAAAAATTCGATGTGGGACAGCTTCTGGCGGCTCGGGACGCTCGTCCCGGTTCAGGACGCCCGTCCCGGGTTCGGGACGCCCGTCCCGGACCTTTGACCGGGTCAACATTTCCAAAAATTGCGTTTTTGCCCCAGAATTTGCTGTTTTCGTCTACTTTTCACCTGACACTTCCAAAATCATAAAAACCGTGAAATCAAGTAAATAGTAAACAATTAATGTCAATTTACTCTCAATTTCACATTAAAACATATATAAAAACATGCTAAAAATGTGATACGATTTTCGCGTATCAGATAACCCCACACTTAGCTTTTTGCTTGTCCTCAAGCAAAGTCTACATGGAGTTAGTGATTTTAAACCGTAGTGCAGTCACTTAAATTCCTAATCATGTTTTTATTCCAAAAATTCTTCAGACAATTCTTAACACAGGTCTGATTGGTTAGGTTGCTATGACAAGGTCTCACATGTCTCTAGTAGTTTGTTATGATCAGGCAGAAAATAAATCAACAACTAGGTTGGACTTTTTTCTTAGTCACAGGGTCTTCCTGATGTGTAGTGTGTGTACTAGTCTAGACCAGATAGTCAACACAATTAACTCTTATCTTAACTGCTACCAGATAATACTTCGACCTATTGCTAGACATACTGACAGCAGATAACTTTCTGAGTTCTGAGCTTTGGTGATCAGATTTTTAATGTTTTAGCACTTAGTTATTTTCTTTATAGATTCAGGGTATTTCGAGTTTGCTTAGAACACGTCAACTTCAACTACCCATGTAGCGAGTCCCACTCCGATGACTCCCAGATCTACACGACCTTAGGGCATCAGGCTTTAAGTTCCCCGAAGGAGTGGTGCTCGAGTAGCGAAGGCCGCTGGCAAACTACCCTATTGTAATTAACTTCCTTTAGTTCTTTTCACTTTTAGCTAAGAGTCTCATCTAGTCATTTTAACTGCCAATATATCCACAACTGGTCTAATTTTATCTAGTGGAGTCTCGAATGGGCAATTGGTTGAGGTCTCTAATCCAGACAAGGTTGTGCTCAGTTATCAGGAATTCCCTATTCCTAATCAATTAGTCCAAGATAGCTATCGACTATCTCCTACTAACCATAACATACTACCTACATATCATAGACATAAGCAATTGTTTAACCAAGCATACTACATTTAGAAGTCTGAAAGACGGAAAAATTTTGAAAAAATTTTGGAAGGGTGTGAAAATACGGGGAAAACAAGCAAAAGCATGCAAAAAAATTTTCAAACTGCTTCAAACTGCTACAGTGCACCGTGCACTGCTACCCCACACTTAAGTTTGGCACTGTCCTCAGTGTTCATGCATAGCTAAACTGCCCCACACTTATTTGAAAATAAGAACAAAAATAAAACAAAGAACTCAAGAACAAAACAAAGAACTCTTACCCCACACTTATTCGACTAACTAAGGGTAAGAGAGAAAACAAACAAGAAGGATAGCAAAACAGAACACAAAACAAAAATAAGATAAAAGTAAAGGAATATGAGGGCTAGAAAAACTCCCTTCATGTCGCGAGC
This sequence comes from Asclepias syriaca, assembly GCA_027405835.1. NCBI lineage: Eukaryota > Viridiplantae > Streptophyta > Magnoliopsida > Gentianales > Apocynaceae > Asclepias > Asclepias syriaca. Next base: position 14,164,643 of record CM049933.1, read on the forward strand.
AGAAGGGTCTTCTCTGATTTGTCAATTGGCTCTTCACCTTAGCCATGTGCTATTGCTGAGGTGTTCTTGACTCTGCAAGCTCTAGATATTGGAACGGATGACGCCAGCTCCGATCCTTCATTGTCGAGCTCTAGGTAGTGGCATATCCATTTGATGAATGACTCAAGCCCCAAGGACTGTTTCCTCGAATCATCTGCAAAGTTTCTCGTAATCGTAGCAACGTGTCCAGAAGGAACGTGTCTAGGAATGAGACTTCTTTGGATTGGTGTGCCTACCTGCCAATGTTAGTAAAGGTATTGCATGCAAGTCTCGAATGGAAGAAAAGATACCTGAAGTTTTGGCGAAGCTGTGGTGGTAGGGGGCTCCAGTTGTGTAGATCTGGGCCCAAGTATTTGAGACTTCCTCGAGGAAGTTTCTCACAGCGGATTGGTATGCAGGGAATGCAAGCTCCTCCATTGCTATGCTCCCGACACAATGCCAAATTCCTCTATATTTGCCGACCGTTCGTTACCTCTTGGTAGATCACTTGCTTGCACTGATCTGGCTTTAATTGTTGCCAGTATCTCATCTATTGATTCTGCGAGTGTGGGTTTTGCTGTGGTGGTGTCTTCTGAAAGTTTCCAGCTTCCGAATTGCTCCTCAGCTAAATCCCGTACGATTCCTCTAGTTGGGATTGTATGCGTTTCCCATTGGAGCAGCATTCTGCAGTAACCTACTCCTACCTCTTTTGGAATGGTCAGTCATTCCCATAGCAATCCCTGCTAAAGTGTGGTACTTAGCAAACTTCACAGATTTGATACACAGGCTGAACATTTCTTCCTAAAACATTGGCACTCTGAATCTGGAAAACAACTAGAATCTGCACATGACTTTTAACATCATTAGTAGGTAATGCCTGTGGTTCAGGCTATTTTTGAAAAGTGTTCCACGACTACTATGATGTAATTGTTTTCAAAGGATGATTCTTACTACATCATTACCTCACATATTCATTCAGGAAGCAGATTTCAATCAGGTGATGCTATAATGGGTGCAGTAATTCCTTTTAGTTTAAAAGTTCTCATGCAATTATCAACAAAACAAAAGGAACATCCCTTTTTTTCAATAGACATTCAAAGGTCCGGCTATTAAGGAAAAATTATTTCATAACTCGTCCTAATAAAGCCGGCATGACTCTAAGAAAATTCTAAAATGGAGTTTCTTTCCAATAAAAATCTAAGCCAAAGTTTTACAACCCAGAAGAAAATATGTTTTATCCTGATTTCCATTTTTATTCGAAATTAAATAATAGAAGAAAAACACGAAAAAGAGCAACTAAGAAAACAACTAAGAAAGAACAAGAGATGGGAAAAAAAACAACTTACCATTGAGCAAGAAAAGTACAATTTTTTTTTTGGATTTTAAATTTTAACATTTTTTTTCTTTTTGATATTTCGAAAGCAAGTAAATTCCCTCAATATGGTTTTAGAATAATTTTCTAAAATTTGATTATCCTAAGTGTCTTAATTCCAGATAATATCTAAAATTAATTAGTTATGATAATCCTATATTTCGGAAAGTGATTGTCTAACTAGCATAAGATAAGTGTAGGTCTAAGGTCTAGATTACTACCGTTACCTATCATAAGTCTCTAGAATTTTGATCAGGAATCCTAAATTCATTATGATATTTCCCCGGCAACGGCGCCAAAAATCTGATGCGATTCCGGTTGACGTACTAAATATGTGTTATTTTACCCTATGTCGATTATGATTAATTAAGGACTGTGATTGACTAATTGTCACATTTAGTCTTATGGTGTCACTTAATCAGCCAGAATCTAAGGCAGAGTACCTATCGTGTAGCTAGTCTATTGGAAAGTATCTACGATTTTACTAAGTTAATTATCGTACTCCCAGGGAAGTGGCAACGGCTTAGTAGTAACTAGCCTCTTATCCTAACTCTTATCTTATGATCCAGTTATGCAATCTTCATCAAATACTTTGATGAGAGGGTGATCCATTCTCCACTAGGTTCAAGTCTAATTAACCCTAGAAGTGTTTTAAAGATAAGTTCTGATTCTATGTTATACTGTTCCTATATGTTGATTGACCTATATTCGAGTGTTTTAGATATATCTTAGCCTGGAATGCAACTATGTTCTGTGTCTAAAGGTGTACCACATCTGAGTCTCTATGCTACCGCCCCCTATCATTAAGGTAAACGGCCCTACTCACGGTACGAACAGAGACAGTTATGAAAGCCCTATGTCACTTTCGGGGATCACTCTGAAGGCTCGTAATCGCTGGCATAACGCTCTACTCAGCCTACCTAGACTACTCTAACAAGCCAGGTGTTCAGCATGTTATTTTATCTAGTATGGCAGACACCAATACTAATTGATGCCTGTTAAACTAAACAGGTTATGAATATACCGTGGTTAGGAATTGTCTATAACCCTATTTTAGTTTAAAAGAAACTACATTAGACATGCAGACATAATGATTATTTAGCAGGTGGCTATTTCCGGAAAAACATAATAACTTCAACATACAAAACAACTATTCATAAAATCATAATCTGATATTCATAATTGATGTTTAGGACAAAGCAATAAAACATATAAGAGAGGGGTATGGGGACTGATGCCATAAAGAAATCACCCTTTACTTAGTCTCGCCTACAGAGCGTACTGTATACGTCGTATTGCCCGCCCTGACTCTGCTCGCCAGAACCTTCGGAGGACGCTTCCTCAGCCTAGTAGCTAGACTTTACCTTACGTCCTGGGCTTAAGCCTAGCCCTGTGGACTGACTCTTCGAACGCCTAGAGCTCTCTTAGGGTCTCCTAACGAAACCCCGGGTATTCTATGAATACCGGAAACGAACCTATCTATAGAAACCTAAGATCTGAGACTATTTCTCAGAAACTAAAACAAAACACTAATAAGAAAGAAAACTGAGATCCGAGTCTCTGAGTGAGTTGTGTACTGGAAAATTGTACACTGGAAACCACTTAATGACTCAGATCGAGTGGAGAGGGATGAATTCAACTGCTGGAGGCCTGGGGTATTTATAGCAGCTTCCCGGAGTGAAAAATTCTGAAAAATTCGATGTGGGACAGCTTCTGGCGGCTCGGGACGCCCGTCCCGGTTCAGGACGCCCGTCCCGGGTTCGGGATGCCCGTCCCGGACCTTTGACCGGGTCAACATTTCCAAAAATTGTGTTTTTGCCCCAGAATTTGCTGTTTTCGTCTACTTTTCACCTGACACTTCCAAAATCATAAAAACCGTGAAATCAAGTAAATAGTAAACAATTAATGTCAATTTACTCTCAATTTCACATTAAAACATATATAAAAACATGCTAAAAATGTGATACGATTTTTGCGTATCACTCCTTTAACTATTAAATTGTTTTGTTCTTTTTCCGATTTCCTTCATCCTTCAATTCTATTTTACTCCACTAACCAATCTGCTCAGACTTAACGTATTTTTCTATGTAGTTGCATGACTCGAACTTCAGAAGCTAACCTTGAAACCCCAGTTGAAAATCCCGAACGTCTCATCCGTACGGCTAACAGACGAAGGACAGAGATGGATGTCGAAAGACCTCCCCTCGAATCCTACATCCAGCCACAAACTGTTCCAGTGTCGTCCACCATTCAAATCCCTGGAAACCCTCGCTATGACCTCAAACCAAATGTGATCCAACTGATAATAAATCGGGTCCAGTTTGGAGGAACTGCAGCCGAGAATCCACTCGAACACTTATCCGAATTCTCCTTTCTTTGCGAAGGTCTCAAGGGAGATCACACTGTAGAAGTAACCAAGCTGAACCTCTTCCCCTACTCACTTAGGGACAGACCTAAGAGGTGGGTGGCACAGTTACCTACTAACTCAATCACAACATGGGATGAGTTAAGCAAGGCCTTCCTGGAAGAATACTACTCTGCAGCAAGAGTCCTGGAATATCGAAGGGCTCTGTCCAGTTTCACTCAAGCTGCTGATGAGACAGTAATCGAAGCCTGGGACCGATTCAAGGAACTACTCAGGCTCTGCCCACAACATGGACTTACCGAAGCACTGCTAATCCAACAATTCTACGGGGGTATGACGGAAATGGGCAAGCAAGTTTTTTACGGACTTAATCCCCAGAGCGGTTTCAATGGAATGAGTGATGTAGATGCTAGAAATGCCCTGGAGAGACTCTATAGGAACAGCAAGAACTGGCGCACTAGTGACCGAGCCAAGAAACAACCAGTTAATGCGGCACTTGCCTCCACCGATGATCAAATACAGGCACTCAAGGCCAGCATTGCTAATCAACTGAGTGCCTTCCAACTGGGGAAAAGCATTTAGCCAGTATATCAAGTCTGCGAATTTTTACAAGGACCGCATTTTAGTGGGGATTGTTATGGTAATGGAATACTGACTATTCCAGAGGATATGGAACAAGTGGACGCAGTTAACTCTGCTCTTATGGGAAATTCCTACAATCCACCTGGAAGAACCATCCAGGATTTAGTTGGAGAAACAATTCTGGGAATGTTAACTTCCATACAAGAGCACCGCATCAATTACCTTATCCGCAGAATCAGCAAGTCGCTCTGCCCGCACCAAGGAACTACATCGTTTTAGTTGACCCCATGCAAGAATTCTGAGACATACTGAAAAGCATTGCTGACTCTAACAAGGAAATGATAGAGTCAAATAGGAAGGTCCAGGAAGCTCATACAGAGAGAATCCAGCAGAATGAGAATAGACAGAAGCAGACCGAGCAAACAGTCATAAACACACAAGCTGCTCTGCAAACTTTGGAGAGACAAATGGGTCAGCTATCCACCCATCTCTCTCACAGGTCACAGGGAACGCTACCAAGCAACACTGAGACCAACCCCCAAATTGAATGCAAGACCATTGCTCTAAGATCTGGTAAAGTTCTATCTCCATCTCCTTCCAAACCTTCTGACCCTCCTATTCTTGTGCAAGAACCAGAAGAAGGCTCCCAGGACCCAACGCCAACGAATGTCGAAATTGAAGTATCAAGGAAAGGGAAGACGGAGTTTATTCCTGAGTACCGACCAAAAGTACCTTACCCTGCTAGACTTATGCAGAATAAAGATAAGGAGCAATTTGAAAAGTTTTTTAAGAATTTTAGTCAGATTCATGTTAATTTACCTTTGCTTGATGTTATTTCTGAAATGCCAAAGTATGCTAAGTTTTTAAAAGAAGTTATTAGTAATAAAAGAAAATTTGACATGGACAAGGTGGTTCTTAATGAAGAATGCTCAGCAGTCCTACTGAATAAACTGCCTTCCAAACAGAAAGATCCAGGCTGCTTTACCTTGCCATGTACAATTGTAAATATTACTAATATGCATGCATTAGCAGACTTAGGAGCTAGTATTAATCTCATGCCATCTAGTTTATTTGATAAATTAGGATTGCATGATTTGAAAGCGACTAGAATGTGCATACAACTTTTAGATAGGACAATCAAAATCCCCAGGAGAATAATTGAAGACCTCTTAGTAAAGGTCGGAAAATTTGTTTTCCCTGTAGACTTTATTGTCATGGACATGAATGGAGAAGGAGGAGTGCCTCTGATTCTAGGTTGACCATTTCTAGCTACCTCAAAGGCATTAATAGACGTCAGTAATGGTCAAATCAAACTAAGGGTAGGCAATTAGGATATCACATTTGATATAAATGAAACCCTTAAGTATCCCATGCATTTAGATGATATTTGTTTTTGTGTGGATGCTATTGAACACTTGATTGAAGTTAACATGACAGACCTATGCTCAAACTATCAAATCATCAGGGAAGACTCTCTAGACCTAGAAGAGACTGAACTCAGCTCCTCCGATTACGAAATTAACTCTGACAGTTTCACTGAGATAGGTACTGAGGAGATGAAGAAAGAACAAACTTCATTTGAAGATCCACCAGACTTGTAGCTAAAGGAATTGCCCACTCATCTGTGTTATGAATTCCTAGACGACAACAGGAAACTTCCCATCATTCTCGCAGCTGATTTGACTGCAGAACAACGGAAGTTAACCGTGGACATGTGCAAAAAGTACAAAAGAGCCTTTGCCTACAAAATTGCAAATATTCCAAGTATTAATCCAAGCTTTTGTTCGCATAATATTTGATATGCATAAATCATATCACATTTTTAGCATGTTTTTAGGCATAATTTAGGGTGAAATTGATAAGAAATTGGTCTTAATTGTTTGTTATTAACTCAATTTCACAGTTTTTATGATTTTGGAAGTGTCAGGTGAAAAGTAGACGAAAACAGCAAATTTTGGGGCAAAAATGCAATTTTTGGAAATGCTGAGTTCGGGACGGGCGTCCTGACCCAGTCAAACCACCAGGACGGCCGTTCCAAGTCAGGACGGGCGTCCCGAGCACCAGAAGTTGTCCCACATCGAAAGTTTTGGAGATTTTCACTCCAGAAAGCTGCTATAAATACCCAGGCCTCCAAGAGTTGAAATCATCCCTCTCCACTCGATCTAAGTCATTCAGTGACTTCCAGTGTACAATTCTCGAGTACACAAGTCACTCAGAGACTCAAATTTTAGTATAAGTTTTCTTTCTTTCTTGTTAGTGTTTCGTTTTTCTTAGTTTCTAAGAAATAGTCTCAGGTCTTAGGCTTCAATAGATAGGTTTGTTTCTGGTATTCATAGAATGCCCAGGATTTCGTTAGGAGATCCTAAGAGGGCTCGAGGCGTTCGAAGAGTCAGTCCACAGGGCTGGGCTTAAGCTGGGTATTAAGGTAAAGTCCAGCTACTAGGCTGATGAAGCGTCCTCCGAAGGTTCTGGCGAGCAGAGTCGGGTCGAGCAGTACGACATATACAAGCAGTTGCTCCATCGGCGAGACTAAGTAAATGGTGATTTCTTTATGGCATCAGTCCCCCTGTCCCTCTCTTTATATGTTGTTATTGTGTTTGTCCAAAGAATGATTTTGAATATCGGATTATGATTTTTATGAATATTTGTTATATATGTTGAAGTTGTTATGTTTTTCCGGAAATAGCCACCTGCTTAATATTCACTATGTCTGCATGTCTAATGTGTTCTTTTAAACTAAAATTAGGGTTATAGACAATTCCTAACCACGGTCTATTCATAACCTGTTTAGTTTAACAAGCATCAATTAGTATTGGTGTCGGCCATGCTAGATAAAATAACATGCGGAACACCCTGTTTGTTAGAGTAGTCTAGGTAGGCTGAGTTGAGCGTTTATGTCGGCGGCTAGGGCGAGCGGCATGATCCCCGAAGTGACATAGGGCTTTCATGGATGCCTTTAGCTCGAACCGTGAGTAGGGCCGTCATTAAGGTAGGGCGGTTTATCAGAGACCTCGGATGTGGTACACGTTTAGACACAGAACATAGTTGCAATCCAGGCTTAGATGCATCTACAATACTCGAAGATAGGTCAATCAACATGTAGGAACAGTATAACATAGAATCAGGACATTATCTATAAAACACTTTTAGGCTTAATTAGACTTAAACCTAGTAGAGAATGGATCACCCTCTCATCAAAGTTATTGATGACGATTGCATAACTGAATCATAAGATAAGAGTTAGGGTAAAATGCTAGTTACTACTAAGTCGTTACCACTTCATTGGGAGTACGATATTAATAAATTAAAATCGTAGATATTTTCCAACAGACTAGCTACACGATAGGTACTCTGCCTTAGGTTCTGGCTGATTAAGTGACACCATAGAGACTAAATGTGACAATTAGTCAATCTCAGTCCTTAATTACTCATAATCAACATAGGGTAAAACAACACCTATTTAGCATATCAATCGGAAACGCATCAGATTTTTGGCACCGTTGTCGGGGAAACATCATAATGAATTTAGGATTCCTGATCAAAATTCTAGAGGCTTATGATAGGTAGCGGTAGTAACCTAGTCCTTAAACCCAACACTTATCTCATGCTAGTTAGACAATCACTTTCCGAAATATAGGATTATCGTAACTAATTGATTTTAGATATCATCTAAAATTAAGACACTTAGGATAATCAAATTTTAGAAAATTATTCTAAAACCATATTGAGGAAATTTAACTGCTTTCGAAAGAAAATATAAAAAGAAAAAAATTTTTAAAATTTAAAAACCGAAAAAAAAATGTATTTTTCTTGCTCAATGGTAAGTTGTTCTTTTCCCTATCTCTTGTTCTTTCTTAGTTGTTTTCTTAGTTGCTCTTTTTCGTGTTTTTCTTCTATTATTTAATTTCGAAGAAATAAAAATGGAAATGAGGATAAAATATATTTTCTTCTGAGTTGTAAAATTTTGGCTTAGATTTTTATCAGGAAGAAATTCCATTTTAGAATTTTCTTGGAATCATGCCGGCTTTATTAGGACGAGTTATGAAATAATTTTTCCTTAATAGCCAGACATTTGAATGTTCTATTAAAAAAAGGATGTTCCTTTTGTTTTGCTGATAATTGCATGAGATCTTTTAAACCAAAAGGAATTATTGCACCCATTATGGCATCACCTGGTTGGAATCTGCTTTTGAATTAATATGTGATGTAATGATGTAGTAAGAATTGTTTTAGGACAGAAACATGATAAGAAAGTTCATGTATGCTCGATTCCGATCTTATCTAGTCTCGTCTAAAAACAATAGGTTACACTGATCACTCTGAGATATCTGTGTTCAATAAAACTAATGTTGAACCATAATTGATTAAGTTAAGTTTTATTGTTACTTGAATTTGATATAGAACGAAGGGATAAGAAAAGGGTTGAAAATCTAGAAAGTAAACCATTTGGCTAGATTAGAAAACCCCGAGTTGGAGGCTATTGTAATACTGATAAATTTTTGGATGAAAACTTATTTGCATTGTTTGCTATGTATAATAATTCTCATCTGTGGTTTATTGTTGTTACAAATTATCTAGTCACTGAATGGGTTCCAAGTAATATGACTTATCAGCAACAGAAGAAATTATTTGCTAATTTGAAATATTACTACTGGACAGATTTCTCTTCTATTTCAAATTTTTGTAGATCAGTTGATGAGAAGATGTGTCTCGAAAGACAGGCCACAAAATTTTGGAGCATTGTCATCGACGATCTACGAGAGGCTATTTGACTGCTAGCAACACTGTCCGGAAAGTGTTGGAAGCATGATATTACTGGCCCACTATTCAAGGATTTTGTATCCTTGATACAGTCCGATGATGCTTGAAAAATAACAGGTAACACGTCTTCCCAAGATCATCTACCCCAGCAAGGTATACAGAATACTAAAATCTCTTATATCTGGGGTACTGATTAAATCCTTTTCTCTTTCTTCCTGTGAAAATAATTACATCATAGTAGTCGTGGAACACTTTTCAAATGGCCTGAACCACAGGCATTACCTACTAATGATGTTAAAGTCATGTGCAGATTCTATGAGAAGTTGTTTTCCAGATCCAGAATGCCAATGTCTTAGGAAAAAACGTTTAGTCTATGTATCTAATCTGTGAAGTCTGCCAAGTACCACACTTTAGCAGGGATTGCTATGGGAATGGAATACTGACCATTCCAAAAAAGGTAGGAGTAGGTTACTGCAGAATGCTACTCCAATGGGAAATGCATACAATCCCAACTAGAGGAATCATATGGCATTTAGCTGAGGAATAATTCAGAAGATGGAAACTTTCAGAAGATACCACCACAGCAAAATCCCTACCCGCAGAATCAACAGATGAGATACTGGCAACAATTAAAGCCAGACCAGTGCAAGCAAGTGATCTACCAAGTGATAACGAACGGTCGAAGGATATAGATGAATTTGGCGTTGTATCAGGAGCATAGCAATGGAGGAGCTTGCATCCCCTGCATACCAACCAGCTGTGAGAAACTTCCCCGAGGAAGTCTCAAATACTTGGGCCCAGATCTACACCACTGGAGCCTCCTACCACCACGGCTTCGCCAAAGCTTCAGGTATCTTTTCTGCCATTCGGAACTTGCATGCAATACCTTCATTGACATTGGCAGGTAGGCACACTAATCCAAAGAAGTCTCATTCCTAGACACGTTGCTACGATTACGAGAAACTTTACAAATGATTCGAGGAAATAGTCCTTAGGGCTTCAGCCATTCATCAAATGAATAGGCTACTACTTGGAGCTCGACAATGAAGGATCGGAGCTGACATCATCCGTTCCAGTATCTAGAGCTTACAGAGTCAAGAGCGCCTCCGCAATAGCACATGGCTAAGGTGAAGAGCCAATTGACAGCTTAGAGAAAACCCTTCTGCTCGAAACAAGAAGGGAGTTTTTCTAATCTTAATCTTCCTCTACTTTTATTTTGTGTTCTTTTAAATTTTTATCTTCATTTTATGTTACCTTCCTGTTTTGAATTCTTTCATTGCTTTATTTTCCTTCTTACCCATAGTTATTCGAATAAGTGTGGGGTAAGAGTCTTTTCTGTTTTGTTTTTGTTTCTTGTTTTCAAATAAGTGTTGGGTAGTTTAGATATGCATGAACACTGAGGACAGTGTTAGACTTAAGTGTGGGGTAGCAGTGCACGGTGCACTGTAGTAGTTTGAGAAAAGTTTTGCATGATTTTGCATGTTTTCCCCGTATTTTCACACCCTTCCAAAAATTTTCAAAAATTTTCATTCTTTCAGACTTCTAAATGCAGTATGATTGGTAAACTATTGCTTATGTCTATGATATGTAAGTAGAATGTTATGGTTAGTAGGAGACAATGTGATGACTATTTTGAACTTATTGATTAGGAATAGGGAATTCCTGATAACTGAGCACAACTTAGTCCGGATTAGAGACCTCAGCCAATTACCTTTTCAAGACTTAACTAGATAAGATCAGACCAGTTGTGGATGTATTGACAATTAGAATGACTAGATGAGACTCTGAGCTAAAATTGAAACGAAACAAAAGAGAGTAAATTAAATAAGGGTAGTTTGCCAACGGCCTTTGCTACTCGAGCACCACTCCTTAGGGGAACTTAAAGCCTGATGCCCTAAGGTCGTGTAGGTCTGGGAGTCATCGGAGTGGGACTCGCTACATGGGTAGTTAAAGTTGACGTGTTCCAAGCAGACTCAAAATACCCTCAAAATTCTATAAATGGAAAAAAAAATCAATAATTGCTAAATAATAAAAAATCTGATCACCAAGGCTCAGAACTCAGAAAGTTGTCTGTTGTTAGTATGGCTAGCGACGGGTCGAAATATTATCTGGTAGTAGTTAAGACAAGAGTATATTGTGTTGACTATCTGGTCTAGACTAGTACACACACTACACATCAGGAAGACCTTGTGACTAAGAGAAGAGTTCAACCTACTTGTTAAGTTGTCAATTGCTTGACTATAACAAACTACTAGAGACAATTGAGACCTTGTCATAGCAACCTAACCAGTCAGACCTGTATTAAGAATTGTTTGAATCATTTTTGGAATAAAAACATGACTAGGAAATCTAAGTGACTGCACATATGATTTAGAATCACTAACTTCAGGTAGACTTTGCTTGAGGACAAGCAAAAAGCTAAGTGTGGGGTTATCTGATATGCATAAATCATATCACATTTTTAGCATGTTTTTAGGCATAATTTAGGGTGAAATTGATAATAAATTGGTCTTAATTGTTTGTTATTAACTCAATTTAACAGGTTTTATGATTTTGGAAGTGTCAGGTGAAAAGTAGACGAAAATAGCAAATTTTGGGGCAAAAATGCAATTTTTGGAAATGCTGAGTTCGGGACGGGCGTCCTGACCCAGTCAAAGCACCAGGAAGGCCATCCCAAGTCAGGACGGGCGTCCCGAGCACCAGAAGTTGTCCCACATCGAAATTTTTGGAGATTTTCACTCCAGAAAGCTGCTATAAATACCCCAGGCCTCCAAGAGTTGAAATCATCCCTCTCCACTTGATCTGAGTCATTCAGTGACTTCCAGTGTACAATTCTCGAGTACACAAGTCACTCAGAGACTCATATTTCAGTATAAGTTTTCTTTCTTTCTTGTTAGTGTTTCGTTTTTCTTAGTTTCTGAGAAATAGTCTCAGATCTTAGGCTTCGATAGATAGGTTCGTTTCTAGTATTCATAGAATACCCTGGATTTCGTTAGGAGATCCTAAGAGGGCTCGAGGCGTTCGAAGAGTCAGTCCACAGGGCTGGGTTTAAGCTGTGTATTAAGGTAAAGTCCAGCTACTAGGCTGAGGAAGCGTCCTCCGAAGGTTCTGACGAGCAGAGTCGGGTCGAGTAGTACGACATATACAAGCAGTTGCTCCATCGGCGAGACTAAGTAAACGGTGATTTCTTTATGGCATCAATCCCCATGTCCCTCTCTTTATATGTTGTTATTGTGTTTGTCCAAAGAATGATTTTGAATATCGGATTATGATTTTTATGAATATTTGTTATATATGTTGAAGTTATGTTTTTCTGGAAATAGCCTCCTGCTTAATATTCACTATGTCTGCATATCTAATGTGTTCTTTTAAACTAAAATTAGGGTTATAGACAATTCCTAACTGATACGCTAAAATCGTATCACATTTTTAGCATGTTTTTATGTATGTTTTAATGTGAAATTGAGAGTAAATGGACATTAATTGTTTACTATTTACTTGATTTCACGGTTTTTATGATTTTGGAAGTGTCAGGTGAAAAGTAGACGAAAACAGCAAATTCTGGGGCAAAAACGCAATTTTTGGAAATGTTGACCCGGTCAAAGGTCCGGGACGGGCGTCCCAAACCCGGGACGGGCGTCCCGACCCGGTCAAACCGCCAGGACGGGCGTCCCGAACCTGGTCAACGATTCAGGACGGGCGTCCCGAGCCGCCAGAAGCTGTCCCACATCGAATTTTTCAGAATGTTTCACTCCGGGAAGCTGCTATAAATACCCAGGCCTCCAGCAGTTGAAATCATCCCTCTCCACTCGATCTGAGTCATTAAGTGGTTTCCAGTGTACAATTCTCTAGTACACAACTCACTCAGAGACTCGGATCTCAGTTTTCTTTCTTATTAGTGTTTGTTTTAGTTTCTGAGAAATAGTCTCAGATCTTAGGTTTCTATAGATAGGTTCGTTTCTGGTATTCCTAGAATACCCGGGATTTCGTTAGGAGATCCTAAGAGGGCTCGAGGCGTTCGAAGAGTCAGTCCACAGGGCTGGGCTTAAGCCGGGTTGTTAAGTAAAGCCCAGCTACTAGGCTGAGGAAGCGTCCTCCGAAGGTTCTGACGAGCAGAGTCGGGTCAAGCAATACGGCATATACAGCAGCTCCATCGGCGAGACTTCGTAAAGGGTGAATTCTTTATGGCATCGGTCCCCCTGTCCCTCTCTTATATGTTGTTATTGTGTTTGTCCAAATACTGATTGAATACCAGATTATGTTTTTATGAATATTTGTGATATACGTTGAAGTTATTATGTTTTTCTAGAAATGGCCACCTGCTTAAATATCCATTATGTCTGCATGTCTATTGCCGTTCTTTTAAACTGAAATTAGGGTTATAGACAATTCCTAACCACGGTCTATTCATAACCTGTTTAGTTTAACAGACATCAATTAGTATTGGTGTCTGCCATACTAGATAAAATAATCTGCGGAACACCCTGTTGGTTGAAAGTAGTCTAGGTAGGCTGAGTTGAGTATTATGCCGGCGGTTATGAGACGAGCAGTATGATCCCCAAAGTGACATAGGGCGGTCATTGCTGACTTTAGTCCGAGCCGTGAGTAGGGCCGTTACCCTTAACGATGGGGCGGTAGCGTAGAAACTCAGATGTGGTAACCTTTAGACACAGAACATAGTTGCAATCCAGGCCAAGACATGTCTAAAATACTCGAATATAGGTCAATCAATGTATAGTAACAGTATAACATAGAATCAGAACTCATCTTTAAAACACTTTTAGGATTAATTGGACTTGAACCTAGTGGAGAATGGATCACCCTCTCATCAAAGTATTTGATGAAGATTGCATAACTGGATCATAAGATAGGAGTTAGGATAAAAGGCTAGTTACTACTAAGCCGTTGCCACTTCCCTGGGAGTACGATAATTATTTAATAAAATCGTAGATACTTTCCAATAGACTAGCTACACGATAGGTACTCTGCCTTAGGTTCTGGCTGATTAAGTGACACCATAGACTAAATGTGACAATTAGTAATTCACAGTCCTTAATTATTCATAATCAACATAGGGTAAAATAACACCTATTTAGCACGTCGGTCGGAAACCCATCAGATTTTTGGCGCCGTTGCCGGGGAAATATCATAATGAATTTAGGATTATTGGCCACAATTCTAGAGACTTATGATAGGTAACGGTAGTAACCTAGACTTTTGATTAACACTTATGTTATACCAGTTAGACAATCACTTTCCTGAATATAGGATTATCATAACTAATTAATTTTAGATAATATCTGGAATTAAGAGACTTAGGATAATCAAATTTTAGAAAATTATTCTAGAACCGTATTGAGGAAATTTACCTGCTTTCTAAATAAATTTTAAAATCCTAAAAATATTTTTCTCGTTTTCTTCACTTTCCTATGTTTGTTATTTGTTATTTCTAACCAGACTTTGCACTCAGAGATGAAGAGAACAAGAGCAGCTACTAACCAGGCAAAGAAAACAGAAAACCCTGACACTCCAGGACCAAAGAAGACGAAACCAGAAGGCCCCTCTAGACCCGCACCAGAAGTACCACGAGGGACTCTTCCTTCACAACCAGTAGAAGTAAACTCGAGCCCTGATGCCAGTGAACTAGTGAGACGATTCCTGAACACCCGTGAGCATAGTCCCACGGAAGAAGATCCTTCTGAGGATACCTTCCCTCCTAGAGAAGTACCCCAGAGATCTCCAATTCACCCTCCTACCCAGAGAGTTCCTCTAAATCCACCCCCTACTGATCAAACCCAGAATTCACCGACCTCTCCTGCATACACCCCAACACCTCACGAGCGCACCCCTTCATCTGCGGGGAGTACTAACGGTTATTATTCACTGTTGTCCGTGCAGATAGACACACTAACTCAAAGGGTCTATGAGATGGACCAAGGGATTGCCAGCAGACTGTGTCATTTAGACCAACTCAGTCTGAACATCACAACTAACGTAGACCGACTCAGAGCCACGGTCAATCTCCAGGAGAACCAAGGTGCACAACTACTCCGAGAGATGGCTGATCTACGCAGTGAGCAAAACAGGCAGAGGGATGAGATGCGAACAATACGCATAGAAATGCGAAGCATTCGGACAGAACTACAGGAGATCAGAGACAGGATTCGTTAAAAAGGGAAGATTCTTTTACTTTTATTTTCAGCAATAAATTCGTTTGAACTGAAACTTGAATAATTGACCCATTTTTTCTATTTTTCAAACATTTTTAAAGGGTCCTTTATTTTCAACAATTTTCTTCAGACATTTTATTTCTATGAAAAACGAGAATTTTGCAATTACAGTTTATTTTTTTCATTAACTAAATTGTATAAATTCAAATTTTTGTTTTTCTTGCTGAATTTAAATAGGAATAAAATTAGGGTAGTATGATTTTCGAAAAAGTGAGACTGAGGAATTTTTGCATAGAGTGTTTTTAACAACTTCTGAATTTCATTGGATAAACAGGAAGCCTTGTTAAAAATTATGATTATTTTTGGTATACTGAGATTTGCAGGAATTAAGAAAAAAAAAACAAATAAATTTTCGGAATTGGCACGCGTCCCGAGGCAACCCGGGACGGGCGTCCAGCGGGACGGGCGTCCCGAAGGCCTCCCCTTCTATAAAATCTCAATTTTTTCATTTTTTCCTCAAAAATCCACTTCCAAAAATCCACCTCTCTCAAATAACTCTCTCTCTTTTCCTTTGGCAAACTTTTCAAATTTAAAATTTCAAATTTCCCTCCAAAATTTAAATTTTAAATTTCCTTCCAAATTCGAATTTCCCTCCAAAATTCGAATTTCCCGCCAAAAATTTCGAAATCTTTCCCTAGCCTAATTTCACCCTTTTTGAATTCAAATTCACCTCCAGAATTCGAATTCGAACCTTCCTTCCTACCTAAAATCCCCAAAAGTCTCTCAAACACTTTCAAACCAAATGGCTGCCAAACGTGCTCGTACCCCATCCACTATGACAGTTACCTCAGTGACACATCCTTTTATGCTGTTTCCCTCCAGCACAGCATATCAGGAGAGATGCACTGGGTACATCGGACGCACGATTCTGACGGGCAGAACGCTGGATTGGGCAGCAGTACAGACACTGGGAGTAGAGGCTGAGTCAGACGCATACTCGATGTACTACCCTACAGTCGAGTATTCATCGTCACAGAGCCCACGTACCTGGAGCTGGTATGTGAGTTCTATGCATCCTTTGCATGCCACCAGGAGCAGATCACATTCCGCTTAGGCGGAATAGATCGGTCGATGAGCATGGCCGAGTTCGGCATCGCTTTGGGTATCTGGCAGAGAGAGGAGCTGGATACGCCCGCCTACACCACAGCAGTTCGGGACTTCACTTCTGCAGATGTCTCCACTGCTTGGGCTCAGATCTGTATGACGGGTGTTCCCTACCAGCATGGCTTTGCGAAAGCCACAGGTATCTATCCTGCTCTTCGCTACTTACATGCCATTATTGCACACACTTTGTCAGGACGACGGACGGCCCCCGGGAATGTCACCCAGATGGAGACATTCCTCTTGGCCAACATGCATATGGGATACAGTAGAGATGGCTCGACTTATCACAGTCATCATGCGGGGTTTTGCTACGGACACTCGGAAACAGTGTCTGGGGCTCGGGCCATTCATCACCAGGATAGCCCGCTACTTGGAGTTGGACATAGAGGGCTCGGAGCTTACTCTGGTCGCCCCAACCACTATTCCCACAGACGTTACCATCCTACGGAACATGGGAATGGTTGTCCGGGATGCGAGCGGCCGCTACACCATCCACACAGAGCAGCCAGGACAGGCTTCGGCATCAGAAGCAGCTCCACCGCATATCCATCCATCCGAGACGTTCGTGCCACGTACTGCCTTCGAACGACACATGTCGCACGGATTGGCAGAACTATCGGCACGATACAGTCGAGACATGGACCGGATCGACAGACGGCTGGCAATGATGGATGACAGGATTGACAGACGACTGGCGGTGATGGATGACAGGATCGCCATGATCACCAGTAGGATTGAGGAGTTACATCATCAGACTGCCCGAGTAGCGGAGAACTTCGAGTTTGACTTAACAGACCTCGGTCCACTGGATGGCGACCCGCCGGGTTCTTAGTCTCTCTCCCCTTCTTTTCTTTCTTTTTCTTTCGTCTTTTGTTTATCTTGTTCTTTGTGTATGTCTGGGCTGTATGACTATGAATCTTTGTACAAAATTGATTTATATGACATACAGAATTGTTGCATTATTCTGTCTTTTCTTGTTTTTTATTATTTCTTGTCTTCAAATAAGTGTGGGGTAATTAGCTATGCATGAACACTGAGGACAGTGCCAAACTTAAGTGTGGGGTAGCAGTGCACTGTGCACTGTAGCAGTATGAAGCAGTTTGAAAAAAAATTTTCGCATGCTTTTGCTTGTTTTCCCTGTATTTTCACACCCTTCCAAAATTTTTCCATCTTTCAGACTTCTAAATGCAGTATGCTTTGTTAAACAAATTGCTTATGTCTATGATATGTAGGTAGTATGTTATGGTTAGTAGGAGATAGTCGATAGCTATCTTGGACTAATTGATTAGGAATAGGGAATTCCTGATAACTGAGCACAACCTTGTCTGGATTAGAGACCTCAACCAATTGCCTATTCGAGACTTAACTAGATAAAATTAGACCAGTTGTGGATATATTGGCAGTTAGAATGACTAGATGAGACTCTGAGCTAAAAGTGAAAGGAACATTAAAGAAGTTAATTACAATAGGGTAGTTTGCCAGCGGCCTTCGCTACTCGAGCACCACTCCTTCGGGGAACTTAAAGCCTGATGCCCTAAGGTCGTGTAGATCTGGGAGTCATCGGAGTGGGACTCGCTACATGGGTAGTTGAAGTTGACGTGTTCTAAGCAAACTCGAAACACCCTAATCTATAAAGAAAATAACTAAGTGCTAAAACATTAAAAATCTGATCACCAAAGCTCAGAACTCAGAAAGTTATCTGTTGTCAGTATGTCTAGCGATAGGTCGAAGTATTATCTGGTAGCAGTTAAGATAAAAGTTCATTGTGTTGACTATCTGGTCTAGACTAGTACACACACTACACATCAGGAAGACCCTGTGACTAAGAAAAAAGTCCAACCTAGTTGATTTGTTTTCTGCCTGATCATAACAAACTACTAGAAACATTTGAGACCTTGTCATAGCAACCTAACCAGTCAGACCTGTGTTAAGAATTGTCTGAAGAATTTTTGGAATAAAAACATGATTAGGAATTTAAGTGACTGCACTACGGTTTAAAATCACTAACTCCATGTAGACTTTGCTTGAGGACAAGCAAAAAGCTAAGTGTGGGGTTATCTGATACGCTAAAATCGTATCACATTTTTAGCATGTTTTTATGTATGTTTTAATGTGAAATTGAGAGTAAATGGACATTAATTGTTTACTATTTACTTGATTTCACGGTTTTTATGATTTTGGAAGTGTCAGGTGAAAAGTAGACGAAAACAGCAAATTCTGGGGCAAAAACGCAATTTTTAGAAATGTTGACCCGGTCAAAGGTCCGGGACGGGCGTCCCGACACGGTCAAACCGCCAGGACGGGCGTCCTGAACCGGGACGGGCGTCCCGAACCTGGTCAACGATTCAGGACGGGCGTCCCGAGCCGCCAGAAGCTGTCCCACATCGAATTTTTCAGAATTTTTCACTCCGGGAAGCTGCTATAAATACCCCAGGCCTCCAGCAGTTGAAATCATCCCTCTCCACTCGATCTGAGTCATTAAGTGGTTTCCAGTGTACAATTCTCTAGTACACAACTCACTCAGAGACTCGGATCTCAGTTTTCTTTCTTATTAGTGTTTGTTTTAGTTTCTGAGAAATAGTCTCAGATCTTAGGTTTCTATAGATAGGTTCGTTTCTGGTATTCCTAGAATACCCGGGATTTCGTTAGGAGATCCTAAGAGGGCTCGAGGCGTTCGAAGAGTCAGTCCACAGGGCTGGGCTTAAGCCGGGTTGTTAAGTAAAGCCCAGCTACTAGGCTGAGGAAGCGTCCTCTGAAGGTTCTGACGAGCAGAGTCGGGTCAAGCAATACGGCATATACAGCAGTACGCTCCATCGGCGAGACTTCGTAAAGGGTGAATTCTTTATGGCATCGGTCCCCCTGTCCCTCTCTTATATGTTGTTATTGTGTTTGCCCAAATACTGATTTGAATACCAGATTATGTTTTTATGAATATTTGTGATATACGTTGAAGTTATTATGTTTTTCTAGAAATGGCCACCTGCTTAAATATTCATTATGTCTGCATGTCTATTGCCGTTCTTTTAAACTGAAATTAGGGTTATAGACAATTCCTAACCACGGTCTATTCATAACTTGTTTAGTTTAACAGACATCAATTAGTATTGGTGTCTGCCATACTATATAAAATAATCTGCGGAACACCCTGTTGGTTGAAACTAGTCTAGGTAGGCTGAGTTGAGTATTATGCCGGCGGTTATGAGACGAGCAGTATGATCCCCAAAGTGACATAGGGCGGTCATTGCTGACTTTAGTCCGAGCCGTGAGTAGGGCCGTTACCCTTAACGATGGGGCGGTAGCGTAGAAACTCAGATGTGGTAACCTTTAGACACAGAACATAGTTGCAATCCAGGCCAAGACATGTCTAAAATACTCGAATATAGGTCAATCAATGTATAGTAACAGTATAACATAGAATCAGAACTCATCTTTAAAACACTTTTAGGATTAATTGGACTTGAACCTAGTGGAGAATGGATCACCCTCTCATCAAAGTATTTGATGAAGATTGCATAACTGGATCATAAGATAGGAGTTAGGATAAAAGGCTAGTTACTACTAAGCCGTTGCCACTTCCCTGGGAGTACGATAATTATTTAATAAAATCGTAGATACTTTCCAATAGACTAGCTACACGATAGGTACTCTGCCTTAGGTTCTGGCTGATTAAGTGACACCATAGACTAAATGTGACAATTAGTCAATCACAGTCCTTAATTATTCATAATCAACATAGGGTAAAATAACACCTATTTAGCACGTCGGTCGGAAACCCCATCACTAACCACGGTCTATTCATAACCTGTTTAGTTTAACAGGCATCAATTAGTATTGGTGTCTGCCATGCTAGATAAAATAACCTGCGGAACACCCTATTTGTTAGAGTAGTCTAGGTAGGCTGAGTTGAGCGTTTATGCCGGCGGCTAGGGCGAGCGGCATGATCCCCGAAGTGACATAGGGCTTTCATGGATGCCTTTAGCTCGAACCGTGAGTAGGGCCGTCATTAAGGTAGGGCGGTTTATCAGAGACCTCGGATGTGGTACACGTTTAGACACAGAACATAGTTGCAATCCAGGCTTAGATGCATCTACAATACTCGAAGATAGGTCAATCAACATGTAGGAACAGTATAACATAGAATCAGGACATTATCTATAAAACACTTTTAGGCTTAATTAGACTTAAACCTAGTGGAGAATGGATCACCCTCTCATCAAAGTTATTGATGACGATTGCATAACTGAATCATAAGATAAGAGTTAGGGTAAAAGGCTAGTTACTACTAAGCCGTTACCACTTCCCTGGGAGTACGATATTAATGAATTAAAATCGTAGATACTTTCCAACAGACTAGCTACACGATTGGTACTCTGCCTTAGGTTCTGGCTGATTAAGTGACACCATAGAGACTAATTGTGACAATTAGTCAATCTCAGTCCTTAATTACTCATAATCAACATAGGGTAAAACAAAACCTATTTAGCAACGGCGCCAAAATCTGATGCTGCTCCGACTGATATGCTAAATAGGTGTTATTTTACCCTATGTTGATTATGAGTAATTAAGGACTGAGATTGACTAATTGTCACATTTAGTCTCTATGGTGTCACTTAATCAGCCAGAACCTAAGGCAGAGTACCTATCGTGTAGCTAGTCTGTTGGAAAGTATCTACGATTTTATTAAATAAATATCGTACTCGCAGGGAAGTGGTAACGGCTTAGTAGTAACTAGCCTTTTATCCCAACTCTTATCTTATGATCCAGTTATGCAATCTTCATCAATAACTTTGATGAGAGGGTGATCCATTCTCCACTAGGTTTAAGTCTAATTAAGCCTCAAAGTGTTTATAGACAAAGTCCGGATTCCATGTTATACTGTTCCTACATGTTGATTGACCTATCTTCGAGTGTTTTAGATATATCTTAGCCTGGAATGCAACTATGTTCTGTGTCTAAAGGTGTACCACATCCGAGTCAACTAATAAACCGCCCTACCTTAATGACGGCCCTACTCACGGTTCGAGCTAAAGGCATCCATGAAAGCCCTGTGTCACTTCGGGGATCATGCCGCTCGCCCTAACGCCGACATAAAAACGCAACTCAGCCTACCTAGACTACTCTAACAAACAGGGTGTTCCGCAGGTTATTTTATCTAGTATGGCAGACACCAATACTAATTGATGCCTGTTTAACTAAACATGTTATGAATAGACCGTGGTTAGGAATTGTCTATAACCCTAATTTTAGTTTAAAAGAAACTACATTAGACATGTAGACACAATGAATATTAAGCAGGTGGCTATTTACGGAAAAACATAACAACTTCAACATATATAACAAATATTCATGAAAATCATAATCCGATATTCAAAATCATTCTTTGGACAAACACAATAACAACATATAAAGAGAAGGACAGGGGGACTGATGCCATAAAGAAATCACCCTTTACTTAGTCTCGCCGATGGAGCGTACTGCTTGTATATGTCGTACTGCTTGACCCGACTCTGCTCGCCAGAACCTTTGGAGGACGCTTCCTCAGCCTAGTAGCTGGACTTTACCTTAATACCCAGCTTAAGCCCAGCCCTGTGGACTGACTCTTCGAACGCCTCGAGCCCTCTTAGGATCTCCTAACGAAATCCCGGGTATTCTATGAATACCAAAAACGAACCTATCTATCGAACCCTAAGATCTGAGACTAATTCTCAGAAACGCTCTGTTTCGGATGTGTTTCCGTCTAATTGATGTAGATGCTAGAAACGCTCTGGAGAGGCTATATTGGAATAGCAAGAACTGGCGCACGAGTGGCCGAGCTAAAAAGCAACCAGTAAATGCGGCCATCGCCTCCACTGATGATCAATTTGAGGTACTGAAGGCCAGCATTACTAGTCAACTGAATGCTTTCCAACAAGGGAAAAGTGTTCAGTTAGTATATCAAGTCTGCGAATTTTGCCAAGGACCGCATTTCAGTGGAGATTGTTATGGTAATGGGATATTAACTATTCCAGAGGATATGGAACAAGTGGATGCAGTTAACTCTGCTCCTATAGGAAACACCTACAATCCTACTTGGAAGAACCATCCGGGATTCAACTGGAGAAACAATTCCGGGACTACTAAATTCCAGAAAAGGGTACCTCAGCAACTGCCATATCCGCAGAACCAGCAAGTCGCTCTGCCTGCACCGAGGAACTACATCGTTCCAACTGACCCCATGCAAGAATTCAGAGATATGCTGAAGAGCATTGCCGACTCAAACAAAGAAATGATAGAGTCAAACAGAAAGGTCTAGGAAGCTCACGCAGAAAGAATCTAGCAGAACGAGAACGGACAGAAGCAGATCGAGCAAACAGTCAGAAATACACAAGCTGCTATCCAAACCTTAGAGAGACAAATGGGTCAGCTATCCACCCATCTCTCTCACAGGTCCCAGGGAACGCTACCAAGCAACACTGAGACCAACCCTCAAACTGAATGCAAGACCATCACTCTAAGATCTGGTAAAATTCTACCTCTATCTCCACCCAAACCATCTGACCCTCCTATTCTTGTGCAGGAACCAGAAGAAGGCTCCAAGGATCCAACGCCGACGAATGTCGAAATCGAAGTAGTAAGGAAAGGGAAGACGGAGTTTTTCCTGAGTACCGGCCAAAAGTACCTTACCCTGCCAGACTTATGCACAATAAAGATAAGGAGCAATTTGAAAAATTTCTTAAGAATTTTAGTCAGATTCATGTTAATTTGCCTTTACTTGATGTTATTCTGAAATGCCAAAGTATGCTAAGTTTTTAAAAGAAGTCGTTAGTAATAAAAGAAAATTTGACATGGACAAGGTGGTTCTTAATGAAGAATGTTCGGCAGTTCTGTTGAATAAACTACCGTCTAAACAGAAGATCCTGGTTGTTTTACCTTGCCATGTACAATTGGAAATATTACTAACATGCATGCATTAGCAGACTTAGGAGCTAGTATTAATCTTATGCCATCTAGTTTATTTGATAAATTAGGATTGCATGATTTGAAAACGACTAGGATGTGCATACAACTTGCAGATAGGACAGTCAAAATCCCCAAGGAATAATTGAAGATCTCTTAGTAAAGGTCGGAAAATTTGTGTTTCCTGTGGACTTTGTTGTCATGGATATGAATGGGGAAGGAGGAGTGCCCCTGATCCTAGGTCGACCATTTCTAGCTACCTCAAAAGCATTAATAGACGTCAGTAATGGTCAAATCAAGTTAAGGGTAGGAATGATGACATCACTTTTGATCTAATGAGACCCTTAGGTATCCCATGCATTTAGATGATACTTGTTTTTGTGTGGATGCCATGGAACACTTGATTGCAATTAACGTGACAGACCTATGCTCAAACTATCAAGTCCTGAGTGAGGACTCCCTAGAATTAGCTGAACTTAGCTCTTCTGAAAATGAAATTACTTCTGATAGTTTCACTGAGATAGGTGATGATGAGATGAAGAAAGAACGACTCGTTTGAAGATCCACCAGACTTGGAACTGAAGGAACTGCCCACTCATCTGTGCTACGAATTCCTAGATGACAACAAGAAACTTCCCATTATTCTTGCAGCTGATCTGACTGCAGAACAAAGGAAGCTGACTGGACATGTGCAGAAAGTATAGAAGAGCCTTTGCCTACAAAATTGCAGACATTCCAGGTATTAATCCAAGCTTTTGTTCGCATAAGATTCTTCTAGAAAATGAGTATAAGCCATGTGTGCAACCTCAAAGGAGGTTGAATCCTAATGTGTGTGATGTTGTTAAGAAAGAAGTAATCAAATGTTAGATGCAGGACTTATCTACCCTATCTCAGATAGTGAGTGGGTAAGCCCGGTGCAGGTAGTACCTAAGAAAGGCGGTATAACAGTTGTTAGGAATGAGCATAATGAACTAATCCCTACGAACTGTAACTGGTCATCGTGTATGCATAGACTATAGAAAACTAAATACGGCCACACGAAAAGACACTTCCCCTTCCTTTTATTGACCAAATGTTAGAAAGATTATCTGGACATATGTTTTATTGCTTTCTTGATGGGTTTTCTGGTTATTTTCAAATTCCTATTTCCCCTGAGGACCAGCATAAAACTACTTTCACATGCCCTTTTGGAACATTTGCATATAGAAGGATGCCTTTTGGTTTGTGTAATGCACCTGCTACATTTCAACGTTGTATGACTGCTATCTTTGAGGACATGTTAGGAAAATCTATGGAAGTATTCATGGATGACTTTTCTGTTTTTGGTAATTCATTTGAGGTTTGTCTAAAGAACTTGGAGTTAATGTTGAAACGTTGTATAAAATCTAACTGGTTTTAAATTGGGAAAATGCCACTTCATGGTAAAAGAGGGAATCGTTTTAGGACATAAGATCTCACACCTAGGTATGGAAGTAGATAAGGCCAAAATTGAAGTTATTTCAAAACTACCTCCACCCAAATGTGAGAGCCGTTAGAAGTTTTTTGGGACACGCTGGCTTTTATCGTAGGTTTATAAAAGATTTCTCATTAATAGCCAGGCTGTTGACCAATCTACTCGGAAAAGATGTTCCATTTGTCTTTGATGAGAAATGTCTAAAAGCTTTTAACAGACTTAAGGAACTTTTAACTACTGCACCTGTCATGACGTCACCTGACTGGAGTCTACCTTTTGAACTTATGTGTGACGCAAGTGACTATGCAGTAGGAGTTGTTTTAGGACAAAGGCATGATAAGAAATTTCAGGTAATATATTATGCTAGTAAAACCTTAACTGATGCTCAGGAAAATTACACTACGACAGAGAAGGAATTATTAGCAGTAGTATATGCATTTGATAAGTTTTGATCTTATCTAGTCCTGCCTAAAACTATTGTTTATACTGATCATTCTGCATTAAAAGTACTTGTTCAATAAAACCGACGCAAAACCAAGATTAATTAGATGGGTTTTATTGCTTCAAGAATTCGACATAGAAATTCGGGATAAGAAAGGGGCAGAAAACTTAGCCGCAGACCACTTGTCCAGGCTAGAGAATCCGACCCTAGAAACTATTGATGAAACAATCATATCAGATAAATTTCCAGATGAGAATCTATGTGCATTGTTTGCTGTTTTCTCACCCCCTTGGTTTGCAGATATAGCAAATTACTTGGCAGACCGGACTCTCCCTAGTGATATCACTGCTCAACAAAAAAAGAAAATTCTTTGTTGACCTTAAATATTACTATTGGGAAGATCCTTTTCTATTTCGAATATGTGCAGATCAGATGATCAGGAGATGTGTCTCTCAAGAAGAAGGTTTCCAAATTCTGGAACATTGTCACTGCGGACCAACAGGCGGCCACTTAGCTGCAGCTAATACCGCCCGGAAAGTATTAGAAGCGGGCTTCTACTGGCCTACCATATTCAAAGATGCCGCAGCATTCACAGGATTGTGCGATGCTTGTCAGAAAGCTGGAACCATATCTTCTCGAGACAGTCTACCCAACAGGTAATTCAAAGTGTAGAAATATTTGACATATGGGGTATAGACTTCATGGGTCCGTTTCCTTCCTCTTTTGGTATGAAGTACATCATAGTAGCCGTAGAATATTTTTCAAAATGGCCTGAGGTACAGGCCCTACCTACTAATGATGCTAGAGCCGAATGCAGATTCCTTAAGCAGATTTTTGCCAGATTTGGATGTCCGAAAGCCCTAATCAGTGACCGAGGTACGCACTTCTGCAACTCTCAATTGCAGAAGGTACTTCAGTAGTACGGAGTTCAGCATCGCATTTCCACAACCTACCATCCTCAAACCAATGGGCAGGCTGAGGTAACCAATAGAGGAATAAAGAGAATTCTAGAAAAGACTGTGGGTGTTAACCGTAAGGATTGGGCCAATAAACTGGAGGATGCATTATGGGCCTTCCGTACAGCATACAAGACCACTACGGGGTTCTCACCCTATCGACTAGTCTATGGAAAAGCATGCCACATACCGGTTGAACTTGAACATAAAGCTTACTGGGTAGTGCAAAAATGTAATCTCGACGATAATTTAACTAAGGAACGCCGGATTCTACAACTCAACGAATTGGATGAGTGGAGGCTCAAAGCCTATGAAAACTCACATCAGTTCAAGATGACAAGTGAACTCCGGCATGACCGGCGACTCAGAACCCAGAAGAATTTTGAACCAGGAGATAAGATATTTGATACGCTAAAATCGTATCACATTTTTAGCATGTTTTTATGTATGTTTTAATGTGAAATCGAGAGTAAATTGACATTAATCGTTTACTATTTACTTGATTTCACGGTTTTTATGATTTTGGAAGTGTCAGGTGAAAAGTAGACGAAAACAGCAAATTCTGGGGCAAAAACGCAATTTTTGGAAATGTTGACCCGGTCAAAGGTCCGGGACGGGCGTCCCGAACCCGGTCAAACCGCCAGGACGGGCGTCCTGAACCGGGACGGGCGTCCTGAACCGGGACGGGTGTCCCGAACCTGGTCAACGAATCAGGACGGGCATCCCGAATCAGGACGGGCGTCCCGAACCGGGACGGGCGTCCCGAGCCGCCAGAAGCTGTCCCACATCGAATTTTTCAGAATTTTTCACTCCGGGAAGCTGCTATAAATACCCCAGGCCTCCAGCAGTTGAATTCATCCCTCTCCACTCGATCTGAGTCATTAAGTGGTTTCCAGTGTACAGTTTTCCAGTACACAACTCACTCAGAGACTCGGATCTCAGTTTTCTTTCTTATTAGTGTTTTGTTTTAGTTTCTGAGAAATAGTCTCAGATCTTAGGTTTCTATAGATAGGTTCGTTTCCGGTATTCATAGAATACCCGGGGTTTCGTTAGGAGACCCTAAGAGAGCTCTAGGCGTTCGAAGAGTCAGTCCACAGGGCTAGGCTTAAGCCCAGGACGTAAGGTAAAGTCTAGCTACTAGGCTGAGGAAGCGTCCTCCGAAGGTTCTGGCGGGCAGAGTCAGGGGCGGGCAATACGACGTATACAGCAGTACGCTCTGTAGGCGAGACTAAGTAAAGGGTGATTTCTTTATGGCATCAGTCCCCATACCCCTCTCTTATATGTTTTATTGCTTTGTCCTAAACATCAATTATGAATATCAGATTATGATTTTATGAATAGTTGTTTTGTATGTTGAAGTTATTATGTTTTTCTGGAAATAGCCACCTGCTAAATAATCATTATGTCTGCATGTCTAATGTAGTTTCTTTTAAACTAAAATAGGGTTATAGACAATTCCTAACCACGGTCTATTCATAACCTGTTTAGTTTAACAGGCATCAATTAGTATTGGTGTCTGCCATACTAGATAAAATAACATGCTGAACACCTGACTTGTTAGAGTAGTCTAGGTAGGCTGAGTAGAGCGTTATGCCAGCGATTACGAGCCTTCAGAGTGATCCCCGAAAGTGACATAGGGCTTTCATAACTGTCTTTGTTCGTACCGTGAGTAGGGCCGTTTACCTTAATGATAGGGGCGGTAGCATAGAGACTCAGATGTGGTACACCTTTAGACACAGAACATAGTTGCATTCCAGGCTAAGATATATCTAAAACACTCGAATATAGGTCAATCAACATATAGGAACAGTATAACATAGAATCAGAACTTATCTTTAAAACACTTCTAGGGTTAATTAGACTTGAACCTAGTGGAGAATGGATCACCCTCTCATCAAAGTATTTGATGAAGATTGCATAACTGGATCATAAGATAAGAGTTAGGATAAGAGGCTAGTTACTACTAAGCCGTTGCCACTTCCCTGGGAGTACGATAATTAACTTAGTAAAATCGTAGATACTTTCCAATAGACTAGCTACACGATAGGTACTCTGCCTTAGATTCTGGCTGATTAAGTGACACCATAAGACTAAACGTGACAATTAGTCAATCACAGTCCTTAATTAATCATAATCGACATAGGGTAAAATAACACCTATTTAGTACGTCAACCGGAATCGCATCAATATTATTGTACAACTCACGTTTGAAATTTTTCCCAGGAAAGCTGCGTAGCTGTTGGTCAGGACCGTTTACAATCACGGAAGTATCACCTTTCGGAGCATGTGACATCATGGATTCTGACGGCATTATTCAAAAAGTGAACGGACAACGCCTCAAGATTTACAAAGAGCCTTTTGACTTGTTTGAGCAGACTGTGGACTTCACAGAATAAGGGAGTATCTCTTTCATTTTATTTCATGTTTTGTTATTTGTTATTTCTTTCATTACTCTA
Organism: Asclepias syriaca; assembly: GCA_027405835.1. Classification (NCBI taxonomy): domain Eukaryota; kingdom Viridiplantae; phylum Streptophyta; class Magnoliopsida; order Gentianales; family Apocynaceae; genus Asclepias; species Asclepias syriaca. Next base: position 14,193,318 of record CM049933.1, read on the forward strand.
TTTTCCTTCTTACCCGTAGTTAGTCGAATAAGTGTGGGGTAAGAGTTCCTTGTTTTGTTTTGTTTGTTTTATTTCTTGTTTTCAATTAAGTGTGGGGTAGTTTAGCTATGCATGAACACTGAGGGCAGTGTCAGACTTAAGTGTGGGGTACCAGTGCACGGTGCACTATAGTAGTTTGAAAATTTTTGCATGATTTTGCATGTTTTCCCCGTATTTACACCCTTCCAAAATTTTCAAAATTTTTTCATTCTTTCATACTTCTAAATGCAGTATGATTGGTTAAACATTGCTTATGTCTATGATATGTATGTAGAATGTTATGGTTAGTAGGAGACAATGTGATGACTATTTTGAACTTATTGATTAGGAATAGGGGATTCCTGATAACTGAGCACAATTTAGTCTAGATTAGAAACCTCAGCCAATTACCTTTTCAAGACTTAACTAGATAAAATTAGACCAGTTGTGGATGTATTGGCAATTAGAATGACTAGATGAGACTCTGAGCTAAAAGTGAAAAGAAACAAAAAGAGAGTTAATTAAAAAGGGTAGTTTGCCAGCGGCCTTCGCTACTCGAGCACCACTCCTTAGGGGTATTTAAAGCCTGATGCCCTAAGGTCGTGTAGGTCTGGGAGTCATCGGAGTGGGACTCGCTACATGGGTAGTTGAAGTTGACGTGTTCTAAGCAGACTAAAAATACCCTGAAAAATCTATAAAAGAAAAGAATCAATAAATACTATAATCTGATCACCAAGGATCAGAACTCAGAAAGTTGTCTGTTGTTAGTATGTCTAGCGACGGGTCGAAGTGTTATCTGGTAATAGTTAAGACAAGAGTTTATTGTGTTGACTATCTAGTCTGGACTAGTACACACACTACACATCAGGAAGACCTTGTGACTAAGAGAAGAGTTCAACCTAGTTGTTAAGTTGTTTTTAGCTCGATCATAACAATCTACTAGATACATTTGAGACCTTGTCATAGCAACCTGACCAGTCAGACCTGTGTTAAGAGTTATCTGAATAATTTTTGGAATAAAAACATGACTAGGAAATCTAAGTGATTGCACAATTATTTAGAATCACTAACTTCAGTTAGACTTTGCTTGAGGACAAGCAAAAAGCTAAGTGTGGGGTTATCTGATATGCATAAATCATATCATATTTTTAGCATGTTTTAGGCATGATTTAGGGTGAAATTGAGGGCAATTCGGTCTTAATTGTTTATTATTAACTCAATTTTATAGTTTTTATGATTTTGGAAGTGTCAGGTGAAAAGTAGAAGAAAATGGCAAATTTCAGGGCAAAAACGCAATTTTTCAGAAGTTCGGACTTCGGGGAGGGCGTCCCGAATCAGGACGGGCGTCCAGGACTCGGGACGGCCATCCTGACCTGGTCAACAGACCGGGACGGGCGTCCCGAGCAGAAATTCCAAGTCCCACATCGAATTTCTGATGAAAAATCACTCCAGAAAGCTGCTATAAATACCTCAGGCCTTCCTCAGTTGAAATCATCCCTCTCCACTTGATATGAGTCATTTAGTGACTTCAAGTGTACACTTTTCTTGAGTACATAAGTCACTTAGAGACTCGAGTTTAGTTTTCTTTCTTGTTAGTGTTTCGTTTCTTAGTTTCTAAGAATTAGTCTCAGATTTTAGGCTTCGATAGATAGGTTCGTTTCTGGTATTCATAGAATACCCGGGATTTCGTTAGGAGATCCTAAGAGGGCTCGAGGCGTTCGAAGAGTCAGTCCACAGGGCTGGGCTTAAGCTGGGTATTAAGGTAAAGTCCAGCTACTAGGCTGAGGAAGCGTCCTCCGAAGGTTCTGCCGAGCAGAGTCGGGTCAAGCAGTACGACATATACAAGCAGTACGCTCCATCGGCGAGACTAAGTAAAGGGTGATTTCTTTATGGCATCAGTCCCCCTGTCCCTCTCTTTATATGTTGTTATTGTGTTTGTCCAAAGAATGATTTTGAATATCGGATTATGATTTTTATGGATATTTGTCATATATGTTGAAGTTATTATGTTTTCCGGAAATGGCCACCTGCTTAATATTCATTATGTCTGCATGTCTAATGTAGTCTCTTTTAAACTAAAGATAGGGTTATAGACAATTCCTAACCACGGTCTATTCATAACCTGTTTAGTTTAACAGGCATCAATTAGTATTGGTGTCTGCCATACTAGATAAAATAACCTGCGAAACACCCTGTTTGTTAGAGTAGTCTAGGTAGGCTGAGTTGCGTTTTTATGCCGGCGTTAGGGTGAGCGGCATGATCCCCGAAGTGACATAGGGCTTTCATGGATGCCTTTAGCTCGAACCGTGAGTAGGGCTGTCATTAAGGTAGGGCGGTTTACTAGTTGACTCAGATGTGGTACACCTTTAGACACAGAACATAGTTGCAATCCAGGCCAAGACATGTCTAAAATACTCAAAAATAGGTCAATCAACATGTAGGAACAATATAACATAGAATGAGGACCTTATCTATAAAACACTTTTTTAAGTAGACTTAAACCTTAGTGGAGAATGGATCACCCTCTCATCAAAGTTATTGATGAAGATTGCATAACTGGATCATAAGATAAGAGTTAGGATAAAAGGCTAGTTACTACTAAGCCGTTACCACTTCCCTGGGAGTACGATATTTATTTAATAAAATCGTAGATACCATGATAGGTACTCTGCCTTAGGTTCTGACTGATTAAGTGACACTATAAAGACTAAACGTGACAATTAGTCAATCTCAATCCTTAATTACTCATAATCAACATAGGGTAAAACAACACCTATTTAGCATATCAGTCGGAAACACATCAGATTTTTGGCTCTTTTGGAAAATGATTATAAGCCATGTCTAAAGAACCTGGAATTAATGTTAAAATGTTGTAGAAAATCAAATTTGGTTCTAAATTGGGAAAAATGCCATTTCATGGTAAAAGAGGGGATTGTACTAGGACATAAGATCTCACACCGAGGTATGGAAGTAGATAAGGCTAACATTGAAATTATTTCAAAACTACCTCCACCTAACACTGTGAGAGCCATTAGAAGTTTTTTGGGACACGCTGGTTTCTATCGTAGATTTATAAAAGATTTTTCACTAATAGCCAGGCCGTTGACCAATTTACTTGGAAAGGATGTTCCTTTTGTCTTTGATGAAAAATGTCTAAAAGCTTTTAATAAACTTAAGGAACTTCTAACTACTGCACCTATCATGACATCTCCTAACTGGAGTTTGTCGTTTGAATTAATGTGTGATGCCAGTGATTATGCAGTAGGAGTTGTTTTAGGACAGAGACATGATAAGAAATTTCATGTAATATATTACGCTAGCAAAACCTTAACTGACGCTCAGGAAAATTATACTACGACAAAAAAGGAATTATTAGCAGTAGTATGCGCATTTGATAAGTTCCGATCTTATCTGGTCTTGTCTAAAACAATAGTTTATACTGATCATTCTACATTAAAATACTTGTTCAATAAAACCGACACAAAACCAAGACTAATCAGATGGGTTTTATTGCTTCAAGAATTCGACATAGAAATCAGGGATAAGAAAGGGGCAGAAAACCTAGCTGCAGACCACTTGTCAATGCTAGAGAATCCGGCCCTAGAAGCTATAGATGAATCGATCATATCTGACAAATTTCCGGATGAGAATTTATGCGCTTTGATACGCGAAAATCATATACCTTTTTTAGCATGTTTTTATGTATGATTTAGGGTGAAATTGATAGGAAATCGATCTTAATTGATTGTTATTTACTCAATTTCACAGTTTTTATGATTTCGGAAGTGTCAGGTGAGTAGACGAAAACAACAAATTTTGGGGTAAAAATGCAATTTTTGGAAATGCTGACTTGGTCAACGGTCCGGGACGGGCGTCCCGAAGCACCAGAAGTTGTCCCACATCGAACTTTTTGGAGATTTTCACTCCAGAAAGCTGCTATAAATACCCCAGGCCTCCAGGAGTTGAAATCATCCCTCTCCACTCGATCTGAGTCATTTAGTGACTTCGATTGTACATTTTTCTCGAGTACATAAGTCACTAAGAGACTTGGGCTCAGTATAAGTTTCTTTCTATTCTTAGAGAGTTTCTCGTTTTCTTTGTTTTCTGAGAGTCTATCTCAGAATCTTAGATTACGACTAGATAGGTTTTGTGTTCGGTATCACAGAATACCGGGATTTCGTTAGGAGATCCTAAGAGAGAGATAGGGTGCGTGTTCTTAGTCAGATTAGGGCAATTTGCTTAAGCCCGGGATGTAAGGTAAAGAAATTGCTACTAGGTCTGAGGAGCGTTCTCCGAAGGCTCTGCCGAGCAGAGTAGGATCGAGCAGTCAGAAGCATACAGGAGCTGCAGCGCCGGCTGGACCTGCATAAAGCGGTGACTACTTTATGATAGTGGGTCCCCTAGACGAGGTTCTGTATGTTTACTAATTGTTTTATCTGAATATCAATTTGATACTGAATTTATTATCATACATGTTTTACAATTTGAGATACTGTTCATTTTCCCGGAAAGATCATAGAGCTAGAATTATCATTATGAATGTTGAACTGTCGTGTCCTTTTAAATTAAACTAGGGTTATAGACAACTCCTAACCAAGGTCTGAATCATAACCGGTTTAGTTTAACAGACTGTAAAACATTTGCCAGATTAGGAAGAAATAACAAAACAGATCACCATGTTTGTTAGAGTACCCTAATAAAGCTGAGTTTGTACGCTAGGCCAGTCCTAGGGTTAAGTGACATGATACCGAAGTGACATAGGGTACCGTTCATGGATACTTTAATACGACAGATGAGAAGGATCATCCCAAGGTAGGGGTGAATACACTAGGTAACTCGGATATGGTAAACAGATGGTTACATTTCATAATTGCCTTAGAGATCAAGATATATCTAAAATGTTCGAAGATAAGGTCAAACAAATTGTAATAACTGAGCTTAAATTGATGAATGCCTGTCTACTCTTGAATGCTATTTGCTTGTTATGGGTGATTGGGATCACAAATCAATCTCAAAGTATTGATTATCGATTGCATAACTGGATCATAAGATAAGAGTTAGGGTAAGAGGATAGTTACTACTAAGCCGTTACCACTTCCCTGGGAGTACGATATTTGATTTAATTAAAATCGTAGATACTTTCCAACAGACTAGCTACACGATAGGTACTCTGCCTTAGGTTCTGATTGATTAAGTGACAGTATAGAGACTAAATGTGACAATTAGTCAGGCTAAGTCCTTAATTACTCATGATCAACATAGGGTAAAACAACACCTATTTTAGTATATCAGTCGGAACGCATCACGCTTTATTTGCTATTTTCTCACCCCCTTGGTTTGCAGATATAGCAAATTACGTAGTAGCTCAGACTCTTCCTAGTGATATCACTGCTCAACAGAGAAGGAAATTCTTTGCTGATCTTAAATATTACTATTGGGAAGATCCCTTTTTATTTCGAATATGTGCAGATCAAATGATCAGGAGATGCGTCTCTCATGAAGAAGGTTTCCAAATTCTGGAACATTGTCACTGTGGACCCGCAGGCGATCACTTAGCTGCATCTAATACCACCCGAAAGGCACTAGAAGCAGGCTTTTATTGGCCTACGATAATTCAAAGACGCCGCAGCATTTGAAGGATCTTGCGATGCCTGTCAGAAAACAAGAAACATCTCTTCTCGAGACGGTCTACCCCAATAGGTAATTCAAAGTGTAGAGATATTTGACATGTGGGGTATAGAATTTATGGGTCCATTTCCTTCTTCCTATGGTAAGAAGTACATCATAGTAGCTGTAGAATATTTCTCAAAATGGCCTGAGGTACAGGCCCTACCTACTAATGATGCTAGAGTCGTGTGCAGATTTCTTAGACAACTATTCACTAGATTCGGATGCTCGAAAGCCCTAATCAGTGACCGGGGTACACACTTTTGCAACTCTCAAATGCAGAAGGTACTTCAGCAATATGGAGTTCAACATCGCCTTTCCACAGCATACCACCCTCAAACCAATGGGTAGGTTGAGGTAAAGAATAGAGGAATTAAACGAATATGAGAAAAGACTGTAGGTGTTAACCGTAAGGATTGAGCCATAAAACTTGATGATGCATTATGGGCCTTCCGTACGGCATATAGAACCTCTATAGGATTTTCATCTTATAGATTGGTCTATGGAAAAGCATGTCACCTTCCTGTTGAAATTGAACACAGAGCTTACTGGGCAATACAAAAATGTAATCTAGACAATACCTTGACTAAGGAAAACTAGATTTTACAACTCAACGAATTGGATGAATGGAGGCTCAAAGCCTATGAAAATTCACATCACTTCAAGATGACAAGTAAACTCCGGCATGACAGGCGACTCAGAGCCCAGAAGAATTTTGAACCAGGGGATAAAGTACTTTTATACAACTCATGGTTAAAATTATTCCTAGGAAAGTTGCGTAGTGATGCGTTCCGATTGGTATGTGATGGGTTTCCGACCGACATGCTAAATAGGTGTTATTTTACCCTATGTTGATTATGAATAATTAAGGACTGTGATTGACTAATTGTCACATTTAGTCTCTATGGTGTCACTTAATCAGCCAGAACCTAAGGCAGAGTACCTATCGTGTAGCTAGTCTATTGGAAAGTATCTACGATTTTATTAAATAAATATCGTACTCCCAGGGAGGTGGCAACGGCTTAGTAGTAACTAGCCTCTTATCCTAACTCTTATCTTATGATCCAGTTATGCAATCTTCATCAATATCTTTGATGAAAGGGTGATCCATTCTCCACTAGGTTCAAGTCTAATTAATCCTAAAAGTGTTTTAAAGACGAGTTCTGATTCTATGTTATACTGTTCCTATATGTTGATTGACCTGTCTTCGAGTATTTTAGATGCATCTTAGCCTGGATTGCAACTATGTTCTGTGTCTAAAGGCGTACCACATCCGAGGTCTCTAATAAACCGCCCTACCTTAATGACGGCCCTACTCAAGGTTCGGGACGAAGGCATCCATGAAAGCCCTATGTCACTTCGGGGATCATACCGCTTGCCCTAGCCACCGGCATAATCAGACTCAGCTCGACTCCTACCTAGACTACTTTAACAAGCAGAGTGTTCAGCATGTTATTTTATCTAGCATGGCAGACACCAATACTAATTGATGCCTGTTAAACTAAACAGGTTATGATTAGACCGTGGTTAGGAATTGTCTATAACCCTAACCTTAGTTTAAAAGAGCACATTAAACATGCAGACATAGTGAATATTTAGCAGGTGGATATTTCTAGAAAAACATAATAACTTCAACATATCTAACAAATATTCATAAAAATCATAATCTGGTATTCAGAACTGTTATTTGGACAAACACAATAACAACATATAAGAGAGGGACAGGGGGACCGATGCCATAAAGAATTCACCCTTTACGAAGTCTCACCGATGGAGCGTACTGCTGTATATGCCGTATTGCTTGACCCGACTCTACTCACCAGAACCTTCGGAGGACGCTTCCTCAGCCTAGTAGCTAGACTTTACCTTACATCCTGGGCTTAAGCCTAGCCCTGTGGACTGACTCTTCGAACGCCTAGAGCCCTCTTAGGATCTCCTAACGAAATCCCGGGTGTTCTATGAACACCAGAAACGAACCTATCTATAGAAGCCTAAGATCTGAGACTATTTCTCAGAAACTAAAACAAACACTAATAAGAAAGAAAACTGAGATCCGAGTCTCTGAGTGAGTTGTGTACTGGAAAATTGTACACTGGAAACCACTTAATGACTCAGATCGAGTGGAGAGGGATGATTTCAACTGCTGGAGGCCTGGGGTATTTATAGCAGCTTCCTGGAGTGAAAATCTCCAAAAAATTCGATGTGGGACAGCTTCTGGCGGCTCGGGACGCCCGTCCCGGTTCGGGACGCCCATCCTGATTCGTTGACCAGGTTCGGGACGCCCGTCCCGGTTCAGGACGCCCGTCCCGGTTCAGGACGCCCGTCCTGGCAGTTTGACTGGGTCGGGACGCCCGTCTCGGACCTTTGACCGGGTCAACATTTCCAAAAATTGCATTTTTGCCCCAAAATTTGCTGTTTTCGTCTACTTTTCACCTGACACTTCCAAAATCATAAAAACCGTGAAATCAAGTAAATAGTAAACAATTAATGTCAATTTACTCTCAATTTCACATTAAAACATATATAAAAACATGCTAAAAATGTGATACGATTTTCGCGTATCAGATAACCCCACACTTAGCTTTTTGCTTGTCCTCAAGCAAAGTCTACATGGAGTTAGTGATTTTAAACCGTAGTGCAGTCACTTAAATTCCTAATCATGTTTTTATTCCAAAAATTCTTCAGACAATTCTTAACACAGGTCTGACTTGTTAGGTTGCTATGACAAGGTCTCAAATGTCTCTAGTAGATTGTTTGGATTGAGCAGAAAACAATTTAACAACTAGGTTGAACTCTTCTCTTAGTCATAAGGTCTTCCTGATGTGTAGTGTGTGTACTAGTCCAGACCAGATAGTCAACACAATAAACTCTTGTCTTAACTATTACCAGATAACACTTCGACCTATCGCTAGACATACTGACAACAGATAACTTTCTGAGTTCTGAGCTTTGGTGATCAGATTCTATCATTTAGCATTTATTGATTCCTTTCGTTTATAGATTTTCTAGGGTATTTTTGAGTCTGCTTAGAACACGTCAACTTCAACTACCCATGTAGCGAGTCCCACTCCGATGACTCCCAAATCTACATGACCTTAGGGCATCAGGCTTTAAGTTCCCCGAAGGAGTGGTGCTCGAGTAGCGAAGGCCGCTGGCAAACTACCCTAATTTAATTAGCTCAATTTTTTTTTTCTTTTTCACTTTTGGCTCAGAGTCTCATCTAGTCATTCCAATTGTCAATGCATCCTGCAACTGGTCTAATTTTATCTAGTTAAGTTTTGAAAAGATAATTGGTTGAGGTCTCTAATCCAGACTAAGTTGTGCTCAATTATCAGGAATTCCCTACTTCTAATCAATGGGTTCAACAATAGTTATCAATTATCTCCTACTAACCATAACATTCTACCTACATATCATAGACATAAGCATTTGTTTAACCAAGCATACTGCATTTAGAAGTCTGAAAGACGGAAAAATTTTGAAAAAATTTTGGAAGGGTGTGAAAATACGGTGAAAACAAGCAAAATCATGCAAAAATTTTGCCAACTGCTACAGTGCACCGTGCACTGCTACCCCACACTTAAGTTTGGCACTGTCCTCAGTGTTCATGCATAGCTAGACTACCCCACACTTATTTGAAAACAAGGAGAAACAAAAACAAAACAGAAATTTCTTACCCCACACTTATTTGACTGACTAAGGGTAAGAAAGAAAATAAGGCAGCAAAACAAGAAGGATAGCAAAACAGAACATAAAACAAATAAAATAAAAGGAATATGAGGATTAGAAAAACTCCCTTCCTGTCGCGAGCAGAAGGGTCTTCTCTGATCTGTCAATTGGCTCTTCACCTTAGCCATGTGCTATTGCTGAGGTATTCTTGATTCTGCAAGCTCTAGATATTGGAATGGATAACGCCAGCTCCGATCCTTCATTGTCGAGCTCTAGGTAGTGGCATATCCATTTGATGAATGACTCAAGCCCCAAGGACTGTTTTCTCGAATCATCTGCAAGATTTCTCATAATCATAGCAACGTGTCCAGGGGGAACGTGTCTAGGAATGAGACTTCTTGGGATTTGTGTGCCATCTTGCCAATGTTAGTAAAGGTATTGCATGCAAGTCTCGAATGGAAGAAAAGATACCTGAAGTTTTGGCGAAGCTGTGGTGGTAGGGGGCTCCAGTTGTGTAGATCTGGGCCCAAGTATTTGAGACTTCCTCGGGGAAGTTTCTCACAGCTGATTGGTATGCAGGGAATGCAAACTCCTCCATTGCTATGCTCCCGACACAATGCCAAATTCCTCTATATCTGCCGACCATTCGTTACCTCTTAGTAGATCACTTGCTTGCACTGATCTGGCTTTAATTGTTGCCAGTATCTCATCTATTGATTCTGCGAGTGTGGGTTTTGCTGTGGTGGTGTCTTCTGAAAGTTTCCAGCTTCCGAATTACTCCTCAGCTAAATCCTGTACGATTCCTCTAGTTGGGATTGTATGCGTTTCCCATTGGAGCAGCATTCTGCAGTAACCTACTCCTACCTCTTTTGGAATGGTCAGTCATTCCCATAGCAATCCCTGCTAAAGTGTGGTACTTAGCAAACTTCACAGATTTGATACACAGGCTGAACATTTCTTCCTAAAACATTGGCACTCTGAATCTGGAAAACAACTAGAATCTGCACATGACTTTAACATCATTAGTAGGTAATGCCTGTGGTTCAGGCTATTTTCGAAAAGTATTCCACGACTACTATGATGTAATTATGTTCAAAGGAAGAAAGAGAAAAGGATTCGAAATACCCCTGATATCAACGGTTGCAACATTCTGTGTACGTCGCTGGGGTAGATGGTCTCTGGAAGATGTGTTACCTATTATTTGGCAAGCATCGCAGGACTGTATCAGAGATACAAAAGTCCTTGACTATGGTGGGTCAACAAGATCCTGCTTTCAACACTTTCCGGACAGTGTTGATAGTAGTCAATTGGTTTCCCGTAGATTCTTTAGGGCAATGCTCCAAAATCTTGTGTCCTTCATCTTCTGAGACACATCTTCTGATCAACTGATCTGCAAAAATTTGAAATAGAAGAGAAACTGCCCAGTAGTAATATTTCAAATCAGCAAAGGATTTCTTCTTTTGCTGATAAGTCATATCACTTGGAACTTATTCAGTGACTTGATAATTTGCAATAAACCACAGATGAGAATTATTATACATAGCAAACAATGCAAATAAGTTTTCATCCAAAAATTTATCAGTATTACACTAGCCTCTAACTCGGGGTTTTCTAATCTAGACCAATGGTTTGCTTTCTAGATTTTCAACCCTTTTTCTTATCCCTTCATTCTATATCAAGTTCAAGTAACAATAAAACCTCACTTAATCAAGTATGGGTCAGCATTAGTTTTATTGAACACAGATATCTTAGAGTGATCAGTGTCACCTATTGTTTTTAGACAATACTAGATAAGATTAGGATTTATCATACATGAACTTTCTTATCATGTTTCTGTCCTAAAACAATTCTTATTACATCACATATTCATTCAAAAAGCAGATTTCAATCAGGTGATGTCATAATGGGTGCAATAATTCCTTTTGGTTAAAAACAAATCTCATGCAATCATCAGCAAAACAAAAGGAACATCCTTTTTTTTTCAATAGAACATTCAAAGGTCTAGCTATTAAGGAAAAACTATTTCATAACTCATCCTAATAAGGCCGGCATGACTCTAAGAAAATTCTAAAATAGAGTTTCTTCCCGATAAAAATCTAAGCCAACATTTTACAACTCAGAAGAATATATATTTTATCCTCATTTCCGTTTTTATTTCTTCGAAATTAACTAAAGGAAGAAAAACACGAAAAAGAGCAACTAAGAAAACAACTAAAAAAAACAAGAGATAGGGAAAAGGAACAACTCACCGTATAGCAAGAAAGATACATTCTTTTTGGGATTTTAAATTTTTAACATTTTTTTTTCTTTTTATGTTTAATTTAGAAAGCAGGTAAATTTCCTTAATATGGTTTTAGAATAATTTTCTAAAATTTGATTATCCTAAGTGTCTTAATTTCAGATATTATCTAAAATTAATTAGTTATGATAACCCTATATTTCGGAAATTGATTGTCTAACTAGTATAAGATAAGTGTAGGTCTAAGGTCTAGGTTACTACCTTTACCTATCATAAGTCTCTAGAATTGTGGCCTTTAATCCTAAATTCATTATGATATTTCCCCGGCAACGGCGCCAAAAATCTGATGGGTTTCCGACCGACATGCTAAATAGGTGTTATTTTACCCTATGTTGATTATGAATAAATAAGGACTGTGATTGACTAATTGTCACATTTAGTCTCTATGGTGTCACTTAATCAGCCAGAACCTAAGGCAGAGTACCTATCGTGTAGCTAGTCTATTGGAAAGTATCTACGATTTTATTAAATAAATATCGTACTCCCAGGGAGGTGGCAACAGCTTAGTAGTAACTAGCCTCTTATCCTAACTCTTATCTTATGATCCAGTTATGCAATCTTCATCAATATCTTTGATGAGAGGGTGATCCATTCTCCACTAGGTTCAAGTCTAGTTAATCCTAAAAGTGTTTTAAAGACGAGTTCTGATTCTATGCTATACTGTTCCTATATGTTGATTGACCTGTCTTCGAGTATTTTAGATGCATCTTAGCCTGGATTGCAACTATGTTCTGTGTGTAAAGGCGTACCACATCCGAGGTCTCTAATAAACCGCCCTACCTTAATGACGGCCCTACTCACGGTTCGGGACGAAGGCATCCATGAAAGCCCTATGTTACTTCGGGGATCATACCGCTTGCCCTAGCCGCCGGCATAATCGGACTCAGCTCGACTCCTACCTAGACTACTTTAACAAGCAAGGTGTTCAGCATGTTATTTTATCTAGCATGGCAGACACCAATACTAATTGATGCCTGTTAAACTAAACAGGTTATGATTAGACCGTGGTTAGGAATTGTCTATAACCCTAACGTTAGTTTAAAAGAGCACATTAAACATGCAGACAGAGTGAATATTTAGCATGTGGATATTTCTAGAAAAACATAATAACTTCAACATATCTAACAAATATTCATAAAAATCATAATCTGGTATTCAGAACTATTATTTGGACAAACACAATAACAACATATAAGAGAGGGACAGGGGGACCGATGCCATAAAGAATTCACCCTTTACGAAGTCTCACCGATGGAGCGTACTGCTGTATATGCCGTATTGCTTGACCCGACTCTACTCACCAGAACCTTCGGAGGACGCTTCCTCAGCCTAGTAGCTAGACTTTACCTTACATCCTGGGCTTAAGCCTAGCCCTGTGGACTGACTCTTCGAACGCCTAGAGCCCTCTTAGGATCTCCTAACGAAATCCCGGGTGTTCTATGAACACCAGAAACGAACCTATCTATAGAAGCCTAAGATCTGAGACTATTTCTCAGAAACTAAAACAAACACTAATAAGAAAGAAAACTGAGATCCGAGTCTTTGAGTGAGTTGTGTACTGGAAAATTGTACACTGGAAACCACTTAATGACTCAGATCGAGTGGAGAGGGATGATTTCAACTGCTGGAGGCCTGGGGTATTTATAGCAGCTTCCTAGAGTGAAAATCTCCAAAAATTTCGATGTGGGACAGCTTCTGGCGGCTCGGGACGCCCGTCCTGATTCTTTGACCAGGTTTGGGACGCCCGTCCCGGTTCAGGACGCCCGTCCTGGCGGTTTGACTGGGTCGGGACGCCTGTCCCGGACCTTTGACTCAACATTTCCAAAAATTGCGTTTTTGCCCCAAAATTTGCTGTTTTCGTCTACTTTTCACCTGACACTTCCAAAATCATAAAAACCGTGAAATCAAGTAAATAGTAAACAATTAATGTCAATTTACTCTCAATTTCACATTAAAACATATATAAAAACATGCTAAAAATGTGATACAATTTTCGCGTATCAGTATGCTAAAAGATAGACTTTATTTACCTATGTCGATTATGAGTAATTAAGGACCGAGTCTTACTAACTGTCACTTTAGCATCAATTGTTGTCACTTAATCAATCAAAACCTAAGGCAGAGTACCTATCGTGTAGCTAGTTCTTGGAAAGTATCTACGATTTTAATTTATTAATATCGTACTCTCAGGTCCTAACATTCATCTTATTTATCTAATCAGTCAATCGATAATAAATACTTTGAGATTGATTGGTGATCCCAATCACCCATAACAAGCAAATAGCATTCAAGAGTAGACATACATTCATCAATTTAAGCTCAGTTATTACAATTTGTTTGACCTTATCTTCGAACATTTTAGATATATCTTGATCTCTAAGGCAATTATGAAATGTAACCATCTGTTTACCATATTTGAGTTATCTGGTGTATTCACCCCTACCTTGGGATGATCCTTCTCATCTGTCGGATTAAAGTATCCATGAACGGTCCCCTATGTCAATTCAGTATCATGTCACTTAACCCTAGGATTGGCCTAGCGTACAAACTCAGCTTTATTAGGGTACTCTAACAAACATGGTGATGTGTTTTGTGATTTCTTCCTAATCTAGCAGACCTTTTACAGTCTGTTAAACTAAACCGGTTATGATTCAGACCTTGGTTAGGAGTTGTCTATAACCCTAGTTTAATTTAAAAGGACACGGCAGTTCAACATTCATAATGATAATTCTAGCTCTATGATCTTCCCGGGAAAATGGATAGCATCTCAAATTGTAAAACATGTATGATATATAAATTCAGTGTCAAATCAATATCCAGATAAAACAATTCATAAACATATAGAACCTCGTCTAGGGGACCCGCTATCATAAAGTATCACTGCTTTATGCAGGTCCAGCCAGCGCTGCAGCTCCTGTACGCTTCTAATTGCTCAATCTTACTCTGCTCGACAGAGCCTCCGGAGAACGCTCCTCAGACCTAGTAGCAATTGCTTTACCTTACATCCCGAGCTTAAGCAAATTGCCCTAATCTGACTAAGAACACGTACCCTAAGAGTCACCAACGTTTAAGCATAGATTCCAGGTTATTCAAACAGATAACAAATGAGTCGCCAAACACTGAGAAATCATCCATAAATACTTCCATAGACTCTCCTAACATGTCATCAAAAATAGAGGTCATGCAACGCTGAAATGTAGCAGGTGCATTACATAATCCAAATGGCATCCTTCTATATGCAAATGTTCCAAAAGGGCAAGTAAATGTAGTTTTATGCTGATCTTCAGGAAAGATGGGAATTTGAAAATAACCAGAAAATCCATCAAGAAAGCAATAAAACATGTGTCCCGATAACCTTTCTAACATTTGGTCAATAAAAGGAAGGGGGAAGTGATATTTTCGTGTAGCAGTATTTAGTTTCCTATAATCAATGCATACATGATGACCAGTGACAGTTCTAGTACTGTTATTCCTCCCTTTTTGGGTACTACTTGCACTGGGCTAACCCATTCACTATCAGAAATAGGATAGATTAGTCCAGCATCTAGTAATTTAATCACCTCTTTCTTCACCACATCACACACATTAGGATTCAACCTCCTTTGAGGTTGCACACAAGGCTTATACTCATTTTCTAAAAGAATCTTATGCAAACAAAAACTAGGATTTATGCCTGGTATATCCGCAATTTTGTATGCAAAGGCTCTTTTATACCTTCTGAGTATGTCCAGTGTTGACTTCTTTTGTTCTGCAGTCAGGTCTGCTGCAAGAATAATGGGAAGCTTTTGTTCAGCATCTAGGAAGTCGTAACACAGATGGCTTGGTAATTCCTTCAATTCCACTTCTGGGGGCTCTTCCAAAGAGATCTTTTCTAGTTTCAACTTATGAGCACCTATCTCAAAGAAATCGTTAGTGCTAGTTTCATAATCAGGATAGTCAAAGTCAGGTTTTTCCAGGGCCAAAGAGTCAACATTTAAGACTGGATAATTAGAGATTAAGTCCAACAGGTTAGTTCCAATCAAATGGTCAAATGCATCCATAGAATAACAATCATCATCTAAATGCATAGGATACTTAAGGGTTTCATTCAAGTTGAAAGTTATATCTTCATTTTCTACCCTTAGTTTTATTTGACCATTGTTGACGTCAATCAATGCCTTAGAGGTAGCTAGAAAAGGTCGACCAAGAATCAAGGGTACATCACTTTCACCATTCATATCCATGACAACAAAATCCACAGGAAAGATAAATTTTCCAACCTTTACTAAGAGATCTTCAATTATCCCCCTAGGAATTTTTACTGTCCTATCAGCAAGTTGTATGCACATTCTAGTCATTTTCAAATCATGCAAACCTAATTTATCAAATAAACTAGAGGCATTAAATTTATGCTAGCTCCTAAGTCTGCTAAAGCATGCAAATTAGTAATATTGCCTATTGTACATGGCAAAGTGAAACAACCTGGATCTTTCTTTTTGAAAGGCAGTTTGTTCAAGAGAACTGTCGAACATCCTTCATTAAGAATTACTTTGTCCATGTCAATCTTTCTTTTATTACTAATAATATCCTTCAGAAATTTAGCATATTTAGGCCTTTCAGAAATAACATCAAGAAAAGGTAAATTGACATGAATTTGACCAAAAGTTTTGAAAAACCTCTCGAGTTGCTCCTTATCTTTATTCTGCATCAATCTTGTAAGGTAAGGTACTCTTGGCCGGTACTCAAGGATGGACTCTTTCTTCTCTTTCCCTGCTACTTTGTTTTCGACTACTGTCGACGTTGATTCCTCAGAGCTATCTTCTTTTTCCTGTACAAAAGTAGAAGTGTGAGAAGATTTTGGGAAAGAAGGAGTTAGAGTTTTACCAGATCTTAGAGTTAAGGTCTTGCAATCATTTAATGGGTTGGTCTCAGTGTTGCTAGGTAGCGTTCCTTGTGACTGATGATGTAGATGAGTCGATAACTGTCCCATTTGTCTTTCTAATGTGTGCAAGAAGGCTTGTGTATCCCTGACTATCTGCTCAATCTGCTTCTGCCTATTCTCATTTTGCTGAATTCTCTCTGCATGGGCCTCCTGGACCTTCCTGTTTGACTCTATCATTTCCTTATTAGAGTCAGCAATGCTCTTTAGTATGTCTCGGAATTCTTGCATTGGATCGATTAGTACGACATACTTCCTTGGAGCGGGCAGAGCTACTTGCTGGTTCTGCGGATAAGGTAGTTACTGAGGTGCTCTCTTCTGGAAGTTCATAGTACCAAGATTGTTTCTCCAATTAAATCCTGGGTGATTCTTCCAGGTGGGGTTGTAAGTGTTTCCTACGGGAGCAGAGTTAACTGCTTCCACTTGTTCCATGTCCTCTGGAATAGTTAGTATTCCATTACCATAACAATCCCCACTGAAATGCGGTCCTTGGCAAAATTTGCAGACTTGGTATACCGGCTGGATGCCCCTTCCCTGTTGAAAGGCATTTAGTTGATTTGCAATATTAGTTTTGAGTACCTCGAATTGTTCGTCAGTGGAGGCAATTGCCACATTAATCGGTTGCTTCTTAGCGCTACCACTGGTGCGCCAGTTCTTGCTATTCCTATAGAGCCTTTCTAGGGCGTTTCTAGCATCTACTTCATTATGTCCATTGAAACCACCCTGGGGGTTTAGTCCATCAAGAACTTGCTTGCCCAATTCTGTCATACCCCCATAGAATTATTGGATTAGTAGAACTTCAGTCAGTCCATGCTGAGGGCAGAGTCTGAGGAGTTCCTTGAATCTGTCCCAGGCTTCAATTACTGTCTCATCGGGAGCTTGAGTAAAACTGGATAGAGCCTTGCGATATTCTAAGACTCTTGTTGCAGAGTAGTATTCCTCTAAAAAGGCCTTAACTCATCCCAAGTTGTGATCGAGTTAGTAGGCAACTGTGCCAACCACCTCTTAGCTCTGTCCCTAAGAGAGTAGGGAAAGAGGTTTAGTTTAGTTACCTCAGCAGTGTTGTCTCCCTGGAGACCCTCGCAAAGAGTGGACAATTCAGTTAAGTGCTCGAGCGGATTTTCAGCTGCAGTTCCTCCAAACTGGACCCAATTTATTATCAGCTGGAGCACATTCGGTTTAAGATCATAGCGGGGATTTCTAGGGATTCTGATGGCGGATGACATTGAAATAGTCTGTTGCTGGATATACGATTCGAGTGGGGATCTTTCGACTGCCATTTCGGTTCTTTGTCTGTTAGCCATTCGGATGAGACGTTCAGGGTTTTCAACTGGGATTTCAAGTTCAGCTTTTGAAGTTCGAGTCATAAAACTACACAGAACATACGTTAAGTCTGAGAGAGAGAAGGTTAGTGGAGTAATGTAGATTTATTTGAAGGAAAATATTGGAAAACAAGAAAAAGTAGCATAAATAAACTGACATAGGAAAAGTAAAAGCACATTTTTTCGTGTTTTTTTTATAGAAAGCAAGTAAATTTCCTTAATACAGTTTTAGAATTATTTTCTAAAATTTGATTATCCTAAATATCTTAATTTTAGATAATTTCTAAAATTAATTAGTTATAATAACCCTATAGTTCAGGAAAGTGATTGTCTAACTAGAATTAAAATAAACATTGGTCTAAGGTATAGATTACTACCGTTACCTATCATAAGCTTCTAGAATTGTGGCCAATAATCCTACATTTTATGATATTTCCCCGGCAACGGCGCCAAAAATCTGATGCGTTCCAATTGGTATGCTAAAAGATATGCTTTATTTACCTATGTCGATTATGAGTAATTAAGGACTGAGTCTTACTAACTATCACTTTAGCATTAATTGTTGTCACTTAATCAATCAGAACCTAAGGCAGAGTACCTATCGTGTAGCTAGTTCTTGGAAAGTATCACGATTTTAATTTATTAATATCGTACTCCCAAGGAACTGGTAACGGCTTAGTAGTAACTATCCCTTAATCCTAACATTCATCTTATTTATCTAATCAGTCAATCGATAATCAATACTTTGAGATTGATTGGTGATCCCAATCACCCATAACAAGCAAATAGCATTCAAGAGTAGACAGACATTCATCAATTTAAGCTCAGTTATTACAATTTGTTTGACCTTATGATGGGGTTTCCGACCGACGTGCTAAATAGGTGTTATTTTACCCTATGTTGATTATGAATAATTAAGGACTGTGAATTAACTAATTGTCACATTTAGTCTATGGTGTCACTTAATCAGCCAGAACCTAAGGCAGAGTACCTATCGTGTAGCTAGTCTATTGGAAAGTATCTACGATTTTATTAAATAATTATCGTACTCCCAGGGAAGTGGCAACGGCTTAGTAGTAACTAGCCTTTTATCCTAACTCCTATCTTATGATCCAGTTATGCAATCTTCATCAAATACTTTGATGAGAGGGTGATCCATTCTCCACTAGGTTCAAGTCCAATTAATCCTAAAAGTGTTTTAAAGATGAGTTCTGATTCTATGTTATACTGTTACTATACATTGATTGACCTATATTTGAGTATTTTAGACATGTCTTGGCCTGGATTGCAACTATGTTCTGTGTCTAAAGGTTACCACATCTGAGTTTCTACGCTACCGCCCCATCGTTAAGGGTAACGGCCCTACTCACGGCTCGGACTAAAGTCAGCAATGACCGCCCTATGTCACTTTGGGGATCATACTGCTCGTCTCATAACCGCCGGCATAATACTCAACTCAGCCTACCTAGACTACTTTCAACCAACAGGGTGTTCCGCAGATTATTTTATCTAGTATGGCAGACACCAATACTAATTGATGTCTGTTAAACTAAATAGGTTATGAATAGACCGTGGTTAGGAATTGTCTATAACCTTAATTTCAGTTTAAAAGAACGGCAATAGACATGCAGACATAATGGATATTTAAGCAGGTGGCCATTTCTAGAAAAACATAATAACTTCAACATATATCACAAATATTCATAAAAACATAATCTGGTATTCAAATCAGTATTTGGACAAACACAATAATAACATATAAGAGAGGGACAGGGGGACCGATGCCATAAAGAATTCACCCTTTACGAAGTCTCGCCGATGGAGCGTACTGTTGTATATGCTGTATTGCTTGACCCGACTCTGCTCGTCAGAACCTTCGGAGGACGCTTCCTCAGCCTAGTAGCTGGGCTTTACTTAACAACCCGGCTTAAGCCCAGCCCTGTGGACTGACTCTTCGAATGCCTCGAGCCCTCTTAGGATCTCCTAACGAAATCCCGGGTATTCTAGGAATACCAGAAACGAACCTATCTATAGAAGCCTAAGATCTGAGACTATTTCTCAGAAACTAAAACAAACACTAATAAGAAAGAAAACTGAGATCCGAGTCTCTGAGTGAGTTGTGTACTAGAGAATTGTACACTGGAAACCACTTAATGACTCAGATCGAGTGGAGAGGGATGAATTCAACTGCTGGAGGCCTGGGGTATTTATAGCAGCTTCCCGGAGTGAAAAATTCTGAAAAATTCGATGTGGGACAGCTTCTGGCGGCTCGGGACGCCCGTCCTAATTCGTTGACCAGGTTCGGGACGCCCGTCCCGGACCTTTGACCGGGTCAACATTTCCAAAAATTGCGTTTTTGCCCCAGAATTTGCTGTTTTTCACCTGACACTTCCAAACATTTTTCACCTGACACTTCCAAAATCATAAAAACCGTGAAATCAAGTAAATAGTAAACAATTATTGTCAATTTACTCTCAATTTCACATTAAAACATACATAAAAACATGCTAAAAATGTGATACGATTTTAGCGTATCACCTTATCTTCGAACATTTTAGATATATCTTGATCTCTAAGGCAATTATGAAATGTAACCATCTGTTTACCATATCTGAGTTATCTGGTGTATTCACCCCTACCTTGGGATGATCCTTCTCATCTGTCGGATTAAAGTATCCATGAACGGTCCCCTATGTCACTTTGGTATCATGTCACTTAACCCTAGGATTGGCCTAGAGTACAAACTCAGCTTTATTAGGGTACTCTAACAAACATGGTGATCTGTTTTGTTATTTCTTCCTAATCTGGCAGACCTTTTACAATCTGTTAAACTAAATCGGTTATGATTCAGACCTTGGTTAGGAGTTGTCTATAACCCTAGTTTAATTTAAAAGGACACGACAGTTCAACATTCATAATGATAATTCTAGCTCTATGATCTTCTTGGGAAAATGGATAGCATCTCAAATTGTAAAACATGTATGATATATAAATTCAGTGTCAAATCAATATCCAGATAAAACAATTCATAAACATATAGAACCTTGTCTAGGGGACCCACTATCATAAAGTAGTCACCGCTTTATGCAGGTCCAGCCGGCGCTACAGCTCATGTACGCTTCTGATTGCTCTATCCTACTCTGCTCAGCAGAGCCTTCGGAGAACGCTCCTCAGACCTAGTAGCAATTGCTTTACCTTACATCCCGGGCTTAAGTAAATTGCCCTAATCTGACTAAGAACACACACCCTATCTCTCTCTTAGGATCTCCTAACGAAATCCCGGTATTCTGTGATACCAAAAATGAAGCCTATCTAGTCGTAATCTAAGATTCTGAGACAAACTCTCAGAAAACAAAGAAAATGAGAAACTCTCGTATACTAAACTACTTGAATGAAACACCTGAGATCACTCAATGACTTGTATACTATAGAAAAATGTATACTTGAAGTCACTGAATGATTCAGATCAAGTGGAGAGGGATGATTTCAACTCTTGGAGGCCTGGGTATTTATAGTAGCTTTCTGGAGTGAATTTCTCCAAAAATTTCGATGTGGGACAACTTCTGGTGCTCGGGACGCCCGTCCTGAGCTTGGGACGTCCGTCCTGGTGCTTTGAGTGGGTCAGGACGCCCGTCCCGAACTCAGCATTTCCAAAAATTGCAATTTTGCCCCAAAATTTGCTGTTTTCATGCAAATTACTCCTGAAACTTCCAAAATCAAATTTAAGCAATTTTATGTCAATTTGATTCAATTAAGATCAAATACATTCAAATATTACCCTAATTTGTGTCTAAAAACATGCTAAAAAGGGGATATGATTTATGCATATCATGTAGCTGCTGGTCAGGACCGTTCACTATCACAGAAGTATCGCCCTTTGGAGCATGTGTCATAATGGATTATGACGGTACTACTCAAAAAGTGAACTGGCAACGCTTAAAGCTCTACAGGGAACCACTCGACTTGTCCGAGCAGATTGTTGAATTCTCAGAATAAGGGAGTATTCTGAGAATTCTTTTTATTTTACTTTTGTTTCTTTTATTTGTTCTATTATTTCTATTACCGTTTTGTTTTGTTGTTTTAATTTCTTTATCTTCCCCTTAGTTAGTCAAATAAGTGTGGGGTAAAAGTTTTATTTGTTATGTTTTAAACTTTTGTTTTTCAAATAAGTGTGGGGTGATAAGGATATGCATGAACACTGATGACAGTGTAAACCTTAAGTGTGGGGTAGTAGTGCACAGTGCACCTATAGCAAATGTTTGCATTTTTCCCCATATTTCTCACTAAAATTGCACCCTTCCAAAAAAAATTCAAAAATTTTCACTCTTTCAGACTTCAAAATGCAGTTGTGATTGTTATAAGAAATGCTTATGTCTATGATACATGTGAGTAGAACATTATGATCAATAGGAAACAAGTTGATAACTTTACTGAGATTCCTCAATTAGAAATAGGGAATTCCTGATAATTGAGCACAACCTAGTTGGGATTAGAGACATCAACCAAATACCTTTTCGAGACTTAGCTAAATAATATTAGATCGGTTGAGGATGTATTAGCAATTTGAATGACTAGATGATGCTATGAGCTGGAAGTGAAAAAGATAAATAAATAGGGTAGTTTGCAAGCGTCCTTTGCTACTCGAGCACCACTCCTTAAAGGAACTTAAAAGTCTGATGCCCTAAGGTCGTGTAGATCTGGGAGTCATCGGGGTGGGACTCGCTACATGGGTAGTTAAAGTTGATGTGTGAAAGCAAACACAAAAATACCCTGAATAATCAATCTAAAAATACATAGCCCAATGTGTTCTTTTATTGAAGATTTTTATTTGAAAAACCTTGACACCAAAGCTCAGAACTCAGAAGGTTGTTTGTTGCTGTTATGTCTAGCGACTGGTCGAAGTATTATATGGTAAGAGTTAAGAGAAGACTATATTGCATTGATAATCTAGTCTGGACTAATGCACACACTACACATCAAGAAGACCTCGTGACTAAGAGTGGAGTTCAGTCTAGTTATTAACTTTTTAAACCTGCATGACCATGATAATCTACTAGGACATTTGAGACCTTGTCATAGCAACTTAACCAGTTAGACCTGTCTTGTGAATCATCTGAATCAGTGATCAATTTTTAGCTAAAACACATTGCTAGGAATTTTAAGTGACTGCACCTATGATTTAAAATTCAATAATTTCATGTAGACTTTGCTTGAGGACAAGCAAAAAGCTAAGTCTGGGGTTATATGATATGCACAAATCATATCACTTTTTTAGCATGTTTTTAGGTACAATTTAGGGAGAAATTGGAGTTAAATCATTCTTAATTGACTGTTATTAACATAATTTCGCAATTTTTGTGATTTTGGAAGTTTTAGGTGAAATATGCAAGAAAATGGCAAATTTCGGAGCAAAACGTGATTTTCAGAAGTTCAGAAGTCAGGACGAGCGTCCCAAGACCAGGACGGGCATCCCGACCCGGTGAAAGACCTGTACAGACTCCCACATCGTTTTCTGCATAAAAAATCACTCAGCTTCCCTACTATATATACCCCAGGACTTCCACAGTTGAAATCATCCCTCTCCACTTGATCTGAATCATTCAGTGGCTTCCAGTACACAGTTTTCTACTGTATACAAGTCATTCAGTGATCTCAGGTGTTTCTTCGTTCAAGTAGATTTTAGTATACGGGAGTTTCTCGTGTTCTCTATTTCTGAGAGTCTGTCTTAGATCTTAGAGTACGAATAGATAGGGTTCGTTTTTAGTATTCATAGAATACCCGGGATTTCGTTAAGAGATCCTAAGAGAGCACTAGGCGTTCGAAGAGTTAGTCAACAGGGCTTTGCTTAAGCCCGGGACGTAAGGTAAAGCAATAGCTACTAGGCTGAGGAAGCGTCCTCCGAAGGTTCTGTCAAGCAGAGTCGGGTCAAGCAGTCTAGGATATACAAGTAGTTGCTCCATCAGCGGCCTAATAAAGGGTGAATACTTTATGGTGGTGGTCCCCTTGTCCCTCTCTTTATATTTTTGTACTGTGTTTGTCCAAAGACCTATTTGATTATTGAATTATGATATTATGAATATGTGTTTAGCATGTTGAAGATATTTACATTTTTCCGAAAAGGTCACCAGCTTAATTATCATTATGACTGTATGTCTACTTGCTCTTTTAAATTAGATGAACGGTTATAGACAATTCCTAACCACAGTCTAATCATAACCTGTCTAGTTTAACGGACCTTAATTTAGGGCTTTGTGTGAGGACGGAAGTATTAGGGCGAGCGGCATGATCTCTTGAGTGACACAAGACTTTCATGGATGCCTTTAGCTCGAACCGTGAGTAGGGTCGTGAATGGCGATGGGGCGATTTATCAGATAACTCAGATGTGGTACACAAGTAGAATCAGTATATAATTGCAATCTAGACCAAGATATATCTAAAATACTCGAAGATAGGTCAATCAACATGTAGAAACAATATAATATGTATCAGAACAATGTCTGTAAAATACTCTTGCATGCTTAAATAAACTTGAACCTAGTGTAGAATGGATCAACCTCTCATCAAAGATATTGATGAATGATTGCATAACTGGATAATAAAATGAGAGTTAGGGTAAAAGGATAGTTGCTACTAAGCCGTTACCACTTCCCGGGGAGTACGATAATTTCTTAAATTAAAATCGTAGGTACTTTCCAACAGACTAGCTACACGATAGGTACTCTCCCTTAGGTTCTGATTGATTAGGTGACAACATAGATGCTAAATGTGACAATTAGTAATTCTAAGTCCTTAATTATTCATAATCGATATAGGGTAAATAAAACCTATATTTAGCATATCAGTCGGAACGCATCAAATATGTTACAAATATAACTTTATGGAGGTTACATGGAGGTTATATGGAGGTGGTGAAAGTTATATGGAGATAGTGGAAGTAGTGAGAGTTATGGACATACAAAATATGATTTATAAAACTCCTCCTTTTGGATGTCCATTGTGCAAGGAATATCCCTCATTAAAACCTTACTAGAGAAAACCCAGTGGGATAAAAACCCTAGTTAAGGAAAAAGAGTATATAGTTCTTTGTACACTCCTCCTGATCATTACATAATATTTTTGTATTGTTGCATTCCAATATTATGAACCAGTCTTTCAAATATTGAAGTTGGTAATGCTTTTATGAACAAGTCTGCCAAATTATCGCTTGAACGGATTTGTTGTACATCAATATCACCATTTTTCTGAAGATCATATGTAAAGAAACATTTTGGTGAAATATGCTTTGTGCGATCTTGTTTGATATATCTTTCATGTAATTGAGCTCTACATGCAGTGTTATCTTCATAAATTATTGTTAGAAGTTTTTTGCCTGAAGATAAACCACATGTCTTTCGAATGTGTTGAGACATGGATTTTAACCAAACGCATTCACGACTTGCTTCATGGGTTGCTATAATTTCTGCATGATTCGAAGAAGTAGCAACTAATGTTTGTTTTGTAGAACACCATAAAACAACAGTTTCTCCACATGTAAAAACATAGCCTGTTTGAGATCTGGCTTTATATGGATCAGACAAGTAACCAGCATCAGCATAACCAATAAGTTGTGGTTTAGAACTATGAGGATATAATAATCCCATATCAATTGTACCTCGAATGTATCGAAAGACATGTTTAATTCCATGCCAATATCTTCTAGTTGGACATGAACTAAACCTTACTTACATATTAACAGCAAAAGTTATATCAGGTATTGTATTATTAACCAGATATATTAGTACACCTATTGCATTAAGATATGGTACTTCTGGACTAAGAACTTTTTCATTATCCTCACGAGTTGAAAAATGTCCTTATTCACATCAAGTGATCAAACAACCATTGGGGTACTCAATGGATGTGTATTGTCCATTTAGAATTTTTAAGGCCTTTTCAGTATAATTTGATTGATGAACAAACATTCTAATTTCATCTTTTAAATGCTTGATTTGCAAGCTGAGACAATACTTTGTTTTTCCGAGATCTTTCATCTCAAATTCTTTCTTCAAAGAATCTACTACTTTTAAAATTTCTTCAGGGGTTCCAATGATATTTAAATAATCAACATATACAACTATTATAGCAAAGCCTAAATTTTCTTTCTTGATAAATACACATGACAAATTTGGTTAGTTTGATAACATTCTTTCAATAAATATTCACTAAGACGATTGTACCACATTCATCCAGACTGTTTTAAAGCATACAAAGATTTTTGTAATTTTATTGAATATAATTCTCAAGAATCTGATTTATATGCTTCAGACATTTTAAATCCTTTAGGGATTTTCATATAGATATCACTATCAAGTGAGCCATATAAATAGGTTGTAACTATATCCATAAGATGCATATCAAGTTTCTCATTAGCTGCCAGACTAAGGAGATAACGAAATGTAATTGCATCCACCACAGGAAAATAAGTAACCTCATAGCCAATTCCTGATGTTTGAGAAAAACCTTGTGCAACAAGACATGTTTTATATCTCACAATTTCATTTTTTCTCATTTCTTTCCCCTACAAATACTCATTCGTACCCTGCAGGAATGATATATTCAGGTGTCTGGGCCATGGGTCCAAAAATATCATGTTTTGCAAGTGAGTTTAATTTTGCTTGAATTGCAGCTTTCCATTTCAGTCAATCACTTCTACGTCGACATTCATCAACAGATGTAGACTCATTATAATCATTTTTATTTATAATAGTTAATATATATTGTATACAAAAACACTATCGATAGTTATTTCTTCTCGATTTAATCGTTTCTCTGTTGAGACATAATTTATTGAGATCTCATCATTATCTTTTTTTTTTATATTTTCAATATCTTTAGGTACATGAACTTCTTCTGAAGTTATTTCATTTATTATGTCTCTTGACTCTTCTGGAGTATTAAGCCCGGGTTCATTATTAACATTTGCTTCCTTCTTTTTATAAGGATTTTTATCTTTTGAACCAATTGGTCTACCACGGTTCTGGCGTGCTAAAGTCTTATTTGCTATTTCATTTACAGATTGTCCTTCTGGAACATCAATCCGTATAGAAGCATTTTCAGCTGCTATATGTGACTTAGTCACTCTTATTTGGTCGGTAAATTCATCTGGCAGTATATTTGCTATACTTTGTAAATGAATTATCCTTTGAACTTCAAGTTCACACTGATTTCTACGAGTATCAAGATGTTGCAAAGTATTCCATGTAATATTTTTACCAACCTGTTTTTCTTTTTCTCCCTCCTAATCCCTATAACATTGATTCATCAAAATGACAATCGGCAAGATTTTCGTCAAGATGTTGCATTGATGCTATATTTCCTTCTTTTATGGTGTCTCCAGGACCTATAGAATCAAGATGAATTTCAGCATCTAGTATCCATGACAAATAATTATTTCCAGAAATATCAAGAGTAACAAATTCGAGTTTTGAGAGATTCGACATGATAGATAAAAGACTACCTTAATAGAAACGAAATCACGAAATGATTCTCTTCCAAAGAGTAAACTCGTGTTGATAACGTATTATAAAATATCTATAACAATAATGAAATAATACTAAAGAAATAGAAATCAAAATAGTTTAAACTTGTGTATATATTTTTCTTGTAACAAAATATACAAAACTACCACATATTTATAGGTATACATATGTTACAAATATAACTTCATGGAGGTTACATGGAGGTTATATGGAGGTAGTATAAGTTATATGGGGGTGGTGGAAGTTATATGGAGGTGGTGAAAGTTATATGGAGATAGTGAAAGAAGGGGGAGTTATGGACATACAAAATATGATTTATAAAAGTAATTTTATTTTCATATAAATCATCATTTTCCTAGATTATTGTAGGCATTTAAATTTAATTATATATTTAAAATATATAATTAGTCAAGGGGTGTTGCTCAGATTAGTGAGACATGACATAAAAAACGGTGATAACACTAAAATATTCATATATTTTTGTAATCACTTTTTCCTTGAATTTACTAATTCTTTGAAATAAGTGGTTTCAGGAAGTTTTTGGGACAAAATCGTGAAAAATTACAAAATTTGAAGATTGTTTAACCCGTCAAACACTGTTCATTTGATTTTTTATTTGTGAATTTCTAATTTTACCCCACGTAATTTATCTATAAATAGTGTAATTTTTTCCCAGATGTAAAATGATATATGTAGAATAATTTTTGAGAGGAATTATAAGGCATTTTTGTATTTTTCATATATTTTCTTCAATACAAAGTAATTGTTCTCCAAATATTCATTTTCATTCCTTCATCTCTCTTTGGTTTTTTGTTCTAAACCAAGAAGGAGATCTTTGAGAGTTTGTTGTTTGCGAGTGACAATCAATCCATTTTGAGTGGTGTGAGTGTTAGATGTTATAAACCAAGAAATTGAGCATTCACAATACTTGGAGTGAGTTTGATTCTTAATATCAAACATCCTCCAAGAGGTTGATAAATTGAAGGTGCCTCAACCCATAAGTACTTCATTTTTGTTGATTTTCCTTGTTGGATTAGTTTGATGTGTTGAAGAAGTGGATTGTAACATCTACAAGAATTTGAAGAATTAAGGAGTTCCTTGCTTCAATCTTTGTACACCTCTCCTCCTTTAATCATTTAAGTCTCTTGTATGTATGATTCTAGTACAATTCCCATTATAGGATCTCTTGTTTCTACATTTATAAAGGATTGATTTTTGGGAATCTTAATTGTCTTGTGAATGATTTTTCATATGTGATCTATATCATGTTTTCATTGATTTTTACATTATAATCTTAGAGATTCCATCTTATGGATGTGAATATCTTTGATATGTGGTATAGGCTATCCATATATCTCTATGCACTATATGGTAGGGTTTGAGATAGATGCTAAGTAAACAAGTAAAGTTGAGTGTTGATGCTTGAATCTAAGCATATCAATTCTCAATTCATGAGAATCTATTATGCATAGAACCTCCAGTTAATCATGTGTTCTTTCTTAATTGTTCATGATCCTATGTTTACATTACTTTCTTTTACTTGCTTTCTTAGATTAGAATTCAACTATCTTTTACTTGAACTTGGAACCAACAACTTGAATTTTTCTTAGTTAATCACTTAATCAAATGAATCCTAACTTCCTTTGGAAAACGATATTACAAATTTTAAATCTAATATTCTCTCAACGATGGGTACTCTGCCCAACTCTTTGACTAAATCTAAGCGACAATCCATCTTACCTTCAACAAGAACGTTGTTGCGGACAATCAGCTTTAAAGGAGTAACAAAGTTGGTGAAAGGCTTCACAATGCAGTCATCAAATGGACAGAGAGCTGAGATGTAGAAACTACAGTAGCTGAAACACTGTCAAAGTCCATTATGAGATAATCAAAGGCCTCTAAAGAAAAATTCAAAAAGCCTCAGAAGAAATTCATAGTTGTTCAACGGATCGAGATCAAGTCAAAAGAACCTTCGAGCCCACGACGGATCGTATCAGCGGATTGATAGAAATAAGACCGTGTAAAAATTATTTGTGATTTTATTACACGTAACTTATTTTCTCTGTAATTTTTTATTTACATGAAATAATACGAAAGGAAATTTGTTTACAAATTGGCACGCCCAGTGGGACAATTTCTACTACTCATCTCTTTCCGTCAAGATCATCAATGGAGTCAAAGAACGTTGTTGCGGACAATCAGCTTTAAAGGAGTAACAATGATGACAATAAAGAGACTTATGCAAATATCCTTGTCATGTCTGTGACAATGACAAATACTTCAACGATAAAAGAGAAGTTGACAAATTTGACAAAGTTGGTGAAAGGCTTCACAATGCAGTCATCAAAGCAAGATTACATCTTCGATCAATTGATGAACAACAATGGTAAGTCAAGTAAACCTGCACAAAAACGAGCATAGGAGACAAACAAAGGTGTCACCTTCAATAAAAAAGAAGAATCCAATGATCTTGGAGCAGTCAAAGTTGTTGAGAAACAATCTCAAGCTCTTGATAGATCCAAAGCAAATCAAGGGGTCAAACAAAGTATCATTGCCAATCAAACTAGGGGCAACATTCTCTCCAAAGATGAAGAGTCAACTTCAACTATTGGTGATGCTTTAAATCAAATTATGAAAATTATCTTGAATGCACGAGGTTAAACTGCATTCTTACTCCTTGATACGAGTATAAACTATCTCCATGGTATGGATGAAAAATCCTCATAGACGCACGAGGTTAAACTGCATTGCTACTCTTTAATACGAGTATAAACTATCTCCATAGCATGCATGCAAAATTCTCCTAGACGCACGAGGTTAAATTACACGCTACTCCTTGACACGACTATAAACTGTTTACAATTGAAGTGAAGACTCTTTGGCACGAGTGTAAATTGTCTTCAATGTTGAAAGAATGCTCCTTGACACGAGTGTAAACTGTCTGCAATGATGAAATGAAGGCTCCTTTGATGCACGAGTTTAAACTGCAACTTTGAACTACGTTCGACTTAATTCCTTCGTAGGATATGTAGGCAACTTAGATAAATTTTAAGTTCATCCATAAAAAATTAGGAAAAAAAGCTATGGGAATTTTTTTAAAAAAGGAAGCTACGGAATTGTTTTTTAAAAAAAGAAGCTACGAGAGTTTAAAAAATGATAAACTATCTTAAGTACACTTGTTAGATATCAAAATTTAATTTTTGCACCTAAAATTGTTTTTGCACATATAGTGCTATTTAAGTTTCAAAATGTCTCATTGGATACACTTCTGTTAAGTGAAACCGATATAGCTTCAATTTTACCGTTAGTCAACTTTTTTTTCAATGTGGCACTGCTTCGGGGTATTTTTGTCTAAGCTGCCCAAAATAAAATGTAATTTTTTTAAAAACAATTATTGTGGATGTAAAGTCATTAGCCTCGAGAACAAATTTTAAGCGTATATAATTAAATGTTATTTAAATATTTAAATATATAAATATTTATATATTAAGATATTGAAAAATTTACGTCTCAAATTAGTGAGACATGACATTACAATAAGCATATCATAATAGCCATTGATTGTCCTCATCTCCATCTATAAATAGAGAGTTAAATTGCCTTGAAAAAAAGATGAACAGAGAAAGTTGAGAAGTAGAAGCTCGAGAAAAAATAGACTTCTAGAGAAGAAGCTCTTACAAAAGCTAAGAGAATCATACCGAAACTCTATCAAAGTCCATTGCGAGATAATCAAAGGTCTCTGAAAAAAAGTTCAGAAACCCTCGAAAGAAATTCATAGTTGTTCAACGGATCAAGATTAAGCTAAAAGAACCCTCTACCCCACGACGAATTGAATCAACAAATTGATAGAAATAAGACCATGTAAAAATTTTATTCCACGTATACTATTTTCTCTTTAATTCTCGATTTACAGGAAATAATAGGAAAGGAAATTTGTTTACCGTTATATTATTTTAAAATTTTATTCTAATAATAATATTTTTTTTTTACCTCTATTTTTTTTTTAATATTAATTAAAATTCGAATAAGACTTCTAACATGTCTCCAACTAGTC
The DNA here is from genome assembly GCA_027405835.1 of Asclepias syriaca. NCBI lineage: Eukaryota > Viridiplantae > Streptophyta > Magnoliopsida > Gentianales > Apocynaceae > Asclepias > Asclepias syriaca. The sequence goes on from CM049933.1 coordinate 14,224,783, forward strand.
ATAAGACTTCAAAATTTATATATATATTTGTAAACAAATTTCCTACTATACTATTTTTTTAAGAAAAAAGAAAAAAAATATTTTTGTCTTAATTATATCTCTAACATATATATATAATATATATATATATATATATATATATATATATATATTTAACATGAAATAAGATAATAAATAAATAAATAGATTACCTTGCAGATTTAGGCAATGACCGATTTTATATAATTTTGAAACATAAAAAAAAAATACTAACACAATAAATATATAAGATTCTCATTGATGTATTTATGGTAAGGAAATTAATTAAATAATAAACAATTTGTTAAACGTTTATAGTTAGTCTTTCAAACAAAAAGAAGCAGAACCATTTGGACAATGTAAACTTCCAAAACTATTTTATACGTATAATTATAAAAGATAAAATAATTATTCATAAACAAATTTCCTTTTTATGTTATTGGCCATTTATGTATTTAACATACCATTTTGCAGAGTATAATGAACAAAAAGAAGATAAAAGAGTTAGAAAATCAATTGCTAATAAGCCATGGCCGGGAATGATTCAAGTTCAGAAGAAACATCAAAATTGCCAATATTCAAGCACATAATTGATACAAGAGAAATCGCATCTACTTCTTCTACACAAACCTTTGTTTCAACTGAAGAAAGTCTCAAAATTTCTTCGAATGAATTGTCCCCAACGTCCTCTGCCGCCGCAACTCGTATTGGCAACAATGCAAATATATTTACCAAAATTCTTCTCTATTTGCCTCCAAAGTCCCTCCTCCAATTCCAATGCGTTGCCAAGCAATGGCACTCGGTAATTTCAGATTCTAATTTCCGTCGCCTTCACTGTAGGACTTTTCACACTTGTTGCTTGTCACTCGAATTTGATGCCCTATTATTTTTGTTTGAATCGAGTAATTCTGAGGTTAAATTTATTTCTTTTAGTGAGCAAAACGTAAAGACAATGGATTTTATTACAACAACCCGATTGAACAGTCATTTTTCGGGGGAAATCTTGGGTTGTTCTGCATTTATTTTCGTTTGAATGGTGATGACGAGTTTATTGTGTGTAACCCGACTACTAATAGCTATAGGCATATTCCAAAATGCACAATTATTGAAGAAAGCTCTATATTTCCATCATGTCCATCATCTACATATATTTGTTTTGATCCTCTAAAATCCGATCATTACAAGCTTGTTTTCATATGCGTGGATGATGAAGAAGATGAATACTATTTTTCTATCTATTCTTCTGAAACAGGGATTTGGAAAAAGACAGAATCTGTACCGGAGATCTCTGCATCTGAATGTGATTGTAGACAAGATGGTATATTTTGGAATGGCAATCTTCATTGGCTCTATGATTGGAGATCAGTTTTGTGCTTTGATTTGAATACGGAATCATTTAACTTATCTGTGCCTTCTCCTCCAACCTCTGAACCGGAGACGATTGATAATAGTGAATGTTGTTATTTTGGTGAGAGCGGGGATTGTTTGTGTGTTATTGAGACAAAATCTTTTGAACAAATGATATTCAATGTTTACTTGATGGAGAAAGACTATTCTGAATGGTTCTTAAAGCTATCTATTAATCTTAATCCATTAACTATCTCTTATTCTTCAATGATTAGTAAAGACGAGTATCCTCGATTCCATTTCACTCATGTTATTTGCTGCAACAATGAAAAGAAATTAAAGTTGGTGATATCAATGACAGGACAATTCATTCTTTACGATGTTAGTGATAAGAATGTCACTGAACTCGTTGATGTAGAGATAACAAATCCATTTCATGATCATAGAGATATATATGATTGGTATGAAAAAATTAAATTTAATGCAACTTTTGGGTGTGTTTAGCCTTAAATTGACCATAAAATAAAAATGTATGCATCATAACTATTATTTTTATATATACGGGTAACTTTTTATTTTACTTTGTTATCTTTTTATTTTGATTTGTATTATTTTATTTTTTAATGAAAAATTCATTAAGAGAATTTGTTTTTTATTATTTTATATATTTTTTCTTTTATAGTTATTTTTATGCTATTATTTATTTGATTATATAAGGTTATTGTATTTTGCTTATAATTTTTATTTTTAAATGTTTGATATTATTATATAAATATTGTATAAATAAAGTAATGAAGTTATAAAGTAAAGAAAAATATAGAGAATATTATTGAAATTATTTGGACAATTCACTGTGCCTTTACAAAAAAGGTAAAAAAACAAGAGAAAAATCATAAATAATCAATATCACCATAATTAATCTTGAAATAAAATAAATATTTAGTAATTTGGATACTATTATATGTTGATTCACTAAAATTATAAAACAACAATACACATTTGCAAGTAATTTATAATTTAATTAAAATTAATATATACATATATTATATCACTACATTATATCTATATATATACATCTATCCAATTTCGTCATTAGCACCTTTATTTATGATTTTTTTTTTTTTTTTTTTGGTAAATAGACTTAATCATCTTCATTTGAAATAGATGCTTCCGATACAATATCAGAATGCATTACAAAAAACTTCCCCAAGTCTCAAACAACATGAGCAAAAGAGCCTGGCATGAGGCGCCTATCTAGCTAAGTTATAAATATATATATATATATATGAATGTTTTATATAGTTTTTGGATATATATAGTGCATCTTCCTATATTTTAGTATTCTTTTTAGTATCCTTTATTATTTAGGACTTACTTAGATAAAAATAAATTATATAGGGGCTTTTGAACTTATGACTTATATAGGTTTGGAAAGAATAAACTATTCTACAACACCACTTAAACAAGATGTGTGTATTTTTGTTAAATGAATGCTATTTAACTCGGAGTTTGCAAATGTCATTATTATTATTATTATTATTATTATTATTTCATTTTTTAAATTATCATTTTTATTTGCTTGAAGAATTAGATGAAGATATATGTCTTGCTGATAGTGCAACTACTCACACTATTCTTAAAAATAAAAATATTTCATTACAATAAAGATGAATGAGGCATATGTTACTATAATTTCGGGTAGTACAAAAATAATTGAAGGCTTTGGAAGAGCCATTATAATGTTACTCAATGAAACAAAATTGAATATAAACAATGCTTTATTTTCATCTAAGTCTCAAAGGAGTTTGTTCAGTTTCAAAGATATTCGTCTTAACGGATATTATGAGGAGACTGTAAGTGAAAGAAATGATGAGTGCCTTCATATTACAAGCATTGTTTCGAATAAGAAAATTGTATTAGAAAAATTAAATATGTTTTCTTCGGGCTTGTACTACACAAGAATAAATGCAATTACAATACATTCAATAAACTAGAAGTTTATTGATTCAAAAACGTTTACTATTCGGCATGACCGATTGGGGCATCCCAGTTCAAGCATGATGTGAAATATAATTGAAAATTCGCATGGACACTCATTGAAAAATCTGAAGATTTTTCAATCAAAAGAATTTTCTTGTACTCCTTATTCTCAAGGAAAATTGATTATTAAGTCATCACCAGCTAAAGTTAGAATTGAATCTCCAACATTTTCAGAAAGAATTCAGGGTGACATATGTGGACCAATTCACCCTTCATGTGGACCATTTCGATATTTTATGGTTCTAATAGACACATCTAGCAGATGGTCTCATGTTAGCTTACTATCAACTCGCAACCTGGCGTTTGCGAGATTGTTTGCCCAGATTATTAGATTACAAATACAATTTTCAGATTATACAATTCAATCAATATGTCTGGATAAAGCTGGTGAATTCTCATCTCAAGACTTCAATGATTATTATAAGTCTATTGGTATGAGTGTTGAACATCTTGTAGCTCATGTTCATACACAAAATGAGTTAGCTGAATCTTTCATTAAAAGACTTTAATTGATAGCTAAACCTATACTTATGAGAACTAAATTATCCATTTTAGCTTGGGGTCATGCAGGTTTGCATGCAACAGCACTTGTACATGTTAGACCAACAAGTTATCATAAATATTTCCCATTGTAATTTGCTTATGGTCGGGAACCAAATATTTCTCATTTTAGATTTTCGGATGTGCGGTATATGTTCCTATTGCTCCACCACACCGCATAAAAATGGGTCTTCAAAGAAGATTGGAGATATATGTTGATTTTGATTCTCCTTCTATTATAATATATCTTGAACCTATGACATGAGATCTTTTTACGGCGCGATTTGCCGATTGTCATTTTGATGAATTAATGTTTCCGGGATTAGGGGGAGAAAAAGAAAAACATCTTCGTAAAAATATTACATGGAATACTTTACAACATCTGAATACTCGTACAAATCAATGTGAACTTGAAGTTTAAAAGATAATACATTTGCAAAGTATAGCAAATCAATTGCTAAATGTATTTACCAACCTAAAGAGAGTGACTAAGTCACATATACCGGCTGAAAATGCTCATATACGGATTGATGTCCCAAAAGGACAATCTATAAATGAAATAGCAAATCAGTCTATAGCACGCCAGAAGCGTGGTAGATCAATTGGTTCAAAAGATAAAAATCCTCATAAAAAGAAGGGAGCAAATGTTAATAATGAACTCGGGCTTAATACTCTATAAGAGTCAAGAGACATAATAAATTAAATAACTTCAAAAGAAGTTGAGGTACCTAAAGATATTGAAAATATTGAAAAATTAGATAATGATGAGATCTCAATAAATTATGTCTCAACGGGAAAACGATTGAATCGAGAAGAAATAACTATTGATAGTGTTTTTGTATATAATATAGCATCAACTATTATAAATGAAAATAATTATAATGAGCCTACATCCATTGATGAATGTCGACGTAGAAGTGATTGGCTGAAATGGAAAGATGCAATTCAAGCAAAATTAAACTCACTTGCAAAACGTGATGTTTTTTTACCCATAGTCCGGACACCTGAATATGTCATACCTGTAGGGTACAAATGAATATTTGTACGAAAAAGAGATGAGAAAAATGAAATTGTGAGATATAAAGCACGTCTTGTTGCACAAGGTTTTTCTCAAAGACCGGAAATTGACTATGAGGTTACTTATTCTCCTGTGGTGGATGCAATTACTTTTCGTTATCTCCTTAGTCTGGCAGCTAATGAGAAACTTGATATGCGTCTTATGGATGTAGTTACGGTCTATTTATATGACTCACTGGATAGTGATATCTATATGAAAATCTCTAAAAGATTTAAAATGCTTGAAGCATATAAATTAGATTCTCGAGAATTATATTCAATAAAATTACAAAGTCTTTGTATGGTTTAAAACAGTCTGGACGAATGTGGTACAATCGTCTTAGTGAATATTTATTGAAAGAAGGTTATCAAAATAACCAAATTTGTCCATGTGTATTTATCAAGAAAGGAAATTTGGGGTTTGCTATAATAGTTGTATATGTTGATGATTTAAATATCATTGCAACCCCCCAAAAGAAATTTTAAAAGCAGTAGATTCTTTGAAGAAAGAATTTGAGATGAAAGATCTCGAAAAAACAAAGTTTTGTCTCGGCTTGCAGATCGAGCATTTAAAAGATGAAATTAGAATTTTTTGTTCATCAATCAAATTATACTGAAAATGTCCTTAAAAAATTCTACATGGACAAGGCACATCCATTGAGTACCTCAATGGTTGTTCGATCACTTGATGTGGAAAAGGACATTTTTCGACCTCGTAAGGATAATGAAAAAGTTCTTGGTCCAGAAGTACCATATCTTAGTGCAATAGGTGCACTAATGTATCATGCTAATAATACAAGACCTGATATAGCTTTTGTTGTTAATCTGTTAGCAAGGTTTAGTTCATGTCCAACTAGAAGACATTGGAATGGAATTAAACATTTCTTCCGATACCTTCGAGGTACAATTGATATAGGATTGTTATATCCTCATAGTTCTAAACCACAACTTGTTGGTTATGCTAATGCTGGTTACTTGTCTAATCCACATAAAGCCAGATCTCAAACATACTATGTTTTTACATGTAGAGGTACTGCTGTTTCATGGCATTCTACAAAATAAACATTAGCTGCTACTTCTTCGAATAATGCAGAAATTATAGCAATCTATGAAGCAAGTTGTGAATATATTTGGTTAAGATCCATGTCTCAATACATTCGAGAGACATGTGGTTTATCTTCAGGCAAAGAACTTCCAACAATAATTTATGAAGATAACACTGCATGTATAGCTCAATTACTGGAATGATATATCAAACAAGATCGCACAAAGCATATTTCACCAAAAATTTTCTTTACACATGATCTTCAGAAAATGGTGATATTGATGCACAACAGACCCGTTCAAGCGATAATTTGGCAGACTTATTCACAAAAGCATTATCAATTTCAACATTTGAAAGACTGGTCCATAATATTAGAATGCGACGATACAAAGGTATTATGTAATAATTAGGGGGAGTGTATAGGAACTATGTACTCTTTTTCCTTCACTAGGGTTTTTTATCCCATTGAGTTTTTCTCTAGTAAGATTTTAATGAAGCATATTCCTTGTACAATGGACATCCAAAAGAGGGAGTTTTATAAATCATATTTTGTATGTCCATAACTCCCACTACTTCCACTATCTCCATATAACTTCCACCACCTCCATATAATTTTCAGTACCTCCATATAACTTCCATTACTTCCATATAACCTCCATGTAACCTCCATGAAGTTATATTTGTAACATATATATACATTTATATTAGTGTGTATATGGGTATGTAGGTTACACATATGTATACCTATAAATAAGTGATACTTTTGTATGTTTTGTTACAAGAAAAATATATACACAAGTTTACACTATTTTGATTTCTATTTTCTTTAGTATTGTTTCATTATTGTTATACATATTTTATAATATAGACATAAATATATATTTATTTTTCTTTAAAAAAAAAGTGAAACAAAAATAAAAACTTGTAAATGTCTTTCTCAATAATCTTATATATAAGATATATCTATCCATAAGATTATTTGGTAAATTTTATCTAGTTCGTATTTTTGGTAAGGGTAAATTATTACAGATGCACCTCTTAAATATCAAAATTCACATTTTGCACTTTAAAGATTTTTGTACATAGAGTGCCATTAACGTTTCAAAACGTCCCACTACATGCACCTCTGTTAAGTCAACCCGTTAGTGACTCAATTTTGTCGTTATTCAACATTTTTTCACTATTTGGCACTGTTCCCATCAGGGACATTTTTGTCCGATTTTTCTTTTTTTTCATTTTTTAAATTCTTTTCTCTCTCTTCCTCTTTTCTCTCTCTCTTTTTCTTCTTCCTTTCTCTCTCTTTCTTTTTTCTCTCTCCTGCTTCCCCTCATTTCTCTCCTGATCTCTGTATTTCTCTCCTTCTTCTTCCTCCTTGACAAATTCAAGATCAAATTTGTGCAAGGATCAATGTAGCTACTGATTCCATTGACTGAAGAATTGCTATTGCTGACATCTTCTGTGATGGAAGCCAAGGAAAATTCCATCAAGAGAAGAGGCGAGGAAGCAGCTTCACCAACTAGGCGAAAGTAGCATTTAGGCATCGTTAGAGGAAATATCCCTCTTGGGCGAATAGCTTATTTACTTGAATTGTTGTGCCTTCTTTCTCGTCCTCGATATAAGACAATCAAGACAAAGGACGTTGCAAGCGCCTTCCCCACTCACTCCTCTTTACAGGAAAATCATATGATTCACACAAGCAAGTCAAAGATCTCGAAGATTCGTTTTTGTTGGCGGGTGAAAAAGAGTCTGCTTTATTTTCTCTTTATAAGGCAACATTCTGAATTTCAATAGTAAGCGTAGAAAAGATTATATCTATTCATTTGATCTTTAATTTGTCGAGGAGGAAGAATGAGAGAAATACAGATATCAGGAGAGAAATGAGGAGGAAGAAGGAGAGAGAAAGAAGGAAGAGAGAGAAAGGAAAAAGAAGAAGAGAGAGAAAGGAAAAAGAAAAAGAGAGAGAAAAGAGGGAGAGAGAAAAAAAAATTAAATTAATGGGGAGAGAAAGAAGGAAGAGAGAGAAAAGAATTAAAAAAATAAGAAAAATTGGACAAAAATGCCCCTAACTGGAACCGTGCCAAATAGTAAAAAAAGGTTGACTAACGGTAAAATTGAGTCACTAACGGTTTGATTTAATAGAGGTGCATGTAGTGGGACGTTTTGAAACGTTAATGACACTCTATGTACAAAAAATCTTTGAGGTGCAAAAGCTGAATTTTAACATTTAAGATGTGCATCTGAGATAGTTTACCCTTTTGGTAATATCAAATGGGGAGGAAATAACAAAAGAGGAAAAAAGACAGTAAGAAAAGGAAAAATCTAGAAATCAACTGAAGTGGAATGCTAAAAAGCAGCATGATTCAAGTTCAGAAGAAGAAGAAACACCAAAATTGCCAATATTCAAGCACATAATTGGTATGAGAGAAATCGCATTTACTTCTTCTTCTATACAAACCTTTGTTTCAAATGAAGAAATTCTCAAAATTTCTTCGAATCAGTTGTCCCCAAGGCCCTCCGCTGCCGCAACTCTTATTGGCCACAATGTAGATTTATTTACCAAAATTCTTCTCTGTTTGCCTCCAAAGTCCCTCCTCCTATTCCAATGTGTTGCCAAGCAATGGCACTCGGTAATATCAAATTTTGATTTCCGTCACCTTCATGGTAGGACTTTTCACCCCTACTGCTTGTCACTTGAAATTGATGCCCTATTATTTTGTTGGAATTGAGTAATTCCGAGGTTAAATTTATGTCTTTTAGTGAGCAATACGTAGAGACAATGAATTTTATTATAACAACCTGCTTGAGTAGTCATTTTCCGAGAAAAATCTTGAGATTGCATTCTAGCAATGGGTTGTTCTGCATTCATTTTCGATTGAATGGTGATGAAAAGTTTATTGTGTGTAACCAACTACTAATAGTTATAGGCATATTCCAAAATGCACAATTATTGAAGAAAGCTCTACATTTCCATCTCGTATATATATTTATTTTGATCCTCTAAAGTCTGATCATTACAAGCTTGTTTTCATATGCGTGGATGATGAAGAAGATTAATACTATTTTTCTATCTATTCTTCTGAAACAGGAATTTGGAAAAAAATTGAATCCTTAACGGAGATCTCTGTGTCTGAATGTAATTGTAGTCAAGATGGTATATTTTGGAATGCCAATCTTCATTGGCTCCAAGACTCGGGATTTGTTTTGTACTTTGATTTGAATATGGAATCATTTAACTTGTCTGTGCCTTCTCTTCCAACTTCTGAACTAGAGATGATTGATGATAGTAAACGTTGTTATTTTGGTGAGAGTGGGGATTGTTTGTGTGCTATGGAGACAAAATCTTTTGAACAAATGATATTCAATGTTTACTTGATGGAGAAAGACTATTCTGGATGGTTCTTGAAGTTATCTATTAATCTTAATCCATTAACTATCTCTTATCCTTCAATAATTAGTAAAGACGGGTATCCTGAATTCCGTTTCACTCATATTATTTGCTGCAACAATAAAAATAAAGTATAGTTGGTGATATCAATGAAAAAAATTCATTTTTTATAATGTTAGTGATAACAATGTCAAGAAACTTGTTGATGTAGAGATAACGCATCCATATTATGATCTAAAGGATATGTGCGTATTGGAATGTCTAAGTTAAATTTACTCCAACTTTTGGACTTGTTTAACTTTAAATTGGGCACATAAAAAAAAAAGAAAAAAAATTCATTTTCTTTGCTCTTATCTCAGTATGTATGCATTATTATTATTATTATTGTTGTTGTTTTTATTTTTATATATACTTATAACTTTTGGTTTTATTTTGTTATTTTTTTCATTTTGATTTTGATTTTTTATATTTTGTAATAAAAAACTTTATTAATAGAAAAAAAATTTAATTTTAATTTTTGTAGTTGATTTTTATACTTATAAAATATTTTTATGTACACATTTTTACCAGACAATTCAAATACCACTAAATATAATTATTTTGATATAAAATTAATTTTTAAATTAATATATATAAGTATACTTATGCAAGTTTTTTTAATTAAATATTATAATTTATAACAAATAAATTAAATGACTTTAAAAATAAAATTTATGATTAAAATATAATTATTCATAAAATATTATTAAAAATAAAATATAATCGGTATAAACTATTTAAAAATAAAATAAAAAATGTCCTAAATCTTCGGACCCGTATACTAACGGATAAATTAATGCTAATGAGTTAGTTGACTCCCACTGTATTATTTCCATAAACAATTAAAAGAATTATTCTTTCTCTAATTAATTATAATACATTAAGTAAAGGATATTATTGAAGAAAAAAAATATGATAAATATTATTTATATATATAATTTAAGATGACAGAAAAATATACTAAAATATTATAAAATTAAGGTTATCTCTATCTATATGTTTATGGTAATATTATCTATTTTCTTATTATTTTATGAATATTAGAAGATTTTTTAAGATGATTTTTACTTTTCCTAACAATAATTTAATATTCAATCTTAATGAGTTTTATAGAAATAAATATCATAAGGAAAATTATCCAATTCAGTCCTCTAAATTGAAAAAAAAAATTATGACTTAATTTATAAAATATAAATTTATTTGGATCAAAATTCAATAATTTCTCATAATTGTTTTACAGAAATAATTTATGTAATGGTACAAATCCCAAACGCTCCCTAAAGTCTTCTCTACCCTCACCTAACCCGAGTTGAACACTGAAAGAAGAGAGAATTTTCTTTCTTTTCCCCGATCGCCAGCCGCCGGAAACCACCGCACAGGTTTGAGTTCTTCCTATTGCCCCCCTTAATGTTCCTGGACAAGTCTTGTAATCTATGTAATTTTATGCCTTTTATTTTATTATTATTAAGAAAAAGAGAAAAGAATCTAGTCAATGGTAAGAACAGGAGAAGTTCTTGAATAAGTACAGTATTAATTGTGTAATTGTTCAATTCGTGCGATTTTTTAAATGGATTTGGTTGTTATGTGATAATTTAATTGTTTCTATGGATTTTTTTTTTTTTTTTTTTTTTTGTTTGTGTGTGTGTGTGGTTTTTATTGCTCGCGATTGTTGATTCAATTTCTTTGAATCGCTTATTCTTAGATTTTCTTTTCTTTGTTTCCTGTAAAGGCAGCCACTTGATTGATTGATTGATTGATTGATTTGTTGAAACAAAAGAATGTCATCTCAAGAAATTGAAGGTCATGATTAAATCCTAACAGTTTCCTGTTTTAATGTTTATTTTGATGTTTGTAGACTAATTGGTTGAGTTGTTTTACGTTTTGTGGATTTTGGAAAGCTTTGGATTAATCTTTGGATTGAATGTTTATCTTTTAGATTGAGGGAATATACCAGTGTAATGGTTATTTTGGATTGGTTAAATGCCTGTTCAATTTATCTTCGACTCTGGATTTGGTACTAAATGATATTTTAACAGGTGCAGTTCATCCTGGGGTTGGTAAATAGTTATGAGTTGTACAATAGGATTTTCTGTGGTTTTCGTATCCTTCTGTTCTCCTAAATGATCTTTATAGGCATATTTGAGGTTGACATGGCCAGAACCAACCACCGCACCTTTCACGAGCCTTTACAAAAGGTTCTCCATTGCAAATCCAGATTATTGCTCATATTAGCAGTTTGCTTTTTCCAGAATATGGTTCTTGCTACATTTTCTGGATGTCTCTTACCCTGTTAAAGGAGAGAGTAAAGGGAGCATGGGTGTGTGGTAGGTTAAGTTGGTGTGATTAATGATAAGAACTCTAACATTGTATAAACATTTTTCACTTGAACTTACTGCACTGTTCTTTCTTTGTTTCACAAATGGTGGGATAGCAGAAGCTAAGGAAATTATATTTCTTGCAAAAACACACGCTTTCAAGGTCAAAGCAAATGAAATTTTATTATTGACCAAAATTAAGGCTTTGCCAAATGGGACCCTGAGGCTTTTATCCTGTTTACTGGCCAGAACTGACCTTTTACCTATCCCTTGCTACCATAATCTTGTAGTATCTTTTGTTATGCCCATTAGTAGAATTGTAATGGAAAATGGAAGTGCAAAGTTTCTGTTCTTTAGAAATGGCTACTGTACGGGCTTGTATGCATTTATTTATTTGCCTTCTAGCCACTGCCTATATTTCCTCTGACATTGTTCTTCATGATTAACTTTTTTTTTATCTTTAAAAGCAAGAAGAGCAATATGCAGTTCCTGTAACATTTTTAAGTGAGCAGATGTCAACTGACTAAAAATCAACCATGAACATTTATTTTGTATAGGAATAAAAGGTTTTCTTCTGAGTAGTGTTCTATTATTTAAAGTATATGCTCTTCTAAAATATTATCTGGTAACTTTGCATAGATTTTGTATGTTATATTCTGCTCTTTATCATCCGTTTAATAGTACATATCTTTTCTATTGCTTCAATAGGAATCTGAAACTTTTGCTGGCGAGCTTCCTTCTTTGATTGGTTATACATTTCACTAGATTATCTTGAAAAAATTTAAATAATTTGTTGTGTGAATTTTGATTAAGGGAAAAATTAACCTGCAAACAAATGCTTTTCCAGTTATTAGTTAAGTGACTCACTGTAAGAAAAAGCCGAAGCAGAAACTGCTTTAAACCTAAGGACATCACAAGGAACTGCTTAAAAATGTAAGGTTGCAAAAACACTTTGAAGACATCCTAAAGGCAGAAATTGATTTTGAAGGGCTCTCATTTTGTCAATTTGATCTATTTTAGAGAGCATAGAACACTCCACTTTTTCCATTTATTGCTCTTTTTCGCCTCGCCCGGCCCCCCTTAATGTTACTTATAGATGGCCCCCCTTAATGTTACTTATAGATAGACATACTTCCCATCTAAAATTCTGAAAATAACCTCCTTAAATTTAGGAACCATGTATGCTATAGTACTCTCTCTGCCCCACAAATCTTGTAATTTTATTTACGGTGACAGTAATAGAAGCAATTTAACAAGACTTTTTGGGACAGAGGGAGTATGTAGTTTAAGTGCTAATAAGGTAATTTACCTGTGATGAATTTTTTCCTGTAATTCTTGTTATGAACATTTAAGTTTTGTCAAGGGAGTGCTGTACATCTGGTTGTAGCTTGTCTTGATTTTTTATGGTCTTAACTCTGAGTCTATACGATTACTGCAGATTTCTGTGAAAGAAAGTCATTATGGCTTCATTCCGAGCATTCTTGAACAGCCCTGTTGGCCCTAAAACAACTCACTTCTGGGGTCCTATTGCCAACTGGGGATTTGTTGCTGCAGTATGTTTCTCAATTGGGAAAACTGTAAATCTAAGACTATTTATGTAATTAAACTTGCACTAATTGGTGATGTTCCGGCAGGGCCTGGTGGATACGCAGAAACCCCCGGAAATGATATCTGGCAACATGACTGCAGGTTTTAGATCCCTTAATCCTATATGAATAAAGAATTTGTTTATCGTGTGTCTAATAAATGTTATCCATTTCGTTTTATAGCAATGTGCGTATACTCAGCATTGTTTATGAGGTTTGCATGGATGGTACAGCCTCGCAATTATTTGCTTTTGGCATGCCATGCCTCAAATGAAACAGTGCAGCTATATCAGCTATCTCGTTGGGCAAAGGGACAGGGGTAAGTATTCTATTTAATTTTGTTTGTCTCCAACTTTTCTCCACTAAATCCATAAAGCTATTGTATCTACATACTCAAATCACTCTTCCTTCCTCAAGCATTAGTTTCATATACTGTGGTACATGTTGATGTCACAACTTATGGTACTATCCTATCCTAGTTGGAAGGAATCCCTTAGGGTTTTCTTAAATTAAAAACCTCAAGTAAATACCATGAAATAGGACTCCTCCTAATCTGACTATAAATAGATAGGAATCATGATAAGAAATATGCACAAATGTAAGAAAACCTGTTCCACATTACTACCACGTTTGACACTATGATTTACTTGGCACGTGAAGAAATAGAATGGGTCAATTTCAGACTTGGTATTTAATGCATTTTTTATCAACTTAATCATGGCTCCAGCTTACCTCACTCCAGAGTTCTCTTTTTATTTCATTCCCACAAATGTACACTAGAAACATATGGTATAAAACCAAAGAAGAAAACTAACCGATATTGTTGAATGCTCTTCACATTATGAATATGAATGTTTCACAATATCACAAGTTTATCTAAAGGCTATAGTGAGACTTGGATGGTCTAAAAAAAACAGAAATTGTCCTGAAGTCAATGGTCAGACGTGTAGTTTGGTTTTTGATGTTTAACAAATTATTATTATTATTATTATTATTATTATTATTTGTCTGAAATCTGTTACAATGGTATTCCTTCATTCATTCATTCTTGATCCACCTTTCCTATTTTTAGGTACTTAGAGCAGAAGGAAGAGAAGAAGGATTCATCTCAGTGAGACAACCTTCTGCAAGGTTTTGCTTCATAAAATTCTCCCAGAGGGTGTGATTCATTTGACTGTTTCTATCTTGGATCAAGATCTCAGGCAAGCAGCAGTCGTGTAAACACGATTCCTGTGCATAATTTAATCGTCTCATTTCATGTTTCAGATATTGATTGTACTAGTATAATCATGAAATTTGAAACTCTACAAAATTTAAAAGTCAAACGTGGTGACTCCCTCATCGATATGTTTCCATGATTTATGAGTAATTTTTTATTTTTTTTAAATATCTATGTTACTTTTCGTTTCTACCGTAGACCATAATATATATAAATATTAAAAATATAGTTTACATATTTCAAATTTATATTTTAGTCAATAAAAATTAAAATAAATAAATTATTATTATTATTTTTCGATTAATCGGCAACTTTTATATGTTGCCTATGATTTCAAACGTTAGTCAAACTGAAAAAATATATATAGATTTCTTAATTTTGTTTTAATTATAAAACTTTCCATATCTTAAAAAAAATTAAATTTAAGAGTAACATATTATGTATTATTTGTAATTGTAATATGATAAAAATAATAGAATTTAATTTTCTATTTGTTAAAAAAAAATTATGAATTAAGTTAGGAGTCTCTTTAAGGGTAAAATAATTAGTTTATTTATTTATTTTTTTGGTAATAAGTCAATTTGTCTCTATATTTATATATTTCTAATAATGATAAAGATATAATTTGGTACCAATAATAATAAAGATATGTTTCTATATTTATATATTTATGATAATGATAAGATAGATAAATAATTTATTTACACAAATTTATTTATTATTTATTATTTTCCAAGGCACATAATTTTACCCAACTTCCATCAATATTCCATTAAAGAATTTGGAAACTACTTCAAAATGGATATTGGTGGACCCACCAAACAGGTCGCCCCATATCCCAGTCTGTTACAAAGTCTGTCGTCTTTTCCTTCTTTGTTTTTTCTTCTTCTTTAAATAATAATAATAAAAAAAAAAAACACTTCTCAGTAGAAAGTCAAATACAAGGCGATATTTGTGGGTCAAAATGAGTTGGATAATAATTACAAATATAATTTAAATTTTGTGGTGAGCTCGAAATATTATAAAAATAAAAATAATTTAAATTATTTTTTAGAAAAAAGAAAAATATCTGGTCCACGACAACGGTATACTATTTTATTACATTGGTAATAATTTAGCAGCTTTAAATAGCACGAAAAAGAAGAGAAAGGATTTTCTGGAAAAACAGAAAACACAGTAATGCCGGAAATGCAAAGTATAGACCCCAGAAATGGTTTCTGCTCGGAAACCAAGATTTTCCATAGTCTCCGACCACCAGTTCCGTTCCCTCCCTTATCTCAACCCATCTCCATTTTCGACTACACTCTCTCCCTTCTCCGCTCCTCCTCCACCGCCACCGCCGAAACAACTTTTCTCATTGATGCTACCACCGGCGTTCATCTCACTTACTCCGAGTTTTTCTCCCAAGTCCGCTCTCTCTCCGTCTCTCTACTTTCGCAATTCCCTTCCCTCTCGAAGAACGACGTCGCTTTCATCCTCTCGCCTCCGACTCTCCACGTTCCGGTTCTCTACTTCTCCCTTCTATCTCTCGGAGTAACCGTTTCCCCTGCCAATCCACTTTCTACTCCCTCCGAGTTGACTCATTTGCTCAAACTTTGTAAACCGGCTATTGCTTTCACTATCTCTTCCCTTGCCGACAAGTTCCCGACAGGTGCTTTCCCTATTATCCATGCCGACTCGCCGCGGTTTCTCTCCATGATGTCTGTATCCACAGGGAATCGGAGCTTTCTCGCTGAAAATTTCAATTTCAATTTCAACCGTGTCATTAACCAGAGTGACACGGCGGCTATTCTGTACTCATCTGGAACGACAGGACGAGTCAAAGGAGTTGAGTTGACTCACCGGAACTTGATAGCTGTTATATCCACTTTGTACCATAACAAATACATTCACTCGGCCGAATCAACAGTTGAGGAACCCCATCCCGTGTCGCTTTTCACGTTGCCATTGTTTCACGTTTTCGGATTTTTCATGTTTATTAGGGCGGCGTCTTTGGGGGAAAGTTTAGTACTAATGGGTAGGTTTGATTTTGAGAAGATGTTGGAGACGATACAGAAATATAAAGTTACGTACATGCCGGTGTCTCCGCCGCTGGTGGTGGCGCTGGCTAAGTCAGATTTAGTTAGTAAGTATGATCTCAGCTCTCTTCTTACTCTTGGTTGCGGTGGGGCTCCTTTGGGCAAGGAAATTTCTGAACATTTCAATGCCCGATTCCCCAGCGTGGAGATTATCCAGGTGCGTGCTTTTCAGTCCCTTTCACCCTGTTGTGGAGTCAAAGAAAACATCGATATATATATATAATTCATATTCTCCATTGGAAATAGTAAAAAGATAATTCACCAAAATTGATTGGATCAATATGTTCTTGGACAGTTTACAGTGGAATCAATCTTTGTCCTTGATTAATTATTCATTTAGTGATGGGAAAGAAAAAGAATATTATAAATCACTGTAGGACCAGCAAAAATCTTAAATATTTATACATAAACATTATACTGATTGATCAATAATTTGAGATTTATTGACAGAATTCACCAGCATTGTGTTATATCCTTAATATTTATTCTTCTAACACCTGAAATTTCAGAATCTGACTCAATATTCCATTTTGTATAAATATGAATTAGTGTAGATTAGTCAATAAATAGTTTGTGTACTATTTTCTTTGTTTTATATTTTGGTATTTGTATGGTTACAACTTTCCTGGATGATGATGTTTTATTTGGTTTATGTTGGTTATAGGGATATGGGATGACTGAAACAGCAGGAGCAGCTGCACGGATGATAGGGGATGAAGAATCCAAGAAATACGGATCAGCTGGACGCCTGTCTGAGAACATTGAAGCCAAGATAGTAGATCCAGATACTAAAGAGGCTTTGCCTCCTTGCCAAAGAGGCGAATTATGGTTACGAGGGCCTATGATCATGAAAGGTGATGCATACACAGATACAACTTCATCATTATATTTATTTTGGCTCACATGAAATTTTTCCTTGTCTCTCTCTCAATTGATGAGGTTCCTATAAGTTCTGAGTTTTTGAAATTTAGGTTTGTATCTTTATTTCCAATAAGAAATCATTCATGTTTCTCATGTTTCTCAATCAATTGGATAGTTCTTTCACATGTAGTGATTGTAAAAGCTTATGTCAATCTTATACCTGAGCCGAATGGTGCAAATTTTCTCTTAGCATTTCAAGAACATGCAACATTGGTTTGCAGGTTATGTTGGGGATTATGAAGCAACTGCTGAAACCTTTGACTCTGAGGGTTGGCTAAAGACTGGTGATCTCTGTTATTTTGACTCTGATGGTTTCCTCTACATTGTTGATAGACTAAAGGAACTCATAAAATATAAAGGATATCAAGTACGTATCTAAATTCTGAACCTTTTTGTTTCTGTTTAGTACAGGTTTCTAATAAGTACAGTAATTTAACTGCTGCAGAATCTCGTCTTGTTATCTAATAATAAATCGAATAAAATGCAGGTTCCTCCAGCTGAATTGGAACATATACTTCAGTCAATTCCTGATATAGCTGATGCTGCAGTGATTCCGTATGTACATGTTTTTCTTTTTTTCTGCTGAATTTATCAGATTATCTTTGAATATGCATTGCATTTTCTATACAGATTAGCCACTTCAAAAACCATATAAAATGCACTCTTCCAATAATATTCAGATCTTAACAAGTTAAATGGTGAAATTAATTCTCATAATTCTGGAGGATATTCTCTTCCTTATGTGTCATATTATTGCTGACGCCCCCGCCCCTCAACAGTAGAGCATTTTATTCTAGCTATCTGGGATGTTGACATTAAGCCCCAACTATTTAAAAGGATTGGATTTATTGGGATTACAGAGAATTCTAGCCATGATCACAGACTCTTGATGTGCTATCCTAGAGCTGAGATTATATATTGATAAACTACCATTATTTCATATATAGTTGTTGCCTTAAATTCTACCTCTAACAAATATGTGAAAAGTGGGAAGTTGTGGCTTATACTGCTTTGTTGAGATGCTGCTTTGTCCCACATCATACATGGTCATTTCTTACTCATTTAAAGTTGTGTTGGAGTGGATTTAGATTCGATAAAGAATTTAATGGGAAAAAGGAAAAATTTAAACTTTTGAGTTGCAGGACTTCTCTTTCTTATTGGGATATATTCCAAAGCCAGTTCAAAAATCATATTGGTTTTTATGGTTCCTAAAATATTCCAATCACTTAACAAACCATGAAAGCAATGTGAAATATCCTGAGTGATCAATGTATTGAATATCTGCACACTACTGGTTAGCAGGACAACCTCATCCAGTTTTCATACTTTTTACTTAGTCTATTGCTCAATTTTCATGAACTACCTGAATTACACCTCAAGATTTCTACACTGTTGTATTTGAACCTTGAGTTGTGCTATCATCCACCTGCAGATACCCTGACGAGGAAGCAGGTCAGATTCCAATGGCCTATGTTGTAAGAAAACCAGGAAGCAGTATTACTGAAACACAAATCATGGATTTCGTCGCACAACAGGTATGTTTACATTCATATAGAAACAAAGATCATGTCTTGCTTAAAGTACTGTATTACATTTCTTCCTGATTGCTTATTACTATCATGTTTGATGGGCTTTTCATTCATTACAAAGAATACAACTTTACAGTAACATATATACAGAGCCATCATATTATGAATATCATCATTCATATTTCTATCTCATTGAAGGTTGCGCCATACAAGAAGATTCGACGGGTGGCATTCATCAATGCGATTCCAAAGTCTCCAGCAGGGAAGATTCTGAGAAGGGAACTGGTAAATCATGCTCTTTCTTTGCCTAAATTATGAGGAGAAAACTTGTAAAAGCTTCGAATGGTGGGGAAAAAAAAATTTTTCCTGGTTTTTTTTTTTATAAAATTTTTGATTTTGCATGATTCTTATGATGTATGCATAAAATAAATGTATGATTATTAAAATAATAAGCAGCTGTCATTTTGTATGTAAATCATCTTTAATATATGTTACTATAGACACAACTTTGTTTCTTTCTTACATTCTGCCTAGGATTTCTGTCAGGTAACTCTGAATCTTTCTTTTCTTTTTTAGTATATATAATAAATCTATAAAATTTGCGAATATTACTTTGAGAAAAATATTGAATTCTATCAAAATCAAATTAAACATGGGAAAATTATTAAGTTGGATAAAATAATTTTAAAATATTATTATTGTCCGAATGGCTTTCCACCTTGTATATGTTTTGGGAGAGAAGATTTACCAAAGGTGTCCAAGGTAGTCCAGAACAAGTAGATTTAAGTCCGGATTGAATGTTCCTATTTTGTCTTATTCCGAAAGGGACTTTAGCGGAGGCTCTTATTGAAGACAAGCTCATATCTTTGTGCACTGTGCTAGTCAAGGTGGTATCAAAGACGAAGTTACTGATGTCTAAGCTAATGGGGTAATGCCAAGAGAGTTTTATTCTTAGGAGATCTTTTACTAAGAACTTATTCACTCCTTGAACAAGAAGAAGGGACAAAAGGGAAGTTTCATTCTAAAGGTGAATCTTGTGAAAAAGTATAATTCAAGTAGATTGGATTTTTTTATTTCTATGAAGTACTCAAATTCATGGAATTCCAATAAGAATTTGTGGGGGTAATTTTAGATTGCATTTCAACGACAGAATTGGCAGTTCGTTGGGATGAGGAGATCCACTTTCATTGTTTTTTTGCTTAAATAGAGTATTATATTGATAATATAAAGCAATGTACAAATTACAGCTACCAAAGTAGCAGCAAATCAAATAAAGATTCTAATTAGTTAACTTACTTAACATCTCATGTGTTTTCCTTAAAACCTCACAAGATACTATCCAAAGGTCAGGTGGCTCAACTTCCTAAAAAAGTTGTCGATTTCGCTACAGCCAGAGTTTCAAGATTCCCTGTCTGAAGACATATGACCATTTGTCTAAATTTCTACCTACATACCCAGCCTTTCGGACATTCAGTTTAATACATTCCTTGATATCCAATTCCAACCAAAATTGGTTACTGATCTCTCCAGATAGAAGTCTTTGTCATACTGCAGTTGACAGTTTACAGTCCCATATGGTATGTAGAGGTGTCTCCATATCTTCTGCATAAATTTCGCAGCCTCGATCATCCATAATCTTCCTTTTCCAGAGCAGGGAGTTAGACTTCAATCGATTGTGAGCAGCTTGCCACAGCAGCAAGGACCCCCTCAGAGGTCCTTTGAAGTTCCATATACTATTCCAGTTGAAGGAGTCTTGAGTATTCTCTTATGGCGTCAGTAAGGTATAAGCAGACCGAGTTGTAAAGATCCCTTTTGATGATGGTTGCCACCACACGCATGGATCGATTTGACCCGATTCAACTCTCCGCACAACCGATTTAAGATCGGTGTTAGTGTGTTGAAACCACCTGGAGTGTCTCCATATTTTGCTCTTACCGTACGTACCCATAGGTCATCTGGTTTTTTCAGGCTTCGCCATACCAATTTAGCCAGTAAAGTCTCATTGACATATGTCATAGTCTGAATACCCAAACACCCCTGTTGTTTTGGTTTACAAACCATACTCCAGGTAACCGGATGAACTGACGCTCGATTCTCTTTATCATCGCAAAGGAATCTCCTATTTATGAGTTCTAGCTCCCTGATAGTTCTCCCTGGTAGTTTACAGCTTTGCATAGCATAAGTGGGGATAGATGTAGTTACCGATTTGATAAGAATCAATCTCGGTGCTTGTGAGAGTAACCGCCCTTCCCATCCTCCGAGTCTTTTATGCATTATGTCCGTAAGGTATTGGAAGTGTTGGCTTCTTACTCCATGGACAAGTGGTATACCTAAATATTTCTCCAAGTCTGCCGTAGATCCTATCCCAAACTCCTTAGTAGTAGACTGAATAAGGCTTAGTGAGTTATTTGGTGAATACCAAACTTTGAATTTCCCCTCATTAACTCTCTATCCGGATTCTCTCCAAAATACTTCCAGTATCTCCTTCATTTTTTGTGCTTGTCTATGTGATGCTTCCCCGAAAAGGAGAAGATTATCGACAAAAAATAAGTGAGATATTTTAACACCATTTCTACCAGTTGTGCATGGTTTCTATTGTTTCTCCTGGACTACAGTGTGAATCCATTGTCCCAAAACTTCCATGCATAAAACGAAGAGGTACGACGATAGTGGATCCCCTTGACAAAGTCCCCTCTCTGGTTTGAACGCCTGTAATTGAGATCCATTCCATATAGCCGACATGTTCGTGGATTTCAAATAACTTAAGATTACTTTAACCAACATATCTTCAAAGCCAATGGTCCTTAAGACCCCTTCTAGAAAACCCTAATATATTCTATTTCAAGGTCAATTTTTGCGATCATTGCTCCTTTCGTCCCCTTTCTTCGTCCCAAGGAATGAATGAGTTCTTGAGCGACCACAATGTTGTCCGTAGCATGTCTTGCCAGCACAAAACTGGTTTGTCCTTCCCCAGTTAGGTCACCAATAATATTCTTCACGTGGTTCGCAATAACCTTGCTAACTACCTTCACGATTACGTTACTTAGACATATTGGACGAAAATATACAATAGTAGCAGGATTCTCCTCTTTAGGTAGCAAACAAATCATAGATTGATTCATGGGCTCAGGCATAGCTTCGGTACGAAAAACTTCTAGGACAAAATTTGTTAAACTTGTCTCCACCGCACCCAACATTTCTGGAAGAATCTCGCAAGGATCCCATCTAGACCACATGCCTTATTTGGACCCAATTAAAACGTTGCTACCTTAACTTCCAAGACCTTAACTTCCCTGTTAATCCACCATGAAGTGTTACGTTTGATCCTAGGAAATTTCCACTCACTCAAGCAGAAAGATATGGAGTTATCTCTAGCATACAAATTGACATAGAATTCCCTCGCCATCTTGCTTAGTCTCTGCCCATCTGTACACAAATGCCCTCAACGTCTTTCAATTGTAAAATATGTCTCTTTCTTCTCCTTTGCGACACACAAGCATGGAAGTATTTAGTATTTCTTTCCCCAAACATGATCCATTGACTTCTCACTTGCTACCACCAGTGTGTTTCTTCTTGACCTAAGATGTCTTCGAGTTCCCTCATCAACTTGTTTTCCAATTTTTTTTAAAGATTTTCGGTTCGTCCTCGCCATCGCCTCCTGCACCCCATCAGCCTAGCCTTGCACCTCTTTTTTCTCCAAAAAATATTACCAAAACTCTCCTTATTCCATTCTCATACACATTCCTTGAACTGGTTCATCGTCTCGGCTAGGTTGCCTGGTGCTGCCTTCCAGAATTTATCAACCATTTCTCAAAATTCTGGATGATAGAACCAAGCCTCCATAAATCTAAACCCCATGTACTTATGTGTCCTATTTTGGTGCAACTGTCCAAGTAATATAGGAGGGTGATCTGAGGAGGCTCTGACTAAATGTCGGATTGACGCATCCTCATACCTCCTACACCACTGTAAGTTTCCCCATGCTCTATCAATCCTCTCCCGTATACGTGCTCTTCCACTCCGATTATTGGACCAGGTGAATCGAGGATCATGAAACCCAGGTTTATCATATGACACAAATCGATAGTATTTCTCAGCTTTTCTACCAGAGATTGATTTATTGGGTTCTCACCTTGTTTATCCATATGAGTTAATGGTTGGTTAACATCAACAATTAAGACCCTCGGGAAGTTGATCATACTACCCAACTGCTGAATATATTGCCATAGTTCATCCCTCAGTGTTGCCTTTGGTGATGCGTATAACACCTAGAGTAGCCAAGGATGTTTTGAACATTCTTGGACCATTACTGTAATGCTTTGATCCATCATTGCTACCTTCTCCACTTTTACTCTTACACTATCCCACATAAGCCACAGTCCTCCTACAAAATCACATGCTTCTACAACCAACAAATCAGCAAACCCTAAATTGGATAAGAAATTTACCTTGTCACAACTTTGAATTTTGGTTTCCAATAACGCCAACAATTCTGGTTTGTGAGTCCGCACCATCTCCTTAAGATGAAGTCTTGTTGCTCTTGACCCGATTCCCTTACAATTCCACACAATTATATTAATCATAAAGATTGTTGAGGATTGGTTGGGTTAGCTACTTCCATGTTAGTAGCCCTCTCCGAACTTATATCGGTCGCACATTCTTGAACTTTTCCTGATTCCAGACAGTCAGTTTGATGAATATCGACTTCCATTTTTCACTCCCTAGTAACCCCGAAACCTTAGCCATGCCTCCAGGTAGGACATTTACATGTGTTATTATCATCTTCTCTTTATGGCTAGTGTTGCCCTAGTTCCCGTTACTTCTCCTATATTGGACCCCGATGGGTGGAAACTGCACATTATTATCCAGGTCTTGGAGTGGGCCAGATCTGTATTGGGCCATCCCATTCAATTATTGTTTCACTAAGTCTTTACGGTTGCCCCCACTCCATTCCTTCTCATGTCCTTATTTGTAATTACGGGAGTCTTACCTTTATTTACTTTAGGCCCATTCTTTGAGTTCAGTCCCCTCTCCAATTTAATTTGGGCCTTCTCATGTAGCCCACCCTTTTTTCCTTCTGAAATATCCTTTATCTTCTGTTTTAGCAGTTCGATGTTGTCCACCGAGTCTTCCTTGTCTATGTCAACTAAAGCCTGATATTTTAACTTACCATCGAATGTTTGTAGAGTCGCAGTTCCCAAAGTTTCCCTTCTGCTCGCTGACACCTCCTGCATACCTCAGTGTCTGGCGTGTGATTCAAACATGAAACTTCTTGACCCGTTCAAACTCGGGTTAGCCTGTTTTCTTTCTTTGTTTCCGTTCCTCTGTTCCATTTTATCTCGTCGGTGATTTACATTCGACAAAGACCTGTTAGTTATGCGGGATTGGAGCATTTGCTGTTTCTCACGGACATGAGCTGGTAACATCCATGACCCGAAAGGTTGTGCCGCAGTGCTGCCAACCTGCATTGGTGTTGTCGCTATTTTATTGCTTGAAGCTTCAGTCTCCTTATTCTTAACTACTCCCTGGCATTGTTCTTTCTTATGCCCGTATCCTCCACAACGGAACCAAATATGATGGAGGCCTTCGTATTCCACTACATGTTTCCTTTCATAGACCAACACATTTGGTGGTAGTATTCTATCTAGGTTCAATTCGACGCACACACGTGCATACCTGCCTTTAATCATCTATGCTGTAATTGGGTCAACCTTAATGGCCTTTCCCACTGCATTGTCCACTTGTAATAATGAGGTTTCAACAAACATCTCAAGTGGTAGTTGAGGGAAACAGAGCCACACCAATGTGGATCTTACATCCTTGTCTCCAGGCTTGAAGTTAGGCCGCCATTTCAAGATGGTTAGATAATGATCCATCACTATCCATGGCCCCCTATTTAATACCTTCAGATAGTCCTTCTTTGAATAAAAGTGAGCAACCAAATATCCCTTGTCAATATCAATCAGTTGACATCCCTCTTGTAATTGCCATAACCGTAGAATGCGAGGTTCCAATACCTTAAAGCTGAAGTTTTTTCTCAACACCTTAATGATGAGCGCTCTTCTCCATTGTTTCCACGACTGTTTGTAGCTTTCCCATGGAATGTCTACAACTAGACATATTTCCACATCTTCCACCACATCATGATCTTGCATTATATCCGCTAGGCCAAGGTCATCAATGATATCCTCTTCTCCTTCCCCAATATACACCTGTCGTTGTGTTAATCTACCCTTCACCGTATCAATGAAAGACATTTGTTGTCAAGTAGTAAATGACCCTTTCCTCGAATCTATTGGACTCGCGGTATCCATTGCATCTTGATCATCGTCCCCATCCCTTTTATGTTTCTTTATGCTACGATGTAGTTGGTCTGTCTCCTCCAAAGTTTGTTTGTGCTCTAGAGAGATAGGAGAGCTCATCATAGCGAGAGAAACTTGATCTACTTTCATCTTATCTTGCAGTTGAGGAGATCCACTTTCAAACTTTAGTAGAGATGTTGAGTCCAATGCCAATTTTTGAGTTGAATGATAATTGATTTTTGTTCACCTTTTATATGTACAAAAATGAAAAGGAAAAAAAGAAAAAAAAGGAAGAAAAAGTGACTGTATTTTGGTACACAAGCAAAAATGTTTATGACCAAAACAATAAATAATAATAATAATAATAAAAAATTAAAAAAGAGACGTATGAACTAAAATAATTTATCATATTTTAAATAATATATATTGTTAATACATTAAATTAATGTGCCAAAAAAATACACTATTATATTTTCATATTGGTTTTTTTTTTTTGAAATATTTCTTATTTGTATATTTATTATTATTTTATTTGTGAATCTTAATGCACATGTAAATTAATAAAAAACATTTAATTTAAATGAGTTAAAAATTCAAATTATAAATGTTTAAAAGTATCATTTTCTTTAAATAAAAACAAACTCCTTTTACAATAAAAACAAGAAATTATTAGAGTAAAAAATTGATGAAATTATCACGTGAAAGTGAGTGTTAAATTATTATTATTATTTTATGTAAAAAGAATTATTAATTATTTACTTATAAGAATAACAAAAAAAATTTATTTAAATTTTGATTAACTTAGAGTTGGATTTTTTTAAACTAAATTTTTCTACAATGACAAATGATAAAAAGACAAAAATAAATAAATAAATAATGGAGGGAGTGTAAAGTTAGAGGGCAAGATTATACGTACAGAAAAAACAAGATTACTTTTTTATTATGAAAATGACAATTGAAAAATATATTTTAACTTTGAATTCATGGAGAAGATGTGTTTAACTTGCGTGCACTTATCAACCACCATTTCTATAGGACAAGCCCAAATATAATTGATGAATTTCACCAAATATATATACATACATATATTTATATATACATATGTATTGATCAGTACAGTGTACTAGGTTGATGAGACTGATGAGAGATAAGCACTAAAATAGTTGGGAGCTGTTATTGGACTTTGCTCTAATGGAGATAGATTTTGGAAATCAAAAATGAAAGTTTGCAAATTTTTTCAAGATTTAAGCATGCACTGCCGGCAGAGTCCAAAAACAGCTTAAACCGATCACATTTATTTATTTTTTGATACTCAAGCAGAAACCCCCCCCCCCTTTTTTTTTTTTTTTTGGCTAAAGAAACAACAATATCAGTAGCTGCTGCTATTTGTGAACTCTTTCTTCATTTTCTTGATGAAAAAAGAATTGATATCAGCATGATCAAAGTACCTGAGAAATTAAAGGGATTTTTTGAGGATAGATGGCTAGTTTTTGTGGCTTCAATGTGGGTTCAATCTTGTTCAGGAATTGGGTACTTGTTTGGGAGTATATCACCAGTGATCAAGAGCGCCATGAGATATAATCAGCGGCAAGTGGCTTTGCTTGGTGTAGCAAAAGATTTAGGGGATGCTATTGGGTTTATTGCTGGAATTTTGTGTGAGATTTTACCTATTTGGATGGTTTTGTTCATTGGTGTTCTTCAGAATTTTATTGGGTATTCCCTGGTTGGCCTCATTGTTGTCGGTGCTTTGCCTTCTCTGCCTCTCTGGGTGGTGAGTGACTTGCCTCTCTCTCTCTCTCTCTTTCTCTCTCTCTCTTTCTCTCTTTCTCTCTCTCTGCCCCCTTCTGGTCTGATCATTTATTTTCAATTGGGAGTGGATTTTTGTGGGGAAATTTTCTGATAATTAACACTAGGATCAATTTCTGCTAATGGAAATTCATGTTTTGGGATTTTCTTTTATGTTGTGGAAGAATGGAACTGAATTTGGTTTTCTTTTAGTAGCTTGCTTCATCCTGTAAATTTCTGTAAAAATAAATTTAATCAGTTTCTTGAACTAACCCTTTTGTTGAATCCAAAATTCCCTAATAGACAAAAGATGCTCTGTTTTTCAAAAGCATGTGGTGGAATCTTGCTAAGCTTACTAAGGGAAAATCTTTTATGGATGAAGACACAAGAAGGACCTGCAAAAGGGTTCCAAATAAGTAAATAATATATATATATATATATATATGTATACACATTTTACTTGGTGGAAGGAAACAGTTTTCTAAACCAAAATACTGATGTTTCATCTACTTGAGCAATAAGCCATAGGTGTGGTTAAAAAACTCGTCCTGATACAGAATCAATGGAGGAGATTGGTTTTAGTTTATGTCTTCTTTTGGTACATAAACTTATGAGAACAATGTATTCTTGTAATGCATTTGTTTCTATCTTGAAATTCCAAATTCAAAAAGCTGTTCTATTTAGGGAGTAAAATCTAGAAAATGGGATAAAAAAGGGTGAAAAATCCCAATTTATTTAGCAT
The DNA here is from genome assembly GCA_027405835.1 of Asclepias syriaca. NCBI lineage: Eukaryota > Viridiplantae > Streptophyta > Magnoliopsida > Gentianales > Apocynaceae > Asclepias > Asclepias syriaca. The sequence goes on from CM049933.1 coordinate 14,252,730, forward strand.
TTCTTCTGCTATGTTGGGTGGCTGATTACATGCTACGTAATTGAGGAAACGATACGAGTTTCTGATGTATACAATACAGAAATGGACAGTTCAGATTCGTGCCTTTTCTTGCTACAGCAAGTGAACTCTCTTTTCTCCCTGGCAGATTGTTTTGGAATATATAGGTACCAACCAGAATCTTGAGCTGATTTCTATGCTTCAGAAGTCGTTTCGGGAATCTGTTTCGGTTGAGTGTAATCTTGAAAGGCACAGTAAACCGATATGTAGTGGTGAACTTGCTGCTAGTGCATGCATACAAAATGTATATATCTTTGATCAATAAAATGGATAAGGAAGATGTCTCTAGTATCTCTTGTATTCTTAGTATTTTTGTTTCGGAAGATAAGTTTTGTTTATATCTTTATCTTAAGCTATATATATATCGTCGATATCTGTTATAGCTCCATGATTTAGCTTTTTCTACGATTATTTTACCATGTGTACCTACAGTGACTGAGAATTTGTTGCATGCAGCTATGCATTTGTATTTTTATAGGAACAAATGGTGAAACATACTTCAATACAGGGGCTCTGGTTTCTTGTGTCCAAAACTTTCCCAAAAGCCGTGGTCCTATAGTTGGCATACTAAAAGGATTTGCCGGATTGAGTGGTGCAATACTCACACAGATATATGCCATGATGAATTTTCCAGATCATTCATCGCTTATCTTTACGGTTGCCATTGTCCCTTCAGTTATTATTACAGCCTTGATGTTGCTTATTCGACCAGTTGGAGGTCACAAACAAGTCAGACAATCTGATAACTCGAGCTTCTTCTTTACCTACACCATCTGCCTAGTACTAGCTGCTTATCTCTTGGCAGTCCTATTGCTCGAGGATTTAGTTACCATGAATCAGACTATTGTCATAGTATTAACAATTGTTTTGGTTCTTATCATTTTGCTTCCGATTACAATTCCTGTTACGTTGGCTTTCTTTCACCAACCAGTATCGTCTCCAACAGAAGAGAGCCTTCTTCTCCCTGGCTCTCAGGAGGAAGAAGCAAATAAACCGGGGCAGGATGTGAACGAGGTTATATTCAGTGAAGTCGAAGATGAAAAGGCATCAGAAGTCGACGAACTTCCAGCATCAGAGAGGCAGAAGAGAATAGCTCATTTACAGGCTAAACTGTTTCAAGCAGCTGCAGATGGGGCAGTAAGGGTAAAACGAAGAAAAGGTCCTCGGAGAGGAGAGGACTTTACATTACTACAAGCTCTTGCCAAGGCTGATTTTTGGCTCATATTCATGTCCTTGGTGCTGGCCTCTGGTTCCGGCTTAACAGTGATCGATAATCTAGGTCAGATGTGTCAATCACTAGGCTATGCTAATACACACATATTTGTTTCCATTATAAGTATTTGGAACTTTCTTGGTCGCGTTGCTGGTGGGTACTTCTCTGAGAAGATAATCCGGTATGTCTGACATTTCTATATTATTCCAATTGAACTTCATTTACATATATATATATATATATATATATATATATATCTAGATAGTTCATTGTGTTTCTGCATTTCTTAGACACTATTCATACCCAAGACCAGTGGCAATGGCTGTGGTTCAAGTGATTATGGCGATAGGACTTTTGTTCTACGCAATGGGATGGCCCGGCTCAATATACGTAGTCTCTGTATTGATTGGACTAGGATATGGAGCACATTGGGCAATAGTTCCAGCTGCAGTTTCTGAATTGTTTGGTTTAAAAAGCTTTGGAGCACTGTACAATTTCCTCACGCTGGCGAGTCCGGCTGGTTCACTGATCTTTTCTGGTCTTATTGCTAGTGGAATATATGACTATCAGGCAAAGAAACAACATGAAGATTCAAGAATTGTGGATGATGATGAATCACTCACTTGCAGTGGCACAATTTGTTACTCACTCACTTGTGGAATCATGTCTGGGCTGTGTATGCTTGCTGTTATTTTAAGTCTGATCGTTGTCCGTCGGACTAAGAGAGTTTATGCTCAACTTTATCCAAAATAATCTTCAGTTTGATCTTCTGAGCCCTTTCCAAATCCAAGCCATGGAGTTTGCTGTTTTGACATTGTTCAACTCTAAGCCAAGCAGTTAGTTCCATCACTTGCATTGCCCCTTCTCAGCAGATTGAATCTTGTTCCAGTGCACAGGTTTTGTGGTCTCAAATCTATTGTGAAATTAGTCATTTTGTCTATGTTTTTATGAGATTTGATGTTAATATGGGACTAATTCTACGCAGATATACTTAAATATTAATTAATTTTATGAAGCAAATAAAATAAAATAATAGTAATTTTCGGGAATGGGAGCCTCATTAAGTAACGGAGACTAAGGGGACGATCATCCAACTCCCGTAAGGCTGTGCATGGCTCTGCCTCCTTTGCCACTTCTAAAGGATTCTGTAAAGCTTCAAGAACGTTTCTCATTAATGGCCTCTTTGAGGGATCAGGATCCAGACAAGACTTTGCCACAATTGCCATTTTCCATACTTTGTCTAATAAATCTTCATCTACGATTAAAGAAGAATCCACAATATTCACAACAAGTTCTCTGTTATATGGACTAATGTAAGGTAGCAATTGGTGCAGCCAATCTTGATCCATGGCAGCATCACAATCAGATGCACTGATCCAACATTTCCTGTTACTAACTCAAGCAATACCTTTCCAAAACAGTAAATATCATACGCACAACTAGCGGGTTTACCTGAAATTAAGTATCCAAATTCGATATCGAATGAAAAAAAGGAAAAAAAAAATTTTGCACTCACCGGAGGTTTCTTGTTCAGGGGACCTGCGAGCAACAAGATCACAGCACATTTTAGATGATATAATTAATGTCAACTATCTATTTGTTTAGATTTAGTACTTTTCTAAAATGGCATTATAGTAACTTACTTCTCAATATGGAGACAATTAGTTAATGAGTAATTAGAGAACGAAAACGTACTTCTTGGGCGCCTGGAATCTGGTGAAATGAATCTGCTTCTTTGCCTTTTTCTCTTCTTCTTCTTCATTTCTCTGAACGCATACATCGCCGAGGCTTCCTAATCGCACTTGATAGTTATCGTCGAGAAATATGCTGCTAGCTTGGATGTCTCTGTGAGAAGATGGAAAAACAGAACAATATCATGTCAAGCAAGCTACGAAGGTGGAAATAACAGGGGAAGGGGGAAATGAGGAAGAGAGGAAGTAATTTCTAGAACCAATGAACAAGTGGTGGGAAACATTCGTGATGTAGATAACACAAAGCCTCGGCAGCTCCAATTGCAATCTTCCATCTCGAAATCCAATCCAGCGATTCTAAGCTGGAGTTTTCATTGCCAGGATCAGTTTGCCGTCTGGAAAACGAACTCGACAGATCTCCCATGGACATATATTTGTAAATTAAAAAACCATTCGAACAATACCCCAACAAAGGGACCAAACTAGTATGAGAATCCTTTTCCAAAGCTTGTAATTCCGATACACAGTAAGGGGATAAATAATCGATTTTCTTAATTACAACTCTAGTACCGTCATCTAATACACAGTAGAAGAGGTCGCCGGAGCGGCCGCGCCTGATGAAATTGGAGTCGCTGAAGTAATTCGAGGCCAGTAAAATTTGATGGTAGTCAAACGCCTCCCCAATTAATAAGCTGGGAAATTCTCTAGGAGAAGGAGGACAGGAAGAGATTGATGATGATGATGATAATGATGGTCGTGATTGTAACCGTGACGACGACAACGACGACGACGACGGCGACACCGAAAGATTTCTTTGAGCGATTAGGCGTAGCTGCTCCCTCCGCAATGTGAATCGCACCAGTCTATCCCAATTGTCGTAGATTTGAGACATTTACATTACAATTTACAACAGACGTTTCCACTTTCAGTAAATCGGTGGAAATTTTCAGACGATGATTCAATTATAATGTGATGTATGTATCTGATTCGTCAGGAATCGGTCTGGCGCCACGTGTCGGTGATCCGACGTCATTTGATGGTCTCTCTGCCAAATACCACTATCTGTGTTGGTTATGAATCGTGGGGGAATTGCTATTTGGCAGTGCTATGGTAAAGTCAGTGATTTGACTGTAGAGTAGATAGTTTGACAAAGGTTAATAGAGTAATCTGGCCTTACCCTTCTTACCTTCCCAGAGGTTGTATTTATAGGGGATAAACTGCCCTAGAAATAGGTAGGTAGGGTGATTTGTTACGGAGAATCTGGTAGTTATCGGATATTGTGTGATCCCCTTTTTTAGCAAGGAGTTGGGGAGGATCTTTGAATGGGACCCACTGTGGAATCAGATTTTGACTATTGGAGAAGATTCTGGAGACGTAATTGACAAACGGGTCGCTCGCGGAGTGACTAGTCCGAGGACTATTCCCGCGGGTGTGTGTGGACTGCGCCGTTTAAGGCATGGTCAGGGCGACAGTATGGTCCACAGTGGGTTTGTGATGAATGTCGAAGTGGTATCTTACGCCACGTCGGCCGGACTGACACGTCAGTATAGGTGGGTCACCCCCATCCGAGTCAGCAAGTGATATTTTTATATCTCTCAGTGGCCCCTCGTCAAAGTGTAAGAGAGGAAGGCTATTTTGGTTCGACGCGTCTTCGTGACTCCTGTTGTGAGGGGGTTTGTTTTGAGGACTCGGACCCCTTGAAGGGGTAGTCAGAGTCCTTGGCGACGGTTTGTTCTCCTGATGCGGAGTGCTGCGTGTACAGTGGCGGTTTGGTTATCGAGAAGCCAGCCTGTCTTGCGTGTGCAGAGGCGGAAGGGCATCGCTCGCACTTCCCCATGCGCGGATAATGATGGCGCCGCACGTGGGCAGTCTGTGACCTGACGTTTGGTGTGACTACGACCCGGTTTGGGGTCGGGGTTTGGGCGAAGCTTGCTGAGGAAGCTTGCCCGTTTTTTGAAAATTAACTCCTCTTTCTTCCTTCTATAAATAGCCCGCTTGTTTCCTTTGGAAGGACTTTTTGCCTTTCCTTCTTCAAATTTTCTTTCTAACTCTTCCTATAATCCTTTGCTTCCTTGATTCCTTCCCAGTGATTTGCTTTATCCTTTGTGATTCCTTCAAGGTTCCTTCATCCTCTTCACTATCTCAGGTAAAGGAAGCAGCATTGTCGCCTGTTTTTCAGTTTTCATGCTTTCATTATGTTTTCTGTTTGGGGTGTCTTCGGGCGTTCGAGGGCTCTCGACACACTATTTTTTTTTTTTTGTTTTTTGGGTGTTCGAGGGTTTTTGGCGCACTTTTATTTTTTGTTTTTGGTACCGGGGAAATGAGTTTTTTCTGGGCAAACGGCAGTTTTGGCCTTTTAGAGTGTTTTTTTTAGGATGAGTTTCCTAGTGAGAGGTTTTCTGAGGTGAAGAACTGGTTGAATGCGGAGTGTGGGGACTTTAGTTCTGATAGGATTTTTGTTTGCATTGTAGATATGTCGAACTCAGAGAGTGCCGAGGTCCCTGTCCCCGTAGTCGAGGTGGCGTCTAGCCCTTCACCATCCACTTCAAAAACTAGCTCTGTGGATGAGAGTCCCAACCCTTCAAACACTGAGAGACCGGGGATTGGGAGTGGGAGAAGTGCCAGCACTACGAGTGAGGATAGCTCCAGTGGGTCGAGTGGAGGGGGACATGAGACTGACTCCGAACGGACATTGGAGATAAACGATGGGATTTTCGCGGTACCGAGTGTCCAAGCTTCGGCTGGCGGGTCCTTCTCCGGTTTAACTATCCCCGTGGCTACACCGTCAAACCCTAAGGTGCCTAGAACCATTTATGGCGGAGTGACCGCAACGGGCTTGACTACTAGGGACCTGCCTGCCCCAGCATCCTCTATGGCGGGGTGCTGACTCCGATCATTCCGAAGAGCTCCCCAAGACCAAAAAACGGTTGGTGGGGGACTTTGCCTTGAAGAACAATACCATCAATTTAGAACTTCCCCTTTTGTCAACCGAAGTCGACCGTAGTAAGTTTAGGATAATCCACTTGCGGGCATGCGGGGCTATGTCTGACATCTATACCCATATCCCCTGTGATCACTTTCTTTGTGGTCTTAGTCTGCCCATGGACCCTGCCTTCTGTGATTTCTTAAACCTTGTTAAGTGCCAGCCTGCCCACGTTCACCCAAACGGAGTTAGGTACTTCTTCGCCCTTACTGTGCTGTGTAGGAGAGTAGGGGTTGAGGTTTCTGAGTTAATACTCAGGACCTTTTTTACTGTACTTCGGATGAACAACCTCACTTTGTCTCTTCGACCCCGCCCTAGTGTAGTTACCCTTTTTGAGCCTGCCCCCAACAAGATAGGACAATGGAGGGAAAGGTGGGTATGTGTGGAGTCCAGAATGGGCTTCCCATTTTACCCTAAGTGCAAGGCACTCCTCACTTGGTCCCCCGTAAAGAGGAACACCAAGTACTCGAAGTCTAATAGGAAATTTTTAGACTATGTTCGGAGTGAGTTAGGAGAGAGCCCTAGGACTCAGACCAAGATTTTCCTGACTAGCGAACTTCTCGCTAGTGTGAGTCGTTATGCCTGCGGGATAGGTGGGTAGGAGGTGGATGACCGCTGGAGAGAGCTGGGGCTCGAGGACAGTGAGGAGTACCCGGTGTGGAGACTACACCCGGGGAGAGTATTCTGTAATGAGTGCCCGGAGTGCTCCAATCCCCAGAGCTCGGGTTACCCTGTGGCAAAGGGTAGAACACTCAAATTTTCTTCTCTCTTTTTTTTTGTTTTGGAGTCTTTTTACATGGGTTCTAATTTGGGTCCTCGTTTACTAACTTCTTTGTGTTTGGCTTCGACAGATATGCCGATGAACTTCATGGAACGCCGCGAGGCGGAGATGCGGGCCTGGGGTGCCGCCATGCAGCGATCTGCTGTGAATCCGGCCTGTTCTGTGGATCGGATTATCCTCTCCTCGATTGTAGCGACCTCATCGGCCGACACAACCAGCCCATCTGCTCCAGCCCGCTCTCCTACTGGGCACTCTCCACAACCGCCCCGCCCGCAGGACTGGTCAAAGGGGAAGGAGCCCCTGCGTCCCACTGCTCCGGCAAAGCGTGCGCGAGATGGGAGCGAACCTAAGCCGATCAGAAAGAGGGCTTCGCAGGGCATCAGACTGTCGGAGTCCTCTGAGCTGAGAGACATTGCCCCCGCCACAACACAACGGATGGAACTCCGGGAGGCACATGGTAGGGCTTCTCTTGGGATCCCGTCTTGTCCTTGGACCCAGGAGGGCTTCAAGGCGCTGGAGTCGCGGAGGGATTTGGAAAGTCTAGCCCTCGAAGTCCAACGGGCCACACCTCCCTTGACGAACCTTCCATTGTCCAACCATAGGTTTGGGAGGTTTTTTGGGAAGGTCATTTTGTATAGGGCCATGGACTCCGACCTGCCGCAAAAGCTTTGGCGGGTTGCGACGGGTGTGGAGGACACCATTGGGCATATTGCAGCCCATTTATCTCAGGTAGGGCGTCTTGACGAAGTGGTTGTACTTCTCTTTTTCCTCTTTTTTTTGTTAACCTCTTTCTCACCCTTTTATTGTTTGTTTTCTAGGTTTCTGCCTACATCACCCATCTATCCAAGGTTGCTTCTTCGGCCAACACCTCGCGAGTTCAGGCGAAGGCCTTGGAGAAGAGATGTGTGGAGTTGGAGAACCAACTCTCCGCCAAGGACCAATCCTTGGTTGCCACAGAGGCGAAACTTCGTTCAGCCGAAAAGAATGTGACTTTGGTGGTTGCGGAGAAGGACAAGCAGTCCTCAAGTCTGATTACCCTCCAAAGGGAAAATGAGGACTTGAAGGTCCAACTCCGCGACTTCGACAAGCGACTGAAGGAGGAGGGGTCGAAGAGGCGTGTGGCTGAGTCCAGGGTGGCCTACTTGGAGTCTGTAGAGTACACTGCTCAGGTAGTGGACGGGTTTCAGAGCTCTGAGGGGTACGGGGATGAGGTCTACCAGCAGGCCGACGGCTTCTATGAGCGGGGTTGTGCTCATGCACCCCGCTCACTCCATCACCTCGTCCCCGATAAAACTCTGATATGCAGGATTTTTGAGGGGACTTATGGCAACCTCGATTTCAGGAGTGGGTGTGACTTCGTCCCGTTCACGGAGAGTGAACTGGTGGAGATTGCTGCCTACGACCAGAAGGAGGGAAGGCAGTGGAGTCCGCCTGCGCCCGTCCACCCCTCTCTGGCGGAGTTGTGCGAGAGGTTGCGGGGGGAAGCTAAGGGAGGCGAAGCCGTTGCAGCTGAGGTGACCCCGGTTTCATTTTCTACCGCTAATGATGCTCTGATGGTGCCCGAAGAGCCTGTCGTGGTTGCTGAGCCCGAGGTGACCAAGAGGGCGATAATCGTCGTAAATGTGGAGGGCCCGACCAAAGTTGTCCCTCCTTCGGTGGACGCTCCCCCCTCAATGTAATAGTTAGGATATATGTATTTTTGTTTTGTTGTAATCATTAATGAAATTTGTTGTTTAACTTCTTCTTTTTACTTTGTGTTGTCATAACTCGGTATCTGTTAATGATCACTTCGCTTCTTCCACTAACGAACCAAGTTTAATAAATGACTTGAACCCTTAAGTAAAAGCAACTCGAACATTTAATAATCAACTTGACTCCGGTAGCCTTTAATAAGTAAAAGTAACTTGAACCTTTACTAAGTAATATGGCATTTAAAACCATAGCTTGAATTCAAAGTCAAATTACTTCGGTGAAGCATGATGACTTCGACGACTAAACGAAGGGAAAATATAGTGACGTATCTTGCGACGAGTTGCTTTCAGACGTGGTCTTGGTGCGGAGTATTTATCGGTCTGCATGACCCCGCTGTGGGCTTTTAGACAAAATATTTCTTCAAGTGGTTGGCGTGCCAGGGGTTGGGAAGCGTTGTCCCTTCTTGGTCCATCAGGTGAAATGTTCCCCGGCGTACTTTGTCTTTGATCAGGTACGGGCCTTCCCAATTTGGTGTGAGTTTGTTTGCCGTGATGTGTCTGGCGGTCCCCTCGATCTTTCGGAGTACCCAGTCTCCGACGCCTAATGGTCTGTTAACCAAAATTTTGTCGTGGGTGAGTTTGGTTGCCAGTTTGAACTTTTCTGCTCTTAGGCGGGCAATTACTCGTTTTTCTTCTAGCAGGTCCAGATCTAAGCAGCGTTGGCGCTTATTATTGTCTTCGTCGTATGTAGAAATTTTGTAGGATGGGAGTGCGAGTTTGGCTGGTGAGACTGCATCTAATCCAAAAACAAGAGCATAAGCCATTTCTCCGGTGGGCCCCTAGCCGAAGTCCGTACTGCCCATACTGCGGTTGGGAGTTCGTCAACCCATTTGTTGGACTTCCCCTCCAGACCCATTTTCAGTGCGGCGAGGACCAATTTGTTGGCAGCTTCGGCTTGTCCATTTCCTTGAGGGTGTGCAATAGATGATTTCCAGTGTTTGATCCCTAGGCGGGAGCACTCCGTCGTAAATTTGGTGGTGAACTGAGTGCCGTGGTTTGATACAATGTTCATGGTACTCCATACCGGCATAGGACGAAGTCGTGGAGGAAGTTTAGTGTATTTTCCTCCGTGGGCGCGGCCATGGGCTTCGTTTTGATCCATTTGGAGAAGTAATCCACGACCACAATCAAGTATTCATGATTCCCACGGGCTTTGGGGAACTTACCCATCAGGTCGATTCCCCACATGTCAAAGGGCCAGGCTGCCAGGACAGGGGTTTGTGGAACCGACGGCAAGCGGGGGATTTTACCAAACTTCTGGCAAGTGTCACAACGCTTTACGTAGTTTTCCGCATCCTTCCGCAGCGTCATCCAATAATAGCCTTGGTTAATCACTTTTTCTGCCAGGGGTCTTGACCTGGGATGTCCCCCGCAGACTCCTTCATGTAATTCTTCCAGAATTGCCCAAGTGAGGTTGGGTGGGACACAACGGAGGAGTGGTTTGGAGAAAGAGTGGCGATACAAGATATTGTTGAGCAAGGTGTATCGGGCCGCGTGTTTGCGGATTTATCTGGCTTTAGCCTTATCTTCTGGCAGGATATATGAGGATATGAAATCCTTTAGCTCGTCGACCCACGTAGGGGAGTCGAGTGTCGAAGTCAGGACCGGCGAGATATGTTCTGGAGCGGAGAGTCTAACCACCTTGACTCCTAGGTCGTTGGGGGTTTCCCCAGACGCTATTTTGGCCAGTTTCTCCACCACTTTGTTGTTGCTATGGTCTAACTTTGTGAGGGCGAAGTATTGAAACTGAGCAGCTAACTGGGACACCCTTTCCGCGTAGGCCTTCAAATTGTCAGAGTTGATTGTGAAATCGTTGTTGACCTATCCCACAACAACCTGGGAGTCGCTGAAGACTTTAAGTGATCTCACTCTTGAATCTAAGGCCCACTGCATCCCAATTACCAGGGCCTCGTACTCCGCTTGATTGTTAGACAGGGGGTAGTCGAGTCGGACGCTTCGGACTTCTTCGTGCTGCCCAGAGGGTGATTTTATGGTGGCCCCTACTCCGACTCCCTTTGCATTCACCGCTCCGTCGACCATCATTGTCCATGCCTTGTTCGCCGGGGGGGGGGGGGGGGGGGGTGAACGTTGTTCATTCGTCGGGGGTGACTTCGAAGAACGATAGTTCGGCCAAACAATCAGATAGAGCCTGGGCTTTTATTGCGGTTCGGGGTGCGAAAGGTAGGTCCAGCCCGTAGAGTTCAATGGACCATCTAAGCATCCTCCCTGATTGGTCCAGCTTGTGAAAAATCTGCTTCAGAGGATGGTTGGTATATACGACTACGGAGTGAGATTCAAAGTACGCCCGGAGCTTCCGGGTGCTGATGACTAGAGCGTAGACTAATTTTTCAATGTACGAGTAGCGTACTTCGGCATCCCTTAGTACTTGACTTACGAAGTAGATGAGAAGCTGTTGGGAGCTCGTCTCCTGAATTAAGGTAGACGCGACTGCTTGTGGCGAGGTTGACAGGTACAGGACTTCGCCTGGTGCGGGAGCACTCAACAGTGGAGGATCTGCCAAGTAGTTTTTCATCCCATCGGAATGTTTTCCCAACAGTTTTTAAGGCTTTAAAAAATAGCATACACCTCTCAGTGGACTTGGACACAAATCTCCCCAAGGCAGCTATGCAGCCGTTAAGTCGTTGTATGTCCTTGATGCATTGGGGTTCGGCTAAGCTCCGTACCACTTCGATCTTTCAGGGGTTAGCTTCGATGCCGCGCTCTGACATCATAAAGCCGAGGAATTTCCCTGATTTCACTCCGAACGTGCACTTCGCCGGATTGAGCTTTAGTCCGTATTCAGAAAGGGTGGCGAATATTTCCTCCAAATCGTCTAAGTGAGAATGGCCTCATTTGGTCTTGACGACCATGTCGTCCACGTATGTTTCCACATTCCGGCCTGTGTGTTTTCGCAGGATCTTGTTCAACATCCTTTGGTAAGTGGCACCTGCGTTCTTCAGTCCGAACGGCATCATGTCGTAACAGTAAATAGCTCCTGCGGCCCAGAAGGAGGTGTGGATTTGGTCTTGTGGTCGCATTCTGATTTGATGATAGCTGGAGAAAGCATCCATGAAGCTGAGGAACTCGTATCCCGAAGTAGAGTCCACGAGGGCTTCAATGCGGGGTAGTGGGTAACAGTCCTTTGGGCAGGCTTTGTTCAAGTCTGTGTAATCTACACACATTCTCCATTTCCCACTTGCCTTTTTTACCATTACCACGTTGGCCAGCCACGAAGGGTACTCGACTTTGCGAATGAACTTTGATTCCAGCAGCTTCCGGACTTCGGCTTGCATTCCCTTGAGTTTGTCATCCCCGAACTGTCTGGGTTTTTGCTTTACTAGTTTAAATGTGGGGTCGATGTTGAACCTGTGCTTCGTGATGTCGGGGGAGATTCCGGGCATGTCCTGTGTATGCCAGGCGAAGTTGTGGAGGTGGGCAGAGAGGAACTGGGTCATCTCCTCCTTCATTGACGGTGACAACTCGCTCCTTATCTGGACCTTTTGGTAGGGGTAGCTAGGGTGGATCGTGACTTCGTCGAGCTCCTTTGTTTTGGGATTGTCTGTGACTGGCAAGAGTGTCGACCAGGCGAGGGTGGTGACTTCCACTGGATCCCTGGTCGCTAAAATTGATCCGACAGTCGTGGGAGGTGGCTCGAGTTCCGAGTGCTGTCAAGACTTCACCATGTGAGCGAGCAGGCTTCTGGGCTTCAGGTGACTATCATTCATTCCCATTTCCCTGAAACACTTGTGGTACATGATATGTTTTGTGGCTCTAGTATCGACCAGTACCCTTTTGACTTGGCACTTATCGATTCCGTGTTTGGTCATGCCGACTTCAAGGACGATGGGAGTGACGCGGGCCTCTTCGTTCACCTCTTGGTCTTGATCAGAAAAGACAATTGGTTTGCAAGGGAACATGTCGAAGTGGGACCCGAGAGAAGGTTACTCAAATTATAGATCTTCCGCTTTATCTTCATGATGGATTCATACTGAGGGGTTATGACTTCGATTACTCGTTTGGGCTTTCCCTCGGGTTGTTTGTCACGTTCGTGCTCCTCCTGCTGCTCACCTCGGGCTAGCCTTTCGATCATCCGCTTGAGCTGATAGCAGTTCTTAGTCGTGTGGCCATAGTCCTGGTGAAAGCCGTAGAACTTCGAATTATCTCGGATAGGTCGGCTAGAGGTCCTCGCGGGTGCGGGCTCGCGCACTCCGAGCTTCTCCCTAATGGTGGCGATGAGGTTTTCCTTGGAGTTCATCGGAGTGACCGGTTCGGTCCTTCATGTCCTATTCTTGCCCTGCCGGCCCTGGGGGGATGTTTCTCTGTACCTTTCTTTTTTCTGGTGGCGTGATCCTTGAGAGCTTTCTTCGGCTAGGGCGACTTTTCGAGCTACACTAAATACTTCGCCTATGGTTTCAGGCTTGCGGAGTTGGAGTTCAGTGTACAGCATCTTCGACCTGAAACCACATTCGAAGCAGGCGATGGCTGTGTACTGGGTAACTCCGTCGATCTCGTCATGTACCTTCTTGAAACGCTCTAGGTATTCGAGTAGGGTTTCATCGTCCTTCTACTTAACATTGGCGAGGTCTCCTCTCGTTTTGGGGATTGTGCCCGCCGTGCTAAATTTATCCAGGAAGGTCTTCTCGAGTGCCTGCCAGAGTCTATCGTACGTGGTTTCAGAGAGGTGAACCAAGTCAGAGCTCTGTCGGTCAGGGTGCCGGGGAAGGCCTTGCATAGTATTGCTTCGTCGGTCGTTACGAGGTCCATGGATGACCTGTATCTGCAAATGTGTTCCTTAGGTATGCTTTGTCTGGATTATAGGACAAATGATGGAATTTTCAGTTGTGGGTCCGACACGGTGAGGTGGATACATTCCGCAAAGGGTCTGGTGTGCGCCGGTCGGTTCTTCTTCGTCTCATTTCTTTGGGTTTGCTCAAGACTCCTCTCTCGCCTATTTTGCTTTGGACGATATCCGTTACGGCAACCTCTTTCTTTGTTCGGCTGACTGGACGGTTGGCTCTCTCCTACTTTGCTGATTGAGCGAAGCAGCTTTTTGGCGGTTGCGTTGTGGCTCCTTGTCTGCCGACTCGCTCCATTCCTGGATCGCGAGGGTAGAGTCTCCGCGGGATCCCGATCGTCGTCAGAAAAGGGAAGGGGCAAAAGGCCTTGGCGACGGTATGCAGAATAGAGTTGCTGCTACTGTTTTGAAAGGTCGCGCTCCGCTCGGAGCCATTCAATCTCTCTCCGTAGGTCCTCCACTTCCTCAGCTCGTCCGTTTTCCGTGGTTCGCTTTCCGCTGAGATAGTCACGGAGGTCAGGCGATTTGTGGGGTGAGCAGTGGGGACCCAAAAGTTCAATGACTGACTGTGGTTGTGGTCGATCGGGTACGGAAGATTGAGCAGTGCGATAAGTCTCATGGCGAGACATGGGGACTGTGGTATCGGGGTGACTTCTACGATCGCTCGATCATCGTGACATCTTGAACTTGAGTTATGGAAAAGGTGGAAAAGTAAGGTATTTACTTTTCCCGATAACAAAACCAAACTGATTCGTCAGGAATCGGTCTGACGCCACGTGTCGGTGATCCAGCGTCGTTTGATGGTCTCTCTACCAAATACCACTATCTGTGTTGGTTATGTATCGTGGGGGAATTGCTATCTGGCAGTGCTAGGTCTGCAAAATAGAAAAGTTCACGGAGGGTGAAAGGTCTCCGATGAACCCTCCGATGGTAAAGTCAGTGATTTGACTGTAGAGTAGATAGTTTAATAGAGGTTAATAGAGTAATCTAGCCTTACCCTTCTTACCTTCCCGAGGGTTGTATTTATAGGGGATAAACCGCCCTGGAAATATATAGGTCGGGTAATTTGTTACGGAGAATTTGGTAGTTATCGAATATTGTGTGATCGCCCTTTTTTAGCAAGGAGTAGGGGAGGATCTTTGACTGGGACCCACTATGGAATCAGATTTTGACTATTGGAGAAGATTTTGGAGACGTAATTGATAAACGGGTTGCTCGAGGAGTTACCAGTCCGAGGACTGTTCCCGCGGGTGTTGCAGACCGAGGCGTGGTCAGGGCGATAGTATGGTCCACAGTGGGTTTGTGATGAATGTCAAAGTGGCGTCTTACGCCACGTCGGCCAGACTGACACGTCAGCAAAGGTGGGTCACCCCGTTCGAGTCAGCAAGTGATATTTTTATATCTCTCAGTATCAAAATGAGAAATCCAGATATAGCTCGCTGGGAATGCTTTTTTGGAGGGAGTTTCTATCCACTTTCATGGAAAACGGGTGCGTTAAATCCGTGTAGACCGACTCTTAAAATAAATAAATAAATAAATATATATATATATATATATATATATATATATTGAAGAGGAGTAAATACTACTCTACCGACGTGGCAAGTAGGATCCATGCCTCAGTAGGGTTCACGTGTCACGCCACATGGACAATGGGGATGACTGGCTAGGCCGATAAGTTATCGTTTCACTACTCAAGACGAAGACGATAACACTCCGATCCATCGCCACTTCACCAAGACAAAGCAAGGTCTCCAATGACCAGCGAAGTCCCCATATCTTTATACACTTCGACTCAAGACTCTCATAAGAATCTGAGATCAGTTTCTAGAAGCTTCCTAAAGGATTCTTTTAGCCAAAATTAAGTCTCGAAGGGCTTGAAGAGAATCTCCAAAATCCCACTAAATAAGGGGGATTCAAAATTAGATATAGAATCTAGTAAGTTACTAGATTCTCCGGATCACATCACCCAATCGACCTACTCTTCAGTGTGACTTACATCTAAAAACCACCCCCGTAAAAGGTAAATGGTAATGCCAGATTATCGTACAAAAACTCTGCTAAACTGAATATTCTTTAGTCAAGATCAGAATACTGACTTAATCATCAGAGGGTTCATCAGAGTTCCTTCACCCTATGTTCTGAACTCTTCTATTTTGCAAGCATACAGATAAAATTACCAGTGCGACATGAGGCATATCGCCAATTTTCGACGCATCAGTTTAGCAGACATCATCAGACGACATTGTCTGAGCGACACGTGGCGTATTTCCAATTTCTGACATATTAGTTTGGTTCCATTACCGGAAGAGGTAAACAATTATATCTTTTTGCTTCCTCCATTCAAAAAGAAAAAATGTCACGACATTTAGGCGGCTGAGGATATCAGCTTGATACCACGGTTCCTACATCTTATCATAAGACGCATCGGGTGGCACATTCATCCATTCTCGAGCAGCCCCAATGACGGTCGGTTATCAAATGTTTGGGGCCCCACATATCCCCTCGTAATGCGCCTGACCTGTGCGAGCGACTAAGAGAGAGGTGATCTAGTGAAGCCGGGCGATCGAAAGAGATCGAGGAGCTGTTGAAGGAGAATGAACAACTTCGAAAGGAGTAAGACCTCTCAAAACAGTTGATGCGACTCCGCGCAGAATTCCGCCGTCAAGGCCAGGAGCTGCCTCCTTCGACTTGCCTCGATGACGATAGAGAGCTATCGGAAGCCCCGCCTCAGCGATCCCGCACGGTGATTAGCAAATAGACCAGGGGCTGAGTGGCAGCATCCCGCAGACCGCTCCGCTCAGTCAACGAATTGGGAGAAAGCCAGTCGTCAATAGAACCCTCTTGGGAAAGGACGCGCAGAGACAGACTCCTCCCTAAGAAGAACCGTCGAGAACGAAGTCCGAAATAACCTCAACGGAGTTGTTCCAAGAAGAGTCGTTTGATAGAACTCAGACCGTTCGTGAAGTGGATTCACAACCTCGCGCCAGACCCTTCTTTGAAGATCCCGCAGTTTTTCCTGTACTTTGGACAGAGCAGACCACAAGAGCACGTGTACCGTTATAAGTCTGCCTTGGACCTGGTAACCAACGATGAAGCCATACTGTGCAAAGCCTTCCCCAACACATTTTTTGATAAGGCTCTAACATGGTTCACTTTGTTGACCCCTGGATTAATCAACTCTTGGCACACTTTCGAGAAGTTATTCCTGGACAAGTTCAATACCGCATGCACCATTCCCAAAATAAGAGGCGATCTCACCAACATCAAACAAAGAAAGGGAGAAACCATACTGTCCTACCTTGAGTGGTTCAAAAAGATGCATGACGAGGTAGAGGGAATTAGCCAAGACACGGTGATCACCTGCTTCGAAGGCGGGTTCTTATCCCTCATGCTGTACACCGAGCTACAACTGAGAAAACCCAAGACCATTGGCGAGATGTTCAGCGTAGCTCACAAGGTAGCCTTGGCAGAGGGAAGCACCCAAGAGTCACAGTACAAGAAGAAGGGAAAGGCAGCAGAAGCTCCCTTAACCTCGTTTAACATGAGAGGGAAGAACCAGACTCGCAAGATGGAGGTTTTCACTCCACTGAATGTCCCGAAGGAGAGCCTAGTCACGGACATCAAGGAAAAGCATGGAGTCTGTGACCCCACTCCTATGCAACCCCAGACACTCTCCGACCGGGATAAATCAAAGTATTGCGGTTTCCACCAAGACTACTGCCCCACCATAGAAAATTACATCCAACTCAAAAGGGCGATCGAATGATTAATCAAGGATGGCCACTTGAAGGAGTACATTTCCCCCAGGCAGTCGCAGGACAAGCTAGAGAGGGTTATCAAAGTCATAATCCCACAATTCTTGTCGATCAAACAAATCAAGAAGAAAATCTACAACTTGAGTGAACCAATGATGCGTTCCGATTGGTATGCTAAAAGATAAGATTTATTTACCTATATTAATTATGAGTAATTAAGGACTGCATCTTACTAACTATCACTTTAGCATTCAATTGTTGTCACTTAATCAATCAGAACCTAAGGCAGTGTACCTATCGTTTAGCTAGTTCTTGGAAAGTATCTACGATTTTAATTTATTAATATCGTACTCCCAAGGAACTGGTAACAACTTAGTAGCAACTATCCCTTAATCCTAACATTCATCTTATTTATTTAATTAATCAATCGTTTCATCAATATACTTGAGATTGATTGGTGATCCCAATCACACATAACAAGCAAATAGCATTCAAGAGTAGACATGCATTCATCAAATAAGCTCAGTTATTACAACTTGTTTGACCTTATCTTCGAACATTTTAGATATATTTTGATCTCTAAGGCAATTATGAAATGTAACTATCTGTTTACCATATCTGAGTTACCTGGTGTATTCACCCCTACCTTGGGATGATCTTTCTTATCTGTCGGATTAAAGTATCCCTGAACGGTCCCCTATGTCACTTCGGTATCATGCCACTTAACCCTAGTGATATGCACAAATCATATCACTTTTTAGCATGTTTTTAGGCACAATTTAGGGCGAAATTGGTGTTAAATCATTATCAATTAACTGTTATTAACACAATTTCACATTTTTTATGATTTTGAAAGTGTCATGTGAATAATGCAAGAAAATGGCAAATTTCAGGGCAAAAATGTGATTTTCGGAAGTCTAGAACCCAGGACGGGCGCCCTGACCTAGTCAACAGACCAGGACGGGCGTCTAGGACTCGGGAAGGCCATCCTGACCTGGTCAACAGGCCGGGAAGAGCGTCCTAGATCCAGGACAGGCGTCCCGAATGCCTGGTCAAAGTCCCACATTGATTTTTGCAGAAAAATTCACCTAGTTCCCCTGCTATAAATACCCCAGGCCTGCCTCAGTTGAAATCATTCCTCTCCACTCGATCTCAGTCATTTAGTGACTTCAAGTATACAATTTTCTATAGTATACAAGTCACTTAGTGATTTCAGGTTTTTAGTTTAGGTATATTTATAGTTTTCAAGAGTGTCTCGTGTTCTTCGTTTCTGAGAGTCTGTCTCAGATCTTAGAATACGACTAGATAGGTTCGTTTTTGGTATTCATAGAATACCCAAGATTTCGTTAGGAGATCCTAAGTCAGTCAATAGGGCTGTGCTTAGGCTGGGTATTAAGGTAAAGCATAGCTACTAGGCTGAGGAAGCGTCCTCCGAAGGTTCTGTCGAGCAGAGTCGGGTCGAGCAGTCCAGCATATAAAAGCAGTTGCTCTATCAGCGGACTACGTAAAGGGTGAATACTTTATGGCAGAGGTCCCCTTGTCCCTCTCTTTATATGTCTGTACTGTGTTCGTCCAAATACTTATTATGAATATTAAACTATGATTTTATGAATATGTGTTTTGCATGTTGAAGTCATTTACATTTTTCCGAAAAGGTCACCAGCTTAACTATCATTATGACTGCATGTCTACTTGCTCTTTTAAACTAGATGAATGGTTATAGACTACTCCTAACCACTGTCTAATCATAACCTATTTAGTTTATCAGGCCTTGATTTAGGACTTCCCGTTGGAAGCAAAAAGGTTTGCCATATTAGATGAAATAACCTATAGATCACCATGTTTGTTAAAGTAGTCTAAGTAGGCTGAGTTTGCGTGTTTATGCCGGCGTTAGGGCGAGCGGCATGATCTCCTGAGTGACACAGGACTTTCATGGATGCCTTTAGCTCGAACCGTGAGTAGGGCCGTCAATGGCGATGGGGCGGTTTATTAGGTAACGCAGATGTGGTACACAAGTAGAATCAGTACGTAATTGCAATCTAGACCAAGATATATCTAAAATACTCGAAGATAGGTCAATCAACATGTAGGAACAGTATAACATAAATCAGAACATTATCTGTAAAACACTCTTGTAGACTTAAATAGACTTGAACCTAGTGGATAATGAATCAACCTCTCATCAAAGATTTTGATGAACGATTGCATAACTGGATCATAAGATAAGAGTTATGGTAAAAGGATAGTTACTACTAAGCCGTTACCACTTCCCTGGAAGTACAATAATTTATTGAATTAAAATCGTAGATACTTTCCAACAGACTAGCTACACGATAGGTACTCTTCCTTAGGTTCTGATTGATTAAGTGACAACATAGAGACTAAATATGACAATTAGTCATTCTAAGTCCTTAGTTATTCATAATCGACATAGGGTAAAATAACACCTATTTTAGCATATCGATCGGAATGCATCAGATTTTTGGCGCTGTTGCCGGGGAAATATCATAATGAATTTATGATTCTTGATCAAAATTCTAGAGACTTATGATAGGTAACGGTAGTAATCTATACCTTAGACCTAACATTTATTTTATGCTAGTTAGACAATCAGTTTTCGAAATATAGGGTTATCATAACTAATTAATTTTAGATATTATCTGAAATTAAGACATTTAGTGATATGCATAAATAATATCACTTTTTAACATGTTTTTAGGCACAATTTAGGGTGAAATTGGTGTTAAATCGCTCTTAATTGATTGTTATTAACTCAGTTTCACAATTTTTATGATTTTGGAAGTGTCAGGTGAAAAGTAGAAGAAAATGGCAAATTTCGGGGCAAAAACGTGATTTTCAAATGTTCGGAAGTTGGGATGGGCGTCCGATATGCATAAATCATATCACGTTTTTAGCATGTTTTTAGGCATAATTTAGGGTGAAATTGAGGGCAAATCAGTCTTAATTGCTCGTTATTAGCTCAATTTCACAGTTTTTATGATTTTGGAAGTGTCAGGTGAAAAGTAGAAGAAAATGGCAAATTTTGGGGCAAAAACGCAATTTTTCGGAAATTCGGACTTCGGGGAGGGCGTCCCAATTCAGGACGGGCGTCCTGACCGGGTCAACAGACCGGGACGGGCGTCCCAATCTAGGACGGGCATCCTGAACCAGAAATCCAAGTCCCACATCAAATTTTTGAAGAAAAATCACTCCAGGAAGCTGCTATAAATACCCCAGGCCTTCCTTAGTTGAATTCATCCCTCTCCACTCGATCTGAGTCATTCAGTGACTTCCATTGTACAATTCTCGAGTACACAAGTCACTCAGAGACTTAGATTTCAGTATAAGTTTTCTTTCTTTCTAGTTAGTGTTTCGTTTTCTTAGTTTCTGAGAAATAGTCTCAGATCTTAGGCTTCGATAGATAGGTTCGTTTATGGTATTCATAGAATACTCGGGATTTCGTTAGGAGATCCTAAGAGGGCTCGAGGCGTTCGAAGAGTCAGTCCACAAGGCTGGGCTTAAGCTAGGTATTAAGGTAAGGTCCAGCTACTAGGCTGAGGAAGCGTCCTCCGAAGGTTCTGGCGAGCAGAGTCGGGTCGAGCAGTACGACATATACAAGCAGTTGCTCCATCTGCGAGACTAAGTAAAGGGTGATTTCTTTATGGCATCAGTTCCCCTGTCCCTCTCTTTATATGTTGTTATTGTGTTTGTCCAAAGAATGATTTTGAATATCGGATTATGATTCTTATGAATATTTGTTATATATGTTGAAGTTATGTTTTTCCGGAAATAGCCACCTGCTTAATATTCACTATGTATGCACGTCTAATGTGTTCTTTTAAACTAAAATTAGGGTTATAGACAATTCCTAACCACGGTCTATTCATAACCAGTTTAGTTTAACATGCATCAATTAGTATTGGTGTCTGCCACACTAGATAAAATAACCTGCGGAACACCCTGTTTGTTAGAGTAGTTTAGGTAGGCTGAGTTGCGTTTTTATGCCGGCGTTAGGGCGAGTGGCATGATCCCTGAAGTGACATAGGGCTTTCATGGATGCCTTTAGCTTGAACCGTGAGTAGGGTCGTCATTAAGGTAGGTCAGTTTATTTGTTGACTCGGATGGCGTACACCTTTAGACTCAGAACATAGTTGCATTCCAGGCTAAGATATATCTAAAACACTCGAAGATAGGTCAATCAACATGTAGGAACAATCAACATAGAATCAGGACTTTATCTATAAAACACTTTTAGGCTTAATTAGAATTAAACCTTAGTGGAGAATGGATCACCCTCTCATCAAAGTTATTGATGAAGATTGCATAACTGGATCATAAGATAAGAGTTAGGGTAAAAGGCTAGCTACTATTAAGCCGTTACTACTTCCCTGGGAGTATGATATTTATTTAATAAAATCGTAGATACTTTCCAACAGACTAGCTACACGATAGGTACTCTGGCTTAGGTTTTGACTGATTAAGTAACACCATAGAGACTAAATGTGACAATTAGTCAATCCCAGTCCTTAATTATTCATAATCAACAGGGGGTAAAATAACACCTATTTAGCATATCAATCGGAGCAGCATCAGATTTTTGGCGTCGTTGCCGGGGAAATATCATAATGAATTTAGGATTATTGGCCACAATTCTAGAGACTTATGATAGGTAGCGGTAGTAACCTAGACGTTAGACCTACACTTATCTTATGCTAGTTAGACAATCACTTTCCGAAATATAGGATTATCATAACTAACTAATTTTAGATGTTATCTGAAATTAAGACATTTAGGATAATCAAATTTTAGAAAATTATTATAAAACCATATTGAGGAAATTTATCTGCTTTCTAAATTAAATATAAAAGAAAAAAAATGTTAAAAATTTAAAATCCCTAAAAATATCTTTCTTGCTTTTCTATTTTGCTTTTCTTTTTCTATTTGGTTATTTGTTATTCCTAACCAGACATTGCACTCAGAGATGAAGAGAACAAGAGCAGCTACTAACCAAGCAAAGAAAACGGAAATCCCTGACACTCCAGGACCAAAGAAGACAAAGCCAGAAGGACCATCTAGGCCTAAACCAGAAATACCACGAGGGAACCTTCCTTCACAACCAGTAGAAGTAAACTCAAGCCTAGACACCAGTGACTTAGTGAGAAGATTACTGAACGCCCGAGAGCCTAGTCCCACGGAAGAAGATCCTTCTGAAGATACCTTTCCTCCTAGAGAAGAACCTCAAAGATCTCCAGTTCACACTCCTACCCAGAGAGTTCCTATAAATCCACCACCCCTTGACCAAACCGAAAACTCACCAACATCTCTTGCATACAATCCAACACCTAACGAGCACACTCCTTCATCTGGGGGAAGTACTAACGGTTCTCATTCAGTGTTGTCCGTGCAGATAGATACTTTGGCTCGACAGATCGATGAGATGGATCAAGGAATTGCAAGTAGATTGTGTCATTTAGACCAAGTCAGTCTAAATATCACAACCAACATGGACCGACTCAGAGCCACGGTCAGTCTCCAAGAGAACCAAGGTGCACAACTACTCCGGGAAATGGCTGACTTAGGAAGTGAGCAGGGCAAGCAAAGGGATGAGATAAGAGCCATGCGCATAGAGATGCGAAACATACAAGCAGAGATACGAGAGATCAGAGATAAGGCCCGTTGAAAAAGGGAAGATTCTTTTCACTATTTCTTCTTTTCAGTGAATAAATTGTTTGAACTAAAATGAAATAATTGACCCCTATTTTTTGTTTTCAAATTTTTTTTAAAAAGGGTCTTTTATTTTATTCAACAATATTTCTTCAGACATTTTCTCAAATTTCTATGAAAAAAAAGTTTTGCAAATGCAGTTTATTTTTCATTAATTAAATTGTATAAACTTAGTTTTTGTTTTTCTGAAATTCTTGCTGAATAGAAGTTAGGATAAGATTAGGGTAATCATGATTTTTGAAAAAAAGAGATTGAGGAATTTTTACAGAGTTTTTAACAGCTTCTGAATTTGATGAAGACTTGTTAAATATTATGATTATTTTTGTACTAAGATTTACATTGAATTACGAAAAAAAAATAATATTTTTTCAGAATTGGCACGCATCCCGAAGCAACCCGGGACGGGCGTCCCGAAGGCTGCCCCTCCTACAAATATTCCATTTTTCTCATTTCCCCTCAAATCAACTTCCAAAAATTCATCTCTCTATAATTTTTTTCTCTACCTTCTCTCTTCAAATTTTTGGCAACTCCTCAAAGTTTCAAAATTCAAATTTCCCTCCAAAATTTGAATTTTAAATTTCCTTTGCAAATTCGAATTTCCCTCCAAAATTCAAATTTCCCGCCAAAAATTCAAAATCCTTCCCTAACCAAAATCCATCCTTCCGAATTCAAATTCACCTCCAGAATTCGAATTCGAATCTTCCTTCCTGCCTAAATTCTCAAAGTTTCTCGAACTCTCTCAACCAAATGTCTCCCAAACACGCCCGTATCGCAACTACCATGACCGTCACATCGGTGGCACATCCGTTCATGCTGTTTCACTCCAGCCCAGAATACCAGGAGAGATGTCATGGGTATATCGGACGCACCATACTGATTGGTAGAACGCTTGACTAGGCAGCAGTGCAGACGCTAGAGGTGGAACAGGAAGTCAGACGCATGCTCGACGTACTACCCTATAGTCGAGTCTTCATCATCACTGAGCCGACATACCTGGAGCTGGTATGTGAGTTCTATGCATCGTTTACGTACCATCAGGAGCAAATCACATTCCGCTTGGGCGGAATAGATCGGTCGATGAGCATGGCCGAGTTCGACATCGCCTTGGGTATCTGGCAAAGAGACGAGCTGGATACGCTCGCCTACACCACAACAGTTCGAGACTTCACTTCTGCAGACGTCTCCACTGCTTGGGCTCAGATCTATATTACGGGTGTTCCCTACCAGCATGGCTTTGCGAAAGCCACAGGTATTTATCCTGCCCTTCGCTACTTACATTCCATTATCGCACACACTCTGTTAGGACGGCGAACGGCTCCCGGGAATGTCACCTAAATGGAGACATTCCTCTTGGCCAACATGCACATGGGTTCTACCGTAGAGATGGCTCGACTCATCACGGTCATCATGCGGGGTTTCACTACGGACACTCGAAAACAGTGTCTGGGGCTCGGGCCATTCATCACCAGGATAGCATACTACTTGGAGTTGGACATCGATGGCTCAGAGCTGACCCAGGTTGCCCCGACCGCCATTCCTACGGACCTTACCATTCTACGGAACATGGGGATGGTTGTACGGGATGCAAATGGGCGCTACTCTATCCACACGGAGCAGCCAGGACAGGCATCGGCACCAGGAGCAGCTCTAGCACATATACCTCCAACCGAGACGTTCATTCCATGCACTGCCTTCGAACGACATATGTCGCACGGATTGGTAGAACTTTCAGCCCGATATAGCAGAGATATGGAAAGAATCGAGAGACGACTGACGATGATAGATGACAGAATCGCTATGAACACTAGCAGGATCGAGGAGATCTATTAGCATACCTCCCAACTGGTGGAAAACACCGAGGTCTACTTTCAAGTAGACTTCGGTCCACCTAACGACGGCGAGCCGGGTTCTTAGCTTTTCTTTCCTTTTCTTTTTCTTTTGTTATTTTCGTTCTATGTGTGTGATCATGTCTGGGCTGTATGAAATATGAATCTTTGTGTAACGTTGATTGATATGACATAACATCATTTTTTTCTCTATGTTATCTTGTTATTTCTTTTATTGCCTTATTTTCCTTCTTACCCATAGTTATTCGAATAAGTGTGGGGTAAGAGTCTTTTCTGTTTTAATTTTTTTTTCTTTTCTTGTTTTCAAATAAGTGTGGGGTAATTAGAAATGCATGAACATTGAGAAAATTTTTGCATTATTTTGCTTGTTTTCCCGTATTTTCACACCCTTCCAAAATTTTTCAAAACTTTTCATTCTTTCAGACTTCTAAATGCAGTATGATTGGTTAAACAATTGCTGATGTATATGATATGTAGGTAGAATGTTATGGTTAGTAGGAGACGATGTATGACTATTTTAAACTTATTGGTTAGGAATAGGGAATTCCTGGTAATTGAGCACAGTTTAGTCTGGATTAGAGACCTCAACCAATTTCCTTTTCGAGACTTAACTAGATAAGATTAGACCAGTTGTGGATGTATTGACAATTAGAGTGACTAGATGAGACTCTGAGCTAAAAGTGAAAGGAAGCAAAAGAAAGTTAATTAAATAAGGGTAGTTTGCCAGCGGCCTTCGCTACTCGAGCACCACTCCTTCGGGGAACTTAATGCCTGATGCCCTAAGGTCGTGTAGATCTAGGAGTCATCGGAGTGGGACTCGCTACATGGGTAGTTGAAGTTGACGTGTTCTAAGCAGACTCAAAATACCCTAAAAATCTATAAGAGAAAAAATAAATAAACGCTAAATAAGTAAAAATTTGATCACTAATGCTCAGAACTCAGAAAGTTGTCTGTTGTTAGTATGTCTAGCAATGGGTCGAAGTGTTATCTGGTAGTAGTTAAGACGAGAGTTTATTGTGTTGACTATCTGGTCTAGACTAGTACACACACTACACACCAGGAAGACCTTGTGACTAAGAAAAGAGTTTAATCTAGTTGTTAAGTTGTTTTCTGCCTGATTGTAACAATCTACTAGAGACACTTGAGACCTTGTCATAGCAACCTAACTAGTCAGACCTGTGTTAAGAATTGTCTGAATAATTTTTGGAATAAAAACATGACTAGGAAATTTTAGTGACTGCACTATGATTTAGAATCACTAACTTCAGGTAGACTTTGCTTGAGGACAAGCAAAAAGCTAAGTGTGGGGTTATCTGATATGCATAAATCATATCACATTTTTAGCATGTTTTTAGGCATAATTTAGGGTGAAATTGAGGGCAAATCGGTCTTAATTGCTCGTTATTAACTCAATTTCACAGTTTTTATGATTTTGGAAGTGTCAGGCGAAAAGTAGAAGAAAATGGCAAATTTCGGGGCAAAAATGCAATTTTTCGAAAATTCGGACTTAGGGGAGGGCATCCCGAATCAGGACGGACATCCTGACCTGGTCAACAAACGGGGACGGGCGTATCAGATAACCCCACACTTAGCTTTTTGCTTGTCCTCAAGCAAAGTCTACCTGAAGTTAGTGATTCTAAATCATATGTGCAGTCACTTAAATTTCTAGTCATGTTTTTATTCCAAAAATTATTCAGATAATTCTTAACACAGGTCTGACTGGTTAGGTTGCTATGACAAGGTCTCAAATGTCTCTAGTAGATTGTTAGGATTGAGCATAAAATAATTTAACAACTAGGTTGAACTCTTCTCTTGGTCATTAGGTCTTCCTGATGTGTAGTGTGTGTACTAGTCCAGACCAGATAGTCAACGCAATAAACTCTTGTCTTAACTATTACCAAATAACACTTCGACCTGTCACTAGACACACTGACAACATATAACTTTCTGAGTTCTGAGCCTTGGTGATCAGATTTTAATTATTTAGCTCTTATTGATTTCTTTCGTTTATAGATTCAGGGTGTTTTGAGTTTGCTTTGAATACGTCAACTTCAACTACCCATGTAGCGAGTCCCACTCCGATGACTCCCAAACCTACACGACCTTAGGGCATCAGGCTTTAAGTTCCCCGAAGGAGTGGTGCTCGAGTAGCGAAGGCCGCTGGCAAACTACCCTTTTTTTTTCATCATCATTTTTTTCTTTTCTTTTCACTTTTAGCTCAGAGTCTCATCTAGTCATTCTAATTGTCAATGCATCCTACAACTAGTCTAATTTTATCTAGTTAAGTCTTGAAAAGGTAATTGGTTGAGGTCTCTAACCCAGACAAAGTTGTGCTTAATTATCAGGAATTCCCTACTCCTAATCAATAAGTTCAACAATAGTTATCAATTATCTCCTACCAACCACAACATACTACCTACATATCATAGACATAAGCAATTGTTTAACCAATCATACTGCATTTAGAAGTCTGAAAGCTGGAAAAATTTTGAAAAATTTTGGAAGGGTGTGAAAATATGGGGAAAACAAGCAAAAGCATGCAAAAATTTTCTCAGACTACTACAGTGCACCGTGCACTGCTACCCCACACTTAAGTCTGACACTGTCCTCAGTGTTCATGCATAGCTAAACTACCCCACACTTATTTGCAAACAAGAAGAAATGAAAACAAAATAGAAAACTCTTACCCCACACTTATTTGACTAACTAAGGGTAAGAGAGAAAATAAAACAACCAACAAAACAAGACACAAAAATGAAGAAAATAAAAGTAAAGGAAGATGAGATTAGAAAAACTCCCTTCTTGCCTCGAGCAGAAGGGTTTTCTCTGATCTGTCAATTGGCTCTTCACCTTAGCCATGTGCTATTGCTGAGGCATTCTTGACTCTGTAAGCTCTAGATACTGGAACGGATGACGTCAGCTTCGATCCTTCATCGTCGAGTTCTAGGTAGTGGCCTATTCATTTGATGAATGGCTCGAGCCCCACGGACTACTTCCTCGAATCATTTGTAAGAGTTCTCACAATCATAGCAACGTGTCCAGGAGGAACGTGTCTAGGAATGAGATTTCTTGGGATTTGTGTGCCTTCCTGCCAATGTTAGTAAAGGTATTGCATGCAAGTCTCGAATGGAAGAAAAGATACCTGAAGCTTTGGGCAAGCCGTGGTGGTAGGGGCTCCAGTTGTGTAGATCTGGGCCCAAGTATTTGAGACTTCCTCGGGGAAGTTTCTCACAGCTGATTGGTATGCCGGGGATGCAAGCTCCTCCATTGCTATGCTCCTGATAGCCAAATTCCTCTATATCTATCGACCGTTCGTTACCTCTTGGTAGATCACTTGCTTGCACTGGTCTTGCTTTAATTGCTGCCAGTATCTCATCTATTGATTCTACGAGTGTGGGTTTTGCTGTGGTGGTGTCTTCTGAAAGTTTCCAGCTTCCGAATTACTCCTCAGCTAAATCCCGTATGATTCCTCTAGCGGGGATTGTATGCGTCTCCCATTGGAGTAGCATTCTGCAGTAACCTACTCCTACCTCTTTTGGAATGGTCAGTCATTCCTATAGCAATCCCTGCTAAAGTGTGATACTTAGCGGACTTCACAGATTTGATACACAGGCTGAACATTTCTTCCTAAAACATTGGCACTCTGAATCTGGAAAACAACTAGAATCTGCACATGACTTTAACATCATTAGTAGGTAATGCCTGTGGTTCAGGCTATTTTTGAAAAGTGTTCCACGACTACTATGAGGTAATTAGTGTCAAAGGAAGAAAGGAAAAGGATTCGAAATACCCCTGATATCAAAGGTTGCAACATTTTGTGTACGTTGCTAGGGTAGACGATCTCTGGAAGATGTGTTACCTATTATTTGGCAAGCATCGCAGGACTGTATCAGAGATACAAAATCCTTGAATATGGTGGGTCAACAAGATCCTGCTTTCAACACTTTCCGGACAGTGTTGATAGTAGTCAATTGGTTTCCCGTAGATTCTTTAGGGCAATGCTCCAAAATCTTGTGTCCTTCGTCTTCTGAGATACGTCTTCTGATCACTTACCCTGCAATGATTCAAAATAGAAAAACGGATCTCCCTAGTAGTAACATTCCAAATCAACAAACAATTTCTTCTTTTGTTGATAAGTCATATCACTTGGGAATAATTAGCAACTATATAATTAGTAATATCAGTAAACTACGGGGGAGAATCATTATTCATAGCAAATAATTTCTCATTCAGAAGTTTATCAGATACTATTGTCTCGTCAATAGCTTCTAACTCAGGGTTTTCTAATCTAGACCAAAGGTTTGCTTTCTAGATTTTTAACCCTTTTTCTTATCCCTTTATTCTATATCAAGTTCAAGTAACAATAAAACTTAACTTAATCAAGTATAGTTCAGCATTAGTTTTATTGAACACAGATATCTTGGAGTGATCAGTGTCACCTATTGTTTCTAGACAAGACTAGATAAGATCGGAATTTATCATGCATGAACTTTCTTATCATCTTTCTGTCCTAAAACAATTCTTACTACATCATTACATCATATATTCATTCAAAAAGCAGATTTCAATCAGGTGATGTCATAATGGGTGCAATAATTCCTTTTGGTTTAAAAGTTCTCATGCAATCATCAGCAAAACAAAAGGAACATCCTTTTTTCAATAGAACATTCAAAGGTCTGGCTATTAAGGAAAAACTATTTCATAACTCATCCTAATAAGGCCGGCATGACTCTAAGAAAATTCTAAAATAGAGTTTCTTCCCGATAAAAATCTAAGCCAACATTTTACAACTCAGAAGAAAATATATTTTATCCTCATTTCCATTTTTATTTCTTCGAAATTAAATAAAGGAAGAAAAACACGAAAAAGAGCAACTAAGAAAACAACTAAAAAAACAAGAGATAGGGAAAAGGAACAACTCACCGTTGAGCAAGAAAGATACATTCTTTTTGGGATTTTAAATTTTTAACATTTTTTTCTTTTTATGTTTAATTTAGAAAGCAGGTAAATTTCCTTAATATGGTTTTAGAATAATTTTCTAAAATTTGATTATCCTAAGTGTCTTAATTCCAGATAATATCTAAAATCAATTAGTTGTGATAATCCTATATTTTGGAAATTGATTGTCTAACTGGTATAACATAAGTGTTGGGTCTAAAGTCTAGGTTACTACCGTTACATATCATAAGTATCTAGAATTTTGATCGGTGTCTAGAATTTTGATCAGGAGTCCTAAATTCATTATGATATTTCCCCGGCAACGGCGCAAAAAATCTGATGCGTTCCGATTGGTGTGCTAAAAGATAGACTTTATTTACCTATGTCGATTATGAGTAATTAAGGACTGAGTCTTACTAACTGTCACTTTAGCATTCAATTGTTGTCACTTAATCAATCTGAACCTAAGGTAGAGTACCTATCGTGTAGCTAGTCTGTTGGAAAATATCTACGATTTTATTTTATTAATATCGTACTCCCAGGGAAGTGGTAACGGCTTAGTAGTAACTAGCCTTTTATCCTAACTCTTATCTTATGATCCAGTTATGCAATCTTCATCAATAACTTTGATGAGAGGGTGATCCATTCTCCACTAGGTTTAAGTCTAATTAATCTTAAAAGTGTTTTATAGATGAGTCCTGATTCTATGTTATACTGTTCCTATATGTTGATTGACCTATATTCGAGTATTTTAGACATGTCTTGGCCTGGATTGCAACTATGTTCTGTGTCTAAAGGTTACCACATCTGAGTTTCTACGCTACCGCCCCATCGTTAAGGGTAACGGCCCTACTCACGGCTCGGACTAAAGTCAGCAATGAACGGTACCCTATGTCACTTCGGTATCATGCTGCTCGTCTCATAACCGCCGACATAACACTCTACTCAGCATACCTAGACTACTTTCAACCAACAGGGTGTTCCGCAGATTATTTTATCTAGTATGGCAGACACCAATACTAATTGATGCCTGTTAAACTAAACAGGTTATGAATAGACCGTGGTTAGGAATTATCTATAACCCTAATTTCAGTTTAAAAGAACGGCATTAGACATGCAGACATAATGAATATTTAAGCAGGTGGCCATTTCCGGAAAAACATAACAACTTCAACATATAAAACAAATATTCATACAAATCGTAATCTGGTATTCAAATTAATATTTAGATAAAACAATTTGTAAACATACAGAACCTCATCTAGGGGACCCACTATCATAAAGCAATCACCGCTTTATGTAGGTCCAGCCGGCGCTGCAGCTCCTGTATGCTCCTGACTGCTCGATCCTACTCTGCTCGGCAGAGCCTTCGGAGAACGCTCCTCAGACCTAGTAGCAATTGCTTTACCTTACATCCCGGGCTTAAGCAAATTGCCCTAATCTGACTAAGAACACGCACCCTATCTCTCTCTTAGGATCTCCTAACGAAATCCCGGTATTCTATGAATACCAAAAACGAACCTATCTATCGAAGCCTAAGATCTGAGACTATTTCTCAGAAACTAAGAAAATGAAACACTAAAGAAAGAAAGAAAACTGAAACTGAAACCCGAGTCTCTCAGTGACTTGTGTACTCAAGAATTGTACACTGGAAGTCTCTGAATGACTCAGATCGAGTGGAGAGGAATGAATTCAACTGCTGGAGGCCTGGGGTATTTATAGCAGCTTCCCGGAGTGAAAATCTCTGAAAAATTCGATGTGGGACAGCTTCTGGCGGCTCGGGACGCTCGTCCCGGATTGGGACGCCCGGCCTGATCTGTTGACCAGGTCGGGACGCCCGTCCCGAGTCCTGGATGCCCGTCCCGGCGGGTTGACTGGGTCGGGACGCCCGTCCCGACCCGTTGACTAAGTCAATATTTCCAAAAATTGCGTTTTTGCCCCAAAATTTGCTGTTTTCGTCTAATTTTCACCTGACACTTCCAAAATCATAAAAACTGTGAAATTGAGTAAATAATAATCAATTAAGATCGATTTCCTATCAATTTCACCCTAAATCATACATAAAAACATGCTAAAAAAGGTATATGATTTTCGCGTATCAATAGTTTATTTATATTCTTAGAGAGTGTCTCGTGTTCTTTGTTTCTGAGAGTCTGTCTCAGATCCTAGAATACAATTAGATAGGTTCGTTTTCGGTATTCATAGAATACCCGGGATTTCATTAGGAGATCCTAACAAGGCATTAGGCGTTCGAAGAGTCAGTCAACAGGGCTGTGCTTAAGCTGGGTATTAAGGTAAAGTCCAGCTACTAGGCTGAGGAAGCGTCCTCCGAAGGTTCTGTCGAGCAGACTCGGGTCGAGCAGTCTAACATATACAAGCAGTTCCTCCATCAACGGACTACGTAAAGGGTGAATACTTTATGGCACCGGTCCCCTTGTCCCTCTCTTTATATGTCTGTACTGTGTTCGTCCAAACCTTAATTATGAATATTGAATTATGATTATATGAATATGTGTTATGCATGTTGAAGTACTTTATGATTTTTCGGAAATGGTCACCAGCTTAACTTTCAATTTGTCTGCATGTCTAATGTAGTTTCTTTTAAACTAAATGTAGGGTTATAGACAACTCCTAACCACGGTCTAATCATAACCTGTTTAGTTTAACAGGCATTAATTTAGGACTTTCCCGTCGGAAAGCATTAATGTCTGCCATATTAGATAAAATAACCTATAGATCACCATATTTGTTAGAGTAGTCTAAGTAGACTGAGTTTGTGTGTTTATGCCGGCGTTAGGGCAAGCGGCATGATCTCCTAAGTGACATAGGACTTTCATGGATGCCTTTAGCTCGAACCGTGAGTAGGGCCGTCAATGGCGATGGGGCGGTTTATTAGGTAACTCAGATGTGGTACACCTTTAGACTCAGTACATAGTTGCAATCTAGACCAAGATATATCTAAAATACTCGAAGATAGGTCAATCAACATGTAGGAACAATATAACATAGAATTAGAACATTATCTGTAAAACACTCTTAGGCTTAAATAGACTTAAACCTAGTGGAGAATGAATCACCCTCTCATCAAAGATTTTGATGAATGATTGCATAACTGGATCATAAGATAAGAGTTAGGGTAAGAGGATAGTTACTACTAAGCCGTTACCACTTCCTTGGGAGTACGATAATTAATCTAATTAAAATCGTAGATACTTTCCAACAGACTAGCTACACGATAGGTACTCTGCCTTAGGTTCTGATTGATTAAGTGACAGTATAGAGTCTAAATGTGACAATTAGTCAGGCTAAGTCCTTAATTACTCATAATCAACATATGGTAAAACAACACCTATTTTAGTATATCAGTCGGAACGTCATAAGATATTTGGCACCGTTGCTGGGAAAATATCATAATAAATTTAGGATTCCTGATCAAAATTCTAGAGACTTATGATAGGTAACGGTAGTAACCTAGACTTTAGACCTAACACTGATACGCGAAAATCATATACCTTTTTTAGCATGTTTTTATGTATGATTTAGGGTGAAATTGATAGGAAATCGATCTTAATTGATTGTTATTTACTCAATTTCACAGTGTTTATGATTTTGGAAGTGTCAGGTGAAACGTAGACGAAAACAGCAAATTTTGGGGTAAAAATGCAATTTTTG
The DNA here is from genome assembly GCA_027405835.1 of Asclepias syriaca. Lineage (NCBI taxonomy): Eukaryota > Viridiplantae > Streptophyta > Magnoliopsida > Gentianales > Apocynaceae > Asclepias > Asclepias syriaca. Next base: position 14,285,940 of record CM049933.1, read on the forward strand.
GAAATGTTGACTTGGTCAACGGTCCGGGACGGACGTCCCGACCCAGTCAGACCACCAGGACGGGCGTCCCGAGCCGCCAGAAGCTATCCCACATCGAAGTTTTCAGAGATTTTCACTCCGGGAAGCTGCTATAAATACCCAGGCCTCCAGCAGTTGAATTCATCCCTCTCCACTCGATCTGAGTCATTAAGTGGTTTCCAGTGTACAATTCTCTAGTACACAACTCACTCAGAGACTCGGATCTCAGTTTTCTTTCTTATTAGTGTTTGTTTTAGTTTCTGAGAAATAGTCTCAGATCTTAGGCTTCTATAGATAGGTTCGTTTCTGGTATTCCTAGAATACCCGGGATTTCGTTAGGAGATCCTAAGAGGGCTCGAGGCGTTCGAAGAGTCAGTCCACAGGGCTGGGCTTAAGCTGGGTTGTTAAATAAAGCCCAGCTACTAGGCTGAGGAAGCGTCCTCCGAAGGTTCTGACGAGCAGAGTCGGGTCAAGCAATACGGCATATACAGCAGTACGCTCCATCGGCGAGACTTCGTAAAGGGTGAATTCTTTATGGCATCGGTCCCCCTGTCCCTCTCTTATATGTTGTTATTGTGTTTGTCCAAATACTGATTGGAATACCAGATTATGTTTTTATGAATATTTGTGATATATGTTGAAGTTATTATGTTTTTCTAGAAATGGCCACCTGCTTAAATATCCATTATGTCTGCATGTCTATTGCCGTTCTTTTAAAAAAACTGAAATTAGGGTTATAGATAATCCTAACCACGGTCTATTCATAACCTGTTTAGTTTAACGACATCAATTAGTATTGGTGTCTGCATACTAGATAAAATAATCTGCGGAACACCCTGTTGGTTGAAAGTAGTCTAGGTAGGCTGAGTTGAGTATTATACCGCGGTTATGAGACGAGCAGTATGATCCCCAAAGTGACATAGGGCGGTCATTGCTGACTTTAGTCCGAGCCGTGAGTAGGGCCGTTACCCTTAACGATGGGGCGGTAGCGTAGAAACTCAGATGTGGTAACCTTTAGACACAGAACATAGTTGCAATCCAGGCCAAGACATGTCTAAAATACTCGAATATAGGTCAATCAATGTATAGTAACAGTATAACATAGAATCAGAACTCATCTTTAAAACACTTTTAGGATTAATTGGACTTGAACCTAGTGGAGAATGGATCACCCTCTCATCAAAGTATTTGATGAAGATTGCATAACTGGATCATAAGATAGGAGTTAGGATAAAAGGCTAGTTACTACTAAGTCGTTGCCACTTCCTTGGGAGTACGATAATTATTTAATAAAATCGTAGATACTTTCCAATAGACTAGCTACACGATAGGTACTCTGCCTTAGGTTCTGGCTGATTAAGTGACACCATAGACTAAACGTGACAATTAGTTAATTCACAGTCCTTAATTATTCATAATCAACATAGGGTAAAATAACACCTATTTAGCACATCGGTCGGAAACCCATCAGATTTTTGGCGCCGTTGCCGGGGAAATATCATAATGAATTTAGGACTCCTGATCAAAATTCTAGACACTGATCAAAATTCTAGATACTTATGATAGGTAGCGGTAGTAACCTAGACCTTAGACCTAACACTTGTTTTATGCTAGTTAGACAATCAGTTTCCGAAATATAGGATTATCATAACTAATTAATTTTAGATGTTATCTGGAATTAAGACACTTAGGATAATCACATTTTAGAAAATTATTCTAAAACCATATTAAGGAAATTTACCTGCTTTCAACATAAAACGAAAAAATTGTTAAAAATTTAAAATCCCAAAAAGAATGTATCTTTCTTGCTCAACGGTGAGTCGTTCCTTTTCCCCATCTCTTGTTCTTTCTTAATTGTTTTCTTAGTTGCTCTTTTTCGTGTTTTTCTTCTTTTATTTAATTTCGAATAAAAATGGAATTGAGGATAAAATATGTTTTCTTCTGAGTTGTAAAATTTTGGCTTAGATTTTTATTGGGAAGAAATTCCATTTTAGAATTTTCTTAGAGTCATACCGGTTTTATTAGGATGAGTTATGAAATATTTTTTTTTTCTTAATAGCCAGACCTTTGAATGTTCTATTGAAAAAGGATGTTCCTTTTGTTTTGCTGATAATTGCATGAGATCTTTTAAACCAAAAGGAACTACTGCACCCATTATAACATCACCTGATTGAAATCTGCTTTTTGAATGAATATGTGATGTAATGATGTAGTAAGAGTTGTTTTAGGACAGAAACATGATAAGAAAGTTCATATATGATAAAATTACGATCTTATCTAGTCTCGTCTAAAACAATAGGTGACACTGATCACTTCGAGATATCTGTGTTCAATAAAACTGATACTGAACCATACTTGATTAAGTTAAGTTTTATTGTTACTTGAACTTGATATAGAATAAAGGGATAAGAAAAAGGGTTGAAAATCTAGAAAGCAAACCATTGGTCTAGATTAGAAAACCCCGAGTTAGAGGCTAGTGTAATACTGATAAATTTTTGGATGAAAACTTATTTGCATTGTTTGCTATGTATAATAATTCTCATCTGTTGTTTATTGCAAATTATCTAGTCACTGAATAAGTTCCAAGTGATATGACTTATCAGCAAAAGAAGAAATTCTTTGCTGATTTGAAATATTACTACTGGGCAGTTTCTCTTCTATTTCAAATTTTTGCAGATCAGTTGATCAGAAGATGGGTCTCAGAAGATGAAGGACACAAGATTTTGGAGCATTGCCCTAAAGAATCTACGGGAGACCAATTGACTACTATCAACACTGTCCGGAAAGTGTTGAAAGCAGGATCTTGTTGACCCACCATATTCAAGGATTTTGTATCTCTGATACAGTCCTGCGATGCTTGCCAAATAATAGGTAACACATCTTCCAGAGATCGTCTACCCCAGCAACGTACACAGAATGTTGCAACCTTTGATATCAGGGGTATTTCGAATCCTTTTCCTTTCTTCCTTTGACACTAATTACATCATAGTAGTCGTGGAACACTTTTTCAAAATGGCCTTAAGCACGGGCATTACCTACTAATGATGTTAAAGTCATGTGCAGATTCTATGAGAAGTTGTTTTCTAGATTCAGAGTGCCAATGTCTTAGGAAGAAACGTTCAGTCTGTGTATCAAATCTGTGAAGTCTGCCAAGTACCACACTGTAGCAGGGATTGCTATGGGAATGGAATACTGACCATTCCAAAAGAGGTAGGAGTAGGTTACTGCAGAATGCTGCTCCAATGGGAAATGCATACAATCCCAGCTAGAGGAATCATACGGGATTTAGCTGAGGAGTAATTCGGAAGTTGGAAACTTTCAGAAGACACCACCACAACAAAACCCACACTCGCAGAATCAATAGATGAGATACTGGCAACAATTAAAGCCAGACCAGTGCAAGCAAGTGATCTACCAAGAGGTAACGAACGGACGACAGATATAGAGGAATTTGGCATTGTGTCGGGAGCATAACAATGGAGGAGCTTGCATTCCCTGCATACCAATCAGCTGTGAGAAACTTCCCCGAGGAAGTCTCAAATACTTGGGCCCAGATCTACACAACTGGAGCCCCCTACCACTACAGCTTCGCCAAAACTTCAGGTATCTTTTCTTCCATTCGAGACTTGCATGCAATACCTATACTAACATTGGCAGGAAGGCACACAAATCCCAAGAAATCTCATTCCTAGACACGTTCCTCCTGGACACGTTGCTATGATTGTGAGAAATCTGACAAATGATTCGAGGAAGCAGTCCGTGGGGCTCGAGCCATTCATCAAATGAATAGGCCACTACCTGGAGCTCGACAATGAAGGATCGAATCTGACATCATTCGTTACAGTATCTAGTGCTTACAGAGTCAAGAATGCCTCATCAATAGCACATGGCTAAGGTGAAGAGCCAATTGACAGATCAGAGAAGACCCTTCTGCTCGCGACATGAAGGGAGTTTTTCTAATCCTCATGTTCCTTTACTTTTATTTTCTTTGTTTGGTGTCATGTTTTGTTATTTATTTGGTTGTTTTATTTTCTCTCTTACCCTTAGTTAGTCAAATAAGTGTGGGGTAAGAGTTTTCTATTTTGTTTTTGTTTCTTGTTTTCAAATAAGTGTGGGGTAGTCTAGATATGCATGAACACTGAGGACAGTGTCAGAAATAAGTGTGGGGTAGCAGTGCACGGTGCACTGTAGTAGTTTTTGAAAAACGTTTTGCATGATTTTGCTTGTTTTCCCCGTATTTTCACACCCTTCCAAAATGTTTTCAAAATTTTTCATTCTTTCAGACTTCTAAATGCAGTATGATTGGTTAAACAATTGCTTATGTCTAGGATATGTAGGTAGTATGTTGTGGTTAGTAGGAGATAATTGATAACTATTGCTGAACCCATTGATTAGAAGTAGGGAATTCCTGATAATTGAGCACAACTTAGTCTGGATTAGAGACCTCAACCAATTACCTTTTCAAAACTTAACTAGATAAAATTAGACCAGTTGCAGGATGCATTGACAATTGGAATGACTAGATGAGACTCTGAGCCAAAAGTGAAAAAGAAAAAAAAAATGAGCTAATTAAAATAGGGTAGTTTGCCAGCGGCCTTCGCTACTCGAGCACCACTCCTTCGGGGAACTTAAAGCCTGATGCCCTAAGGTCGTGTAGATCTGGGAGTCATCGGAGTGGGACTCGCTACATGGGTAGTTGAAGTTGACGTGTTCTAAGCAGACTCAAAATACCCTAGAAAATCTATAAACGAAAGGAATCAATAAATGCTAAATGATAGAATCTGATCACCAAAGCTCAGAACTCATAAAGTTATCTGTTGTCAGTATGTCTAGCGATAGGTCGAAGTGTTATCTGGTAATAGTTAAGACAAGAGTTTATTGTGTTGACTATCTGGTCTGGACTAGTACACACACTACACATCAGGAAGACCTTATGACTAAGAGAAGAGTTCAACCTAGTTGTTAAATTGTTTTCTGCTCAATCCTAACAATCTACTAGAGACATTTGAGACCTTCTCATAGCAACCTAACCAGTCAGACCTGTGTTAAGAATTATTTGAATAATTTTTGGAATAAAAACATGACTAGAAATTTAAGCGACTGCACATATGATTTAGAATCACTAACTTCAGGTAGACTTTGCTTGAGGACAAGCAAAAAGCTAAGTGTGGGGTTATCTGATACGCGAAAATCATATACCTTTTTTAGCATGTTTTTATGTATGATTTAGGGTGAAATTGATAGGAAATCGATCTTAATTGATTGTTATTTACTCAATTTCACAGTGTTTATGATTTTGGAAGTGTCAGGTGAAACGTAGACGAAAACAGCAAATTTTGGGGTAAAAATGCAATTTTTGGAAATGTTGACTTGGTCAACGGTCCGGGACGGACGTCCCGACCCAGTCAGACCACCAGGACGGGCGTCCCGAGCCGCCAGAAGCTATCCCACATCGAAGTTTTCAGAGATTTTCACTCCGGGAAGCTGCTATAAATACCCAGGCCTCCAGCAGTTGAATTCATCCCTCTCCACTCGATCTGAGTCATTAAGTGGTTTCCAGTGTACAATTCTCTAGTACACAACTCACTCAGAGACTCGGATCTCAGTTTTCTTTCTTATTAGTGTTTGTTTTAGTTTCTGAGAAATAGTCTCAGATCTTAGGCTTCTATAGATAGGTTCGTTTCTGGTATTCCTAGAATACCCAGGATTTCGTTAGGAGATCCTAAGAGGGCTCGAGGCGTTCGAAGAGTCAGTCCACAGGGCTGGGCTTAAGCTGGGTTGTTAAATAAAGCCCAGCTACTAGGCTGAGGAAGCGTCCTCCGAAGGTTCTGACGAGCAGAGTCGGGTCAAGCAATACGGCATATACAGCAGTACGCTCCATCGGCGAGACTTCGTAAAGGGTGAATTCTTTATGGCATCGGTCCCCCTGTCCCTCTCTTATATGTTGTTATTGTGTTTGTCCAAATACTGATTGGAATACCAGATTATGTTTTTATGAATATTTGTGATATATGTTGAAGTTATTATGTTTTTCTAGAAATGGCCACCTGCTTAAATATCCATTATGTCTGCATGTCTATTGCCGTTCTTTTAAACTGAAATTAGGGTTATAGACAATTCCTAACCACGGTCTATTCATAACCTGTTTAGTTTAACAGACATCAATTAGTATTGGTGTCTGCCATACTAGAAAATAATCTGCGGAACACCCTGTTGGTTGAAAGTAGTCTAGGTAGGCTGAGTTGAGTATTATGCCGGCGGTTATGAGACGAGCAGTATGATCCCCAAAGTGACATAGGGCGGTCATTGCTGACTTTAGTCCGAGCCGTGAGTAGGGCCGTTACCCTTAACGATGGGGCGGTAGCGTAGAAACTCAGATGTGGTAACCTTTAGACACGGAACATAGTTGCAATCCAGGCCAAGACATGTCTAAAATACTCGAATATAGGTCAATCAATGTATAGTAACAGTATAACATAGAATCAGAACTCATCTTTAAAACACTTTTAGGATTAATTGGACTTGAACCTAGTGGAGAATGGATCACCTTCTCATCAAAGTATTTGATGAAGATTGCATAACTGGATCATAAGATAGGAGTTAGGATAAAAGGCTAGTTACTACTAAGCCGTTGCCACTTCCCTGGGAGTACGATAATTATTTAATAAAATTGTAGATACTTTCCAATAGACTAGCTACACGATAGGTACTCTGCCTTAGGTTCTGGCTGATTAAGTGACACCATAGACTAAACGTGACAATTAGTTAATTCACAGTCCTTAATTATTCATAATCAACATAGGGTAAAATAACACCTATTTAGCACGTCAACCGGAATCGCATCAAACACTTATTTCATGCTAGTTAAACAATCAATTTCCAAAATATAGGGTTATCATAACTAATTAGTTTTAGATATTATCTGACATTAAGACATTTAGGATAATCAAATTTTAGAAAATTATTCTAAAATCATATTAAGGAAATTTAACTACTTTCTAAATAAAATATAAAAAGAAAAAGAAATTGTAAAAATTTAAAACCCGAAAAATATCTTTCTTGCTTTTTCTATTTTGCTTTCCTTTCTATCTTTGTTATTTGTTATTCCTAACCAGACTTTACACTCACAGATGAAGAGAACAAGAGCACCTACAAACCAAGCAAAGAAAACAGAAAACCCTGACACTCCAGGTTGAAAGAAGACAAAACAAGAAGGACCATCTAGGCCTGAACCTGAAAAACCATGGGAGAACCCTCCTCCACAACCTATAGAAGTAAACTCAAGCCTAGACACCAGTGATTTAGTGAGAAGATTGCTGAACACCCGTGAGCCCAGTCCCACGGAAGAAGATCCTTTTGAAGAAACCTTTCATGCCTAGAGAGTTCATAGAAATCCACCACCCCTTGACCAAACCCAAAACTCACCAACATCTCCTGAGTACACTCCAATGCCTAACGAGCACACCCCTTCATCCAGGGGAAGTACTAATGGTTCTCAGTCAGTTTTGTCCATGCAGATAGATACTTTGACTCACATGATTTACCAGATGGATCAAGCGATCGCAAGCAGACTGTGTCATTCAGAACAGAGCATTCTGAATATCACAACCAATATGGACCAACTCAGGGCCACAGTAAGCCTCCAGGAGAGCCAAGGTGCACAGATACTACGGGAGTTAGCTGACAAACGAAGTGAGCAGGGCAGGCAAAGGGAGGAGATGAGAGCTATGCGCATAGAGATGCGAGAGATCAGAAATAAAGGCCATTGAAAAAGGGAAGATTCTTTTTACTTTTTCAGCAAATAAATTGTTTGAACTAAAATTAAATAATTGAAACCTACTTTTTATTTTCAAACTTTTTAAAATGGTCTTTTATTTTATTCAGTAATTTTTCTTCAGGCTTTTTATTTTTCAAATTCTTTATGAAAAACAAATATGTTCAAAATACAATTTATTTTCAGTAATTAAATTGTATAAATTTAGTCTTTTGTTTTTCTAAAATTCTTGCTGAATAAAGGTTAGGATATGATTAGGGTAGTTATGATTTTTGAAAAAGAGATTGAGAAATTTTTGCAAAGAGTGTTTAATAGCTTCTGAATTCGATAGGTTAAACATGAAGACTTGTTAAATATTATGATTATTTTTGGTGTACTAAGATTTGCAGGGAATTATGAAAAAAAAAATCGGAAGTGGCATGCATCCCGAGGTAACCCGGGACGGGCGTCCCGAAGGCTGCGCCCTTCTACAAAAATACCATTTTTCTTCATTTTCTCTCAAACCAACCACCAAAAATCATCTCTCTACAAAATTCTCTCCACCTTCTATCTACAAATTTTTGGCAACTTCCCGAAATTTCAAAATTCGAATTTCCCTCCAGAATTTGAACTTTTAAATTTCCTTCCAAAATTTGAATTTCCCTCCAAAATTTGAATTTCCTGCCAAAAACTCAAAATCCTTCCATAACTAAAATCCATCCTTCCGGATTCAAATTCACCTCCAGAATTCGCATTCGAATCTTCCTTCCCGCCTAAATTCTCAGATTCTCTCAAACGTTATCAACCAAATGGCTTCCAAACGTGCTCGTATCACTTCTTCCATGACCGTCACATCTGTGGCACACCCTTTTATGCTTTTTCCTTCCATTCCAGCATACCAGGAGAGATGTCATGGATATATCGGACACAACATACTGGTTGGCAGAACGCTTGACTAGGCAGCAGTCCAGACACTGGGAGTTGAGCAGGAGGTCCGACGCATACTCGAGGTACTACCCTATAGTCGAGTCTTCATTGTTAGTGAGCCGACCTACCTAGAGCTGGTATGTAAGTTCTATGCTTCATTTACATTCCAGCAGGAGCATATCATATTCTGATATGCATAAATCATATCACATTTTTAGCATGTTTGAGGCATAATTTAGGGTGAAATTGATGGTAAATCGGTCTTAATTGATTGTTATTAACTCAATTTCACAGTTTTTATTTTTTTGGAAGTGTCAGGTGAAACGTAAAAGAAAATGGCAAATTTCGGGGCAAAAACGTGATTTTCAGAAGTTCAGAAGTCGTTGTGGGCGTCCCGAAGTTAGGATGTGCGTCCTGACATGGTCAACAGGCCAAGACGGGCGTCCAGGACTCGGGACGGCCGTCCTGACCTGGTCAATATGCCGGGACGGGCATCCCAGATCCAGGACGGGCGTCCCGAGCCGCAGTTCAAAATCCCACATCGAAATTCTGAGAGAAATTCACTCCAGAAAGCTGCTATAAATACCCCAGACCTTCCTCAGTTGAAATCATTCCTCTCCACTCGATCTGAGTCATTTAGTGACTTCAAGTATACAGTTTTCCATAGTATACAAGTCAGTTAGCGACTCAGGTTTCAGTATAAGTTTCTTTACATTCTTAGATAGTGTCTCATGTTCTTTGTTTCTGAGAGTTAGTCTCAGATCCTAGGATACGACTAGATAGGTTCATTTATGGTATTCATAGAATACCCAGGGTTTCGTTAGGAGATCCTAAGAGGGCTCTAGGCGTTCGAAGAGTCAGTCAACAGGGTTGGGCTTAAGCTGGGTATTAAGGTAAAGTCCAGCTACTAGGCCTAGGAAGCGTCCTCCGAAGGTTCTGTCGAGCAGAGTCGGGTCGAGCAGTCCAACATATACAAGCAGTTGCTCCATCGGTGAGACTAAGTAAAGGGTGAATTCTTTATGGCATCAGTCCCCCTGTCCCTCTCTTTATATGTTTGTACTGTGTTCGTCCAAACATTTGTTATGATTATTGGATTATGATTTTATGAATATTTGTTATGCATGTTGAAGTACTTTATGATTTCCATAAATGACCACCAGCTTAACTTTCATTATGTCTGCATGTCTAATGTAGTCTCTTTTAAACTAAATGTAGGGTTATAGACAATTCCTAACCATGGTCTAATCATAACCTGTTTAGTTTAACAGGTAACAATTTAGGACTTCCCCGTCGGGATGCATTAATGTCTGCCATATTAGATGAAATAACTTATAGATCACCATGTTTGTTAGAGTAGTCTAAGTAGGCTGAGTTTGTGTGTTTATGCCGACGTTAGGGCGAGCGGCATGATCCCCAAAGTGACATAGGGCTTTCATGGATGCCTTTAGCTCGAACCATGAGTAGGGCCGTCATTAAGGTAGGGCGGTTTATCAGGTAACTCAGATGTGGTACACCTTTAGACTCAGTACATAGTTGCAATCCAGGCCAAGACATGTCTAAAATACTCGAAGATAGGTCAATCAACATGTAGGGATAGTATAACATAGAATCAGGACATTATCTGTAAAACACTTTTAGGCTTAAATAGACTTAAACCTAGTGGAGAATGAATCACCCTCTCATCAAAGATATTGATGAACAATTGTATAACTAGATCATAAGATAAGAGTTAGGGTAAGAGGATAGTTACTACTAAGCCGTTACCACTTCCTTGGGAGTACGATATTTAATTTAATTAAAATTGTAGATACTTCCAACAGACTAGCTACACGATAGATACTCTGCCTTAAGTTCTGATTGATTAAGTGACAGTATAGAGACTAAATGTGACAATTAGTCAGGATAAGTCCTTAATTACTCATAATCAACATAGGGTAAAATAACACCTATTTAGTATATCAGTCGTAACGCATCAGATTTTTGGCACCGTTGCCGGGGAAATATCATAATGAATTTAGGATTTATGGCCACAATTCTAGAGACTTATGATAGGTAACGGTAGTAACCTAGGCCTTAGACCTACACTTATTTTATGCTAGTTAGACAATCAATTTCCAAAATATAGGGTTATTATAACTAATTGATTTTAGATATTATCTGAAATTAAGACATTTAGGATAATCAAAATTTAGAAAATTATTCTAAAACTATATTGAGGAACTTTATCGGCTTTCTAAATAAAGTATAAAAAGAAAAAAAATGTTAAAAATTTAAAAACCGAAAAATATCTTTCTTACTTTTTTTTTCTATTTTGTTTTATTTCTGTCTCTGTTATTTGTTATTCCTAACCAGACTTTGCACTCATATATGAAGAGAACAAGAGCAACTACAAATCAAGCAAAGAAAACAAAAAACCCTGACACTCCAGGACGAAAGAAGACAAAACCAGAAGGACCATCTAGGCCTGAACCAGAAGGACCATCTAGGCCTGAACCAGAAATACCACGGGAGAATCCTCCTCCACAACCTATAGAAATAAACTCAAGCCTAGACACCAGTGACTTAGTGAGAAGATTACTGAACACTCGTGAGCCTAGTCCCACGAAAGAAGATCCTTCTGAAGATACCTTTCCTCCAAGAGAAGAACTTCAAAGATCTCCAGTTCACACTCCTGCCCAGAGAGTTCCTATAAATCCACCACCCCTTGACCAAACCTAAAACTCACCAACATCTCTTGAGTACACTCCAACGCCTAACGAGCACACCCCTTCATCCGAGGGAAGTACTAACGGTTCTCATTCAGTTTTTTCCATGCAGATAGATACTTTGGCTCAAAGGATCTATGAGATGGATCATGGAATTGCACGCAGACTGTGTCATTCAGACCAAAGTATCCTGAATATCACAACCAACATGGACCGACTCAGGGCCACAGTAAGTCTCCAGGAAAGCCAAGGTGCACAAATACTCCGGGAGTTAGCTGACTTACGAAGTGAGCAGGGCAGGCAAAGGGATGATATGAGAGCCATGCGCATAGAGATGCGAACTATGCAAGCAGAAATACGAGAGATCAGAAATAAGGGCCATTGAAAAAGGGAAGATTCTTTTTACTATTCTTTTCAGCAAATAATTTGTTTGAACTAAAATTAAATAATTGACCTTTACTTTTTATTTTCAAACATTTTAAAAAGGGTCTCTTATTTTATTCAGCAATTTTTCTTCAGAATTTTTTCAAATTCTTTATGAAAAACAAATATGTTACGAATACAGTTTATTTTTCATTAATAAGTTGTATAAACTGACTAAAGGTTAGGATAAGATTAGGGTAGTCATGATATCCGAAAAAGAGATTGAGAAATTTTTACAGAGTTTTTAACAGCTTCTGAATTTGATAGGTTAAACATGAAGACTTGTTAAATATTATGATTGTTTTTGGTGTACTGAGATTTGTAGGGAATTATGAAAAGAAAAAAAAAATCAGAAGTGGCACGCATCCCGAGGCAACCCGGGATGGGCGTCCCGAAGGCCGCCCCTTCTACAAATATGCTATTTTTCTTCATTTTCTCTCAAACCAACCACCAAAAATTCATCTCTCTACAAAATTCTCTCTACCTTCTCTCTACAAAATTTTGGCAACCTCCCGAAGTTTCAAAATTCAAATTTCCCTCCAAAATTTGAACTTTTAAATTTCCTTCCAAAATTCGAATTTCCCTCCAAAATTCGAATTTCCCGCCAAAAATTCAAAATCCTTCCCTAACCAAAATCCATCCTCCGAATTCAAATTCACCTCCAGAATTCGAATTCGAATATTCTTTCTCGCCTAAATTCTCAAAGTCTCTCGAACATTCTCAACCAATGGCTCCCAAACGCGCTCGTATCACTTCTTCCATGACCGTCACATCGGTGGCACACTCTTTTATGATGTTTCCCTCCATTCCAGCATACCAGGAGAGATGTCATGGATATATCGGACGTACTATACTAATTGGCAGAACGCTTGACTAGGCAGCAGTACAGACACTAGAAGTTGAGCAGGAGGTCCGACGCATACTCGACGTACTACCCTACAGTCGAGTCTTCATCGTCACTGAGCCGACCTACCTAGAGCTGGTATGTGAGTTCTATGCTTCATTTACATTCCAGCAAGAGCATATCACATTTCGTTTGGGCGGAATGGATCGATCGATGAGCATAGTCGAGTTCGACATCGCCTTGGGTGTCTGGCAGAGGGACGAGCTGGATACGCCCGCCTACACCACAGCAGTTCGAGACTTCACTTCTGCAGACGTCTCCACCGCTTGGGCTCAGATTTGTACGACGGGTGCTCCCTACTAGCATGGCTTTACGAAAGCCACAGGTATTCATCATGCTCTTCGCTATTTACATGCTATTATAGCACACACTCTATCAGGACGTCGGGCGACCCCCGGGAATGTCACCCAGATGGAGATATTCCTCCTGGCCAACAAGCATATGGGTTCTACAGTGGAGATGGCTCGACTCATCACTGTCATCATGCGGGGTTTCGCTACGGACACTCAGAAATAGTGTCTGGGGCTCGGGCCGTTCATCACCAGGATAGCCCACTACTTGGAGTTGGACATCGAGGGCTCAAAGATGACCTAGGTTGCCCCGACCACCATTCCTACGGACCTTACCATTCTACGGAACATGGGGATGGTCATACGTGATGCAACTGGGTGCTACTCCATCCACACGGAGCAGCAAGGACAGGCATCGACACCAGGAGCAGTTCCAGCACATATACCTCCGACCGAGACATTCGTTCCACGCACTACCTTTGAATGACATATGTCGCACGGATTGGTGGAACTTTCAGCCCGACATAGCCGGGATATGGAAAGAATCGAGAGATGGATGTCGATGATGGATGACAGAATCGCCATGAACACTAGCAGGATCGAGGAGATCTTTCAGCATACCTCCCAACTGGTTGAAAACACAGAGGTCTACTTTACAGTAGACTTCCGTCCACCCGACGACGATGAGCCGGGTTCTTAGTTTTTCTTTTCCTTTTCTTTTTCTTTTGTTGTTTTTGCTCTATGTGTGTGATCATGTCTGGGCTGTATGAAATATGAATCTCTGTATGACATTGATTGATATGATATAACAACATTTGTTTCTTTTACTATATTTTGTTATTTCGTTTATTGTTTTATTTTCCTTCTTACCCTTAGTTAGTCGAATAAGTGTGGGGTAAGAGTTCTTTGTTTTGTTTTTATTTCTCCTTGTTTTCAAATAAGTGTGGGGTAATTTAGATATGCATGAACACTGAGGACAGTGTCAGACTTAAGTGTGGGGTAGCAGTGCACAGTGCACTGTAGTAGAAAAAGTTTTGCATGATTTTTGCATGTTTTCCCCGTATTTTCACACCCTTCCAAAATGTTTTCAAAATTTTTCATTCTTTCAGACATCAAAATGCAGTATGATTGGTAAAACATTGCTGATGTCTATGATATGTAGGTAGAATGTTATGATCAGTAGGAGACAATGTGATGATTATCTTGAACTTATTGATTAGGAATATGGAATTCCTGATAATTGAGCACAACTTAGTTTGGATTAGAGACCTCAGCCAATTACCTTTTCAAAACTTAACTAGATAAGATTAGACCAGTTGAGGATGTATTGGCAATCAAAATGACTAGATGATGCTCTGAGCTGAAAGTGAAAAGAAAAATAAAGAGAGTTAACTAAATAGGGTAGTTTGCAAGCTGCCTTTGCTACTCGAGCACCACTCTTTAGGGGAACTTAAAGCCTGATGCCCTAAGGTCGTGAAATTGACGTGTGAAAGCAGACACAAACACAGATTAGACCAGTTGAGGATGTATTGGCAATCAAAATGACTAGATGATGCTCTGAGCTGAAAGTGAAAAGAAAAATAAAGAGAGTTAACTAAATAGGGTAGTTTGCAAGCTGCCTTTGCTACTCGAGCACCACTCTTTAGGGGAACTTAAAGCCTGATGCCCTAAGGTCGTGTAGGTCTGGGAGTCATCGAAGTGGGACTCGCTACATGGGTAGTTGAAATTGACGTGTGAAAGCAGACACAAAATACCCTGAAAAATCTATAAAAGAAAAATCAATAAAATGTTTAATTAAAAATCTTGTCACCCAGGCTCAGAACTCAGAAAGTTGTTTGTTGTTAGTATGTCTAGCGACGGGTCGAAGGATTATCTGGTAATAGTCGAGATGAGAGTATATTGTGTTGACTATCTAGTGTAGACTAGTACGCACACTACACATCAGGAAGACCTTGTGACTGAGAGAAGAGTTCAATCTAGTTGGTAAGTTGTTAAACCTGCTTGATCATGATAATCTACTAGAGACATTTGAGACCTTGTCATAGCAACCTAACCAATAAATCCTGTGTTGTGAATTGTCTGATTCAGTGAAGAATTTTTGGAGTAAAAACATGACTAGAAAATTTAAGTGACTACACATATGATTTAAAATCACTAACTTCAGGTAGACTTTGCTTGAGGACAAGCAAAAAGCTAAGTGTGGGGTTATATGATATGCAAAAATCATATCACATTTTTAGCATGTTTTTAGGCATAATTTAGGGTGAAATTGATGGTAATCGGTCTTAATTGATTGTTATTAACTCAATTTCACAGTTTTTGTGATTTTGGAAGTGTCAGGTGAAAAGTAGAAGAAAATAGCAAATTTTGGGGCAAAAACGTGATTTTCAGAAGTTCAGAAGTCGGGGTGGGCGTCCCGAAGTCAGGATGGGCGTCCTGACCTGGTCAAAAGGCCAGGACGGGCGTCCAGGACTCGGGACGGCCTTCCTGACCTGGTCAACGGGCCAGGACGGGCGTCCCGAGCCGCAGTTTAGAATCCCACATCGAAATTCTGAGAGAAATTCACTCCATAATAGCTGCTATAAATACCCCAGACCATCCTCAGTTGAAATCATTCCTCTCCACTCGATCTGAGTTATTTAGTGACTTCAAGTATACAGTTTTCCATAGTATACAAGTCACTTAGCAACTCAGGTTTCAGTATAAGTTTCTTTACATTCTTAGATAGTGTCTCGTGTTATTTGTTTCTGAGAGTTAGTCTCAGATCCTAGGATACGACTAGATAGGTTCGTTTCTGGTATTCATAGAATACCCGGGGTTTCGTTAGAAGATCCTAAGAGGGCTCTAGGCATTCGAAGAGTCAGTCAACAGGGCTGGGCTTAAGCTGGTTATTAAGGTAAAGTCCAGCTACTAGGCTGAGGAAGCGTCCTCCGAAGGTTCTGTCAAGCAGAGTCGGGTCGAGCAGTCCAACATATACAAGCAGTTACTTCATCAGCGAGACTAAGTAAAGGGTGAATTCTTTATGGCATCAGTCCCCCTGCCCCTCTCTTTATATGTCTGTACTGTGTTCGTCCAAACCTTAATTATGAATATTGAATTATGATTATATGAATATGTGTTATGCATGTTGAAGTACTTTATGATTTTTCGGAAATGGTCACCAGCTTAACTTTCATTATGTCTGCATGTCTAATGTAGTTTCTTTTAAACTAAATGTAGGGTTATAGACAACTCCTAACCACGGTCTAATCATAACATGCTTTAATTTAGGACTTTCCCGTCGGAAAGCATTAATGTCTGCCATATTAGATAAAATAACCTATAGATCACCATATTTGTTAGAGTAGTCTAAGTAGGCTGAGTTTGTGTGTTTATGCCGGCGTTAGGGCGAGCGGCATGATCTCCTAAGTGACATAGGACTTTCATGGATGCCTTTAGCTCGAACCGTGAGTAGGGCCGTCAATGGCGATGGGGCGGTTTATTAGGTAACTCAGATGTGGTACACCTTTAGACTCAGTACATAGTTGCAATCTAGACCAAGATATATCTAAAATACTCGAAGATAGGTCAATCAACATGTAGGAACAGTATAACATAGAATTAGAACATTATCTGTAAAACACTTTTAGGCTTAAATAGAGTTAAACCTAGTGGAGAATGAATCACCCTCTCATCAAAGATATTGATGAATGATTGCATAACTGGATCATAAGATAAGAGTTAGGGTAAGAGGATAGTTACTACTAAGCCGTTACCACTTCCCTGGGAGTACGATATTTGATTTAATTAAAATCGTAGATACTTTCCAACAAACTAGCTACACGATAGGTACTCTGCCTTAGGTTCTGATTGATTAAGGGACAGTATCGAGACTAAATGTGACAATTAGTCAGGATAAGTCCTTAATTACTCATAATCAACATAGGGTAAAACAACACCTATTTTAGTATATCAGTCGGAACGCATCACATTCCATCAGGGTGGAATGGATCGATAGATGAGCATGGCCGAATTCGGCATCGCCTTGGGTATCTGGCAGAGGGACGAGCTGGATACGCCCGCCTACACCACAGAAGTTTGAGACTTCACTTTTGCAGACGTCTCCACCGCTTGGGCTCAGATCTGTACGATAGGTACTCCCTACCAGCATGGCTTTGCAAAAGCCACATGTATTCATCCTGCTCTTCACTATTTACATGCCATTATAGCACACACTCTGTCAGGACGTCGGACGGCCCCCGGGAATGTCACTCAGATGGAGACATTCCTCCTGGCCAACATGCATATAGGTTCCAAAGTAGAGATGGCTCGACTCATTACTGTCATCATGCGGGGTTTCGCTACAGAAACTAGAAAACAGTGTCTGGGGCTCGGGCCGTTCATGACCAGGATAGCCCACTACTTGGAGTTGGACATTGAGGGCTCAGAGCTAACCTAGGTTGCCGTGACCACCATTCCTACAGATCTTACCATTCTACGGAACATGGGGATGGTCGTACGGGATGCAATTGGGTGCTACTCCATCCACACGGAGCAGCAAGGACAGGCATCGGCACCGAGATCGGTCCCAACACATATACCTCCGACCGAGACATTCATCCCACGCACTGCCTTTGAGCGACATATGTCGCACGGATTGGCAGAACTTTCAGCCCGACTTAGCCGGGATATGGAAAGAATCGAGAGGCGGATGTCGATGATGGACGATAGAATCACCATTTACACCAGCAGGGTCGAAGAGATTTTTCAGCATACCTCCCGACTGGTTGACGACACAGAGGTCTACTTTTCAGCAGACTTTCGTCCACCCGATGACGATGAGCAGAGTTCTTAGCTTTTCTTTTCATTTTCTATTTCTTTCTTTTGTTACTTTTGCTTTATGTGTGTGATCATGTTTGGGCTGTATGAAATATTCATTTCTATATGACGTTGATTGATATGACATAACAGCATTTGTTGCTTTTACTATATTTTGTTTTTTCTTTTAATTGCTTTACTTTCTTTCTTACCCTTAGTTAGTCAAATAAGTGTGGGGTAAGAATTTTTGGTTTTGTTCCTTCTTGTTTTCAAATAGGTGTGGGGTAATTTAGATATGCATGAACACTGAGGACAATGTCAGACTTAAATGTGGGGTAGCAGTGCACAGTGCACTAGTAGGAAAAACTTTTTGCATGTTTTTCCCATACTTTCACTAGAATTACACCCTTCCAAAAAAAATTTCAAAATTTTTCATTCTTTCAGACTTCAAAATGCAGTATGATTGGTAAAGAATTGCTGATGTCTATGATATGTAGGTAGAATGTTATGATCAGTAGGAGACAACGTGATGACTTTCTTGAATTTATCGATTAGAAATAGGGAATTCCTGATACTTGAGCACAACTTAGTTTGGATTAGAGACCTCAATCAAATACCTTTTCAAAAGTTAACTGGATAAGATTAGACCAGTTGAGGATATATTGGCAATCAAAATGACTAGATGATGCTCTGAGCTGAAAGTGAAAAAAGTTAAATATATAGGGTACTTTGCAAGAGGCCTTTGCTACTCGAGCACCACTCCTTAGGGGAACTTAAAGCTTGATGCCCTAAGGTCGTGTAGATTTGGGAGTCATCGGAGTGGGACTCGCTACATGGGTACTTGAAGTTGACGTGTGAAAGCAGACACAAAATACCCTGAAAAATCAATAAAAGAAAAATCAATAAATGCTTAATTAAAAATCTTGTCACCAAGGCTCAGAATTCAGAAAGTTGTTTGTTACTGGTATGTCTAACGATGGGTCGAAGTGTTATCTGGTAAGAGTCGAGATGAGAGTATATTCTGTTGACAATCTAGTCTGGACTAGTACACACACTACACATCAGGAAGACCTTGTGACTGAGAGAAGAGTTCAATCTAGTTATTAAGTTGTTAACCTGCTTGACCATGATAATGTACTAGAGACATTTGAGACCTTGTCATAGCAACTTAACCAGTCAGGCCTGTATTGAGAATTATTTGATTCAGTGATGAATTTTGGAGTAAAAACATGGCTAGAAATTTTAAGTGACTGCACCTATGATTTAAAATCACTAACTTCATGTAGACTTTGCTTGAGGACAAGCAAAAAGCTAAGTGTGGGGTTATATGATATGCATAAATCATATAACTTTTTAGCATGTTTTTAGGCACAATTTAGGGTGAAATTGGTGTTAAATCACTCTTAATTGATTATTATTAACTCAATTTCACAGTTTTTGTGATTTTGGAAGTGTCAGGTGAAAAGTAGAAGAAAATGGAAAATTTCGGGGCAAAAACATGATTTTCAGAAGTTCAGAAGTCGGGGTGGGCGTCCCGAAGTCAGGATGGGCGTCCTGACCTGGTCAACAGGCCAGGACGGGTGTCCAGGACTCGAGACGGCCGTCCTGACCTGGTTAACAAGCCGGGACGGGCGTCCCAAATCCAGGATGGGCGTCCCGAGCCCCAGTTCAGAATCCCACATCGATTCTTGAAGAGAAATTCACCCAGTTCCCCTACTATAAATACCACAGGCATTCCTCAGTTGAAATCATTCCTCTCCACTCGATCTGAGTCATTTAGTGACTTCAAGTATACAGTTTTCCATAGTATACAAGTCACTTAGTGTTCTCAGGTTTTAGTATAGGTTTATTTATATTCTTAGAGAGTGTCTCGTGTTCTTTGTTTCTGAGAGTCTGTCTCAGATCCTAGAATACAATTAGATAGGTTCATTTTCGGTATTCATAGAATACCTAGAATTTCGTTAGGAGATCCTAAGAGGGCACTAGGCGTTCGAATAGTCAGTCAACAAGGCTGTGCTTAAGTTGGGTATTAACATAAAGTCCAGCTACTAGGCTGAGGAAGCGTCCTCCGAAGGTTCTGTCGAGCAGAGTCGGGTCAAGCAGTCCAACATATACAAGGAGTTGCTCCATCAGCGGACTACGTAAAGGGTGAATACTTTATGGCTTCGGTCCCCTTGTCCCTCTCTTTATATGTCTGTACTGTGTTCGTCCAAACATTAATTATGAATATTGAATTATGATTATATGAATATGTGTTATGCATGTTGAAGTACTTTATGATTTTCCGGAAATAGTCACCAGCTTAACTTTCTAATGCGTTCCGATTGGTATGCTAAAAGATAGGCTTTATTTACCTATGTCGATTATGTGTAATTAAGGACTGAGTCTTACTAACTGTCAATTAGCATTCAATTATTGTCACTTAATCAATCAGAACCTAAGGCAGAGTACCTATCGTGAAGCTAGTCTGTTGGAAAGTATCTATGATTTTATTAAGTTAAATATCGTACTCCCAGGGAAGTGGTAACGGCTTAGTAGTAACTACCCTTTTAGCCTAACTCCTATCTTATCATCTAGTTATGCAATCGTCATCAATAATCTTGATGAGAGGGTGATCCATTCTCCACTAGGTTTAAGTCTAATCAAGCCTAAAAGTGTTTATAGACAAAGTTCTGATTTTATGTTATACTGTTCCTATATGTTGATTGACCTATATTCGAGTGTTTTAGATATATCTTAGCATGGATTGCTACTATGTTCTGAGTCCAAAGGTGTACCACATCTGAGTAATCTGATATGCCGCCCCATCGCCATGGTCAACGGCCCAACTCACGGTTACTACTAAAGACAGCTATGAAGGCCCTATGTCACTTCGGGGATCCTCATGCCGCTTGCCCATAACCGCAGGCATAAACGCTCTACTCAGCCTACCTAGACTACTCTAACAAACAGGGTGTTCCGCAGGTTATTTTATCTAGTATGGCAGACACCAATACTAATTGATGTCTGTTAAACTAAACAGGTTATGAATAGACCGTGGTTAGGAATTGTCTATAACCCTAATTTTAGTTTAAAAGAAATTACATTAGACATGTAGACATAATGAATAATTGAGCAGGTGGCTATTTCCGGAAAGACATAACAACTTCAACAAATATAACAAATATTCATAATAATCATAATCTTGTATTCAAATCAGTATTTGGACAAACACAGTAACAACATATAAAGAGAGGGACAGGGGGGACTGATGCCATAAAGAAATCACCCTTTACGTAGTCGCGCCGTTGGAGCTTACTGCTATATATGTCGTACTGCTTGACCCGACTCTGCTCGCCAGAACCTTCGGAGGACGCTTCCTCAGCCTAGTAACTGGGCTTTACCTTAATACCCAGCTTAAGCCCAGCTCTATGAACTGACTCTTCGAACGCCTAGAGCCTTCTTAGGATCTCCTAACGAAATCCCAGGTATTCTATGAATACCATAAACGAACCTATCTATCAAACCCTAGGATCTGAGACTATTTCTCAGAAACTAGAAAAACGAACACAAAAAGGAAAGAAAGAAAACTTCTACTGAAATCTGAGTCTCCGAGTGAGTTGTGTACTAGAGAATTGTACACTGGAAACCACTGAATGACTCAGATCGAGTGGAGAGGGATGAATTCAACTGAGGAAGGCCTGGGGTATTTATAGCAGCTTTCTGGAGTGATTTTGTCTCAAAAATTCGATGTGGGACTTGATTTTCTGGTTCGGGACGCTCGTCCCGGATTGGGACGCCTGTCCCGGTCTGTTGACCGGGTCAGGACGGCCGTCCCGAACCGGGATGCCTTCCCCGAAGTCCAAACTTCTGAAAATTTGCGTTTTTGCCCCGAAATTTGCCATTTTCTTCCACTTTTTACCGGACACTTCCAAAATCATAAAAACTGTGAAATTGAGATAATAATGAACAATTAAGACCAATTTACCCTCAATTTCACCCTAAATCATGCCTAAAACATGCTATAAATGTGATATGATTTATGCATATCATATTAACCCCACACTTAGCTTTTTGCTTGTCCTCAAGCAAAGTCTACTTGAAGTTAGTGATTCTAAATCATAGTGCAGTCACTTAAATTCCTAGTCATGTTTTTATTCCAAAAATTTATTCAGACAATTCTTAACACAGGTCAGACTGGTCAGGTTGCTATGATAAGGTCTCAAATGTCTCTAGCAGCTTGTTATAATTAAGCAGAAAATAACTTAACAACTAGGTTGAACTCCTTTCTTAGTCACAAGGTCTTCCTGATGTGTAGTGTGTGTACTAGTCTAGACCAGATAGTCAACACAATATACTCTCGTCTTAACTACTACCAGATAATATTTCGATCCTGTTGCTAGACATAATAACAAAGACAACTTTCTGAGTTCTGAGCCTTGGTGATAAGATTTTTTAATGATTTAGCATTTATGGATTCTCTTTATAGATGTAGGGTATTTTGAGTCTGCTTAGAACACGTCAACTTCAACTACCCATGTAGCGAGTCCCACTCCGATGACTCCCAGACTACACGACCTTAGGGCATCAGGCTTTAAGTTCCCCGAAGGAGTGGTGCTCGAGTAGCGAAGGCCGCTGGCAAACTACCCTTATTTAATTAACTTTCTTTATTTCTTTTCACTTTTAGCTCAGAGTCTCATCTAGTCATTCTAATTGTCAAACATCCACAACTGGTCTAATTTTATCTAGTTAAGTCTTGAAAAGGTAATTGGCTGAGGTCTCTAATCCAGACTAAGTTGTGCTCAGTTATCAGGAATTCCCTATTCCTAATCAATTAGTTCAAGATAGCTATCACATTGCCCTCCTATTAACCATAACATTCTACCTACATATCATAGACATAAGCAATGTTTAACCAATCATACTGCATTTTGAAGTCTGAAAGAATGAGAATTTTGAAAAAATTTTTGGAAGGGTGTGAAAATATTGGGAAAACAAGCAAAATCATGCAAAAATTTTCTCACTACAGTGCACTGTGCACTGCTACCCCACACTTAAATCTGACACTGTCCTCAGTGTTCATGCATTTCTAAGCTACCCCACACTTATTCGAAAACAAGAAATAAAACAGAAAAGATTCTTACCCCACACTTATTCGACTAACTACGGGTAGGAAGGAACATAAATTACTGAAAGAAATAGCAAAACAAGAAATAAAATGAAAGAGATACTCCCTTATTCTGCGAAGTCCACAGTCTGCTCGGACGAGTCAAACGGCTCTTTGTAAATCTTTAGGTGTTGTCCGTTTACTTTTTGAATAATGCCGTCAGAATCCATGATGTCACATGCTCCGAAAGGTGATACTTTCGTGATTGTGAATGGTCCTGACCAACAGCTACGCAGCTTTCCTGGGAACCATTTTAACCATGAGTTGTAAAGCAATACCTTATCTCTTGGTTCAAAATTCTTCTGGGTTCTGAGTCGCCTGTCATGCCGGAGTTTACTTGTCATCTTGAATTGGTGTGAGTTTTCATAGGCTTTGAGCCTCCACTCATCCAGTTCATTGAGTTGTAGAATCCGGCGTTCCTTAGTTAAATTATCGTCGAGGTTGCATTTTTGTACCGCCCAATAAGCTCTGTGTTCAAGTTCGACCGGGAGGTGGCATGCTTTTCCATAGACTAGTCGATAGGGGGAGAATCCCGTAGTGGTTTTGTATGCTGTACGGAAGGCCCATAATGCGTCATCCAGCTTATTGGCCCAATCCTTACGGTTAACACCCACAGTCTTTTCTAAGATTCTCTTTATTCCCCTATTGGTTACCTCAGCCTGTCCATTGGTTTGGGGATGGTAGGCTGTGGAAATGCGATGCTGAACTCCGTACTACTGAAGTACCTTCTGTAATTGAGAGTTGCAGAAGTGCGTACCTCGATCACTGATTAGGGCTTTTGGACATCCAAATCTGGCGAAAATCTTCTTAAGGAATTTGCATACGACTCTAGCATCATTAGTAGGTAGGGCCTGTGCCTCAGGCCATTTTGAAAAATATTCCACAGCTACTATGATGTACTGCTTACCAAAAGAGGGAGGAATGGACCCATGAAGTCTATACCCCATATGTCAAATATTTCTACACTTTGAATTACCTGTTGGGGTAGACTGTCTCGAGAAGAATGGTTCCAGTTTCTGACAGGCATCGCACGATCCTGTGAATGCTGCGGCATCCTTGAATATGGTAGGCCAGTAGAAGCCTGCTTCTAATACTTTTCGGGCGGTATTAGCTGCAGCTAAGTGACCGCCTGTTGGTCCGCAGTGACAATGTTCCAGTATTTGGAAGCCTTCTTCTTGAGAGACACATCTCCTGATCATCTGATCTGCACATATTCGAAATAGAAAAGGATCTTCCCAATAGTAATATTTCAGGTCAGCAAAGAATTTTTTCTTTGTTGAGTCGTGATATCACTAGGGAGAGTCCGGGCTGCCAAGTAATTTGCTATATCTGCAAACCAAGGGGGTGAGAAAATAGCAACAATGCACATAGATTCTCATCCGGAAATTTATCAGATATGTTTCATCAATGGCTTCTAGGGTCGGATTCTCTAGCCTGGACAGTGGTCTGCGGCTAAGTTTTCTGCCCCTTTCTTATCCCGAATTTCTATGTCAAATTCTTGAAGCAATAAAACCCATCTAATTAATCTTGGTTTTGCGTCGGTTTTATTGAACAAGTATTTTAGTGCAGAATGATCAGTATAAACAATAGTTTTAGACAGGACTAGATAAGATCAAAACTTATCAAATGCATATACTACTGCTAATAATTCCTTTTCTGTCGTAGTGTAATTTTCCTGAGCATCAGTTAAGGTTTTACTAGCATAATATATTACCCGAAATTTCTTATCATGTCTTTGTCCTAAAACTACTCCTACTGCATAGTCACTAGCATCACACATAAGCTCAAAAGGTAGACTCCAGTCGGGTGACGTCATGACGGGTGCAGTAGTTAGAAGTTCCTTAAGTCTATTAAAAGCTTTTAGACATTTTTCATCAAAGACAAATGGAACATCTTTTCCGAGTAAATTGGTCAACGGCCTGGCTATTAATGAAAAATCTTTTATAAACCTACTATAAAAGCCAGCGTGTCCCAAAAAACTTCTAACGGCTCTCACATTTTTGGGAGGAGGTAGTTTCGAAATAACTTCAATTTTTGCCTTATCTACTTCCATACCTAGGTGTGAGATCTTATGTCCTAAGACGATTCCCTCTTTTACCATGAAGTGGCATTTTTCCCAATTTAAAACCAAGTTAGATTTTATACAGCGTTTCAACATTAACTCCAAGTTCTTTAGACAAACCTCAAATGAATTACCAAAAATAGAAAAGTCATCCATAAATACTTCCATAGATTTTCCTAACATGTCCTCAAAGATAGCAGTCATACAACGTTGAAATGTAGCAGGTGCATTACACAAACCAAAAGGCATCCTTCTATATGCAAATGTTCCAAAAGGGCATGTGAATAGTTTTATGCTGGTCCTCAGGGGAAATAGGAATTTGAAAATAACCAGAAAACCCATCAAGAAAGCAATAAAACATGTGTCCAGATAATCTTTCTAACATTTGGTCAATAAAAGGAAGGGGAAGTGATCTTTTCGTGTGGCCGTATTTAATTTTCTATAGTCTATGCATACACGATGACCAGTTACAGTTCTCGTAGGGATTAGTTCATTATGCTCATTCCTAACAACTGTTATACCCCGCCTTTCTTAGGTACTACCTGCACCGGGCTTACCCACTCACTATCTGAGATAGGGTAGATAAGTCCTGCATCTAACAGTTTAATGACTTCTTTCTTAACAACATCACACACATTAGGATTCAACCTCCTTTGAGGTTGCACACATGGCTTATACTCATTTTCTAGAAGAATCTTATGCGAACAAAAGCTTGGATTAATACCTGGATGTCTGCAATTTTGTAGGCAAAGGCTCTTCTATACTTTCTGCACATGTCCACAGTCAGCTTCCTTTGTTCTGCAGTCAGATCAGCTGCAAGAATAATGGGAAGTTTCTTGTTGTCATCTAGGAATTCGTAGCACAGATGAGTGGGTAGTTCCTTCAGTCCAAGTCTGGTGGATCTTCAAACGAGGTTCGTTCTTTCTTCATCTCATCATCACCTATCTCAGTGAAACTATCAGAAGTATTTCATTTTCAGAAGAGCTAAGTTCAGGCTCCTCTAATTCTAGGGAGTCCTCACTTAGACTTGATAGTTTGAGCATAGGTCTGTCACGTTAATTGCAATCAAGTGTTCCATGGCATCCACACAAAAACAAGTATCATCTAAATGCATGGGATACCTAAGGGTTCATTTAGATCAAAAGTGATGTCATCATTTCCTACCCTTAACTTGATTTGACCATTACTGACGTCTATTAATGCTTTTGAGGTAGCTAGAAATGGTCGACCTAGGATCAGGGGCACTCCTCCTTCCCCATTCATATCCATGACAACAAACCACAGGAAACACAAATTTTCCGACCTTTACTAAGAGATCTTCAATTATTCCTTGGGGATTTTGACTGTCCTATCTGCAAGTTGTATGCACATCCTAGTCGTTTTCAAATCATGCAATCCTAATTTATCAAATAAACTAGATGGCATAAGATTATACTAGCTCCTAAGTCGCTAATGCATGCATGTTAGTAATATTTCCAATTGTACATGGCAAGGTAAAACAACCAGGATCTTTCTGTTTAGACGGTAGTTTATTCAACAGACCGCCGAACATTCTTCATTAAGAACCACCTTGTCCATGTCAAATTTTCTTTTATTACTAACAACTTCTTTTAAAAACTTAGCATACTTTGGCATTTCAGAAATAACATCAAGTAAAGGTAAATTAACATGAATCTGACTAAAATTCTTAAGAAACTTTTCAAATTGCTCCTTATCTTTATTGTGCATAAGTCTGGCAGGGTAAGGTACTTTTGGCCGGTACTCAGGAATAAACTCCGTCTTCCCTTTCCTTGCTACTTCGATTTCGACATCCGTCGGCGTTGGGTCCTTGGAGCCTTCTTCTGGTTCCTGCACAAGAATAGGAGGGTCAGATGGTTTGGGTGGAGATGGAGATAGAATTTTACCAGATCTTAGAGTGATGTCTTGCATTCAGTTTGAGGGTTGGTCTCAGTGTTGCTTGGTAGCGTTCCCTGGGACCTGTGAGAGAAATGGGTGGATAGCTGACCCATTTGTCTCTCTAAAGTTTGTATAGCAGCTTGTGTGTTTCTGATTGTTTGCTCGGTCTGCTTCTGTCTATTCTCGTTCTGCTGGATTCTTTCCGTGAGCTTCTGATCTTTCTGTTGGACTCTATCATTTCCTTGTTGAGTCGGAAATGCTCTTCAGCATGTCTCTGAATTCTTGCATGGGGTCAGCTGGAACGATGTAGTTCCTTGGTGCAGGCAGAGCGACTTGCTGGTTCTGCGGATATGGCAGTTGCTGAGGTACTCTTTTCTGGAAGTTAGTAGTCCCGGATTGTTTCTCCCCAGCTAAATCCCGGATGGTTCTTCCAAGTGGGATTGTAGGTATTTCCTATAGGAGCAGAATTCACTGCGTCCACTTGTTCCATATCCTGGATAGTTAATATCCCATTACCATAACAATCCCACTGAAATGTGGTCCTTGGCAAAATTCGCAGACTTGGTATACTGACTGAATGCTTTTCCCCTTGTTGGAAGCATTCAGCTGATTAGTAATGCTGGCCTTCAGTGCCTCAAATTGATCATCAGTGGAGGCAACGACCGCATTTACTGGTTGCTTCTTAGCTCGGCCACTTGTGCGCCAATTCTTGCTATTCCTGTAGAGTCTCTCCAGAGCGTTTCTAGCATCTACATCACTCATTCCACTGAAACCGCTCTGGGGATTGAGTCCATCAAGAATTTGCTTACCCATGTCTGACATACCCCCGTAAAATTGCTGAATCAGCAATGCCTCGGTAAGTCCATGTTGGGGGCAGAGCCTGAGTAGCTCCTTGAATCTGTCCCAAGCTTCGATCACTGTCTCATCAGCAGCTTGAGTGAAACTAGACAGAGCCCTTCGATATTCTAGGACTCTTGCTGCAGAGTAGTACTCTTCTAGGAAGGCTTTACTTAACTCGTCCCAAGAGGTGATGGAGTTAGTAGGTAGCTGGGCCAACCATCTCTTTGCTCTGTCCCTCAGTGAGTAGGGAAAAAGGTTAAGTTTAGTTACTTCTGCAGTATGATCTCCCTTGAGGCCTTCGCAGAGAGAAGAGAAATCAGATAAGTGTTCTAGTAGATTCTCGGCTGCAGTTCCTCCAAACTGAACCCGATTTATAATCAGCTGGATCACATTCGGTTTAAGATCATAGCGAGGGTTCCCAGGGATTTGGATGACAGATGATACTGGAACAGTCTACGGCTGGATGTAGGATTCAAGAGTAGGTCTTTCAGCAGTCATCTCTGTTCTTCGCCTATTAGCTGTACGAATGAGACGTTCAGGATTCTCAACTGGTGTTTCAAGGTTAGCTTCTGAAGTTCGAGTCATGCAACTATAGAGAAGAATACGTTGTAGCCTGAGCAAACTGGTTAGTGGGGTTACAGGGAAAGTGAATAATTAAGAATTCGGAAAGAGAAGAAAAAAGAAAAAAACAAAACAACTATTCAATTACGAAAGGGAAATAATACAAAAGATAGGGAAAAACAACTTACCATTGAACAAGAAAAGTACAATTTTTTTTCGGATTTTGAATTTTTAAAATTTTTTCTTTTTATATATTTCGAAAGCACTTAAATTCCCTCAATATGGTTTTAGAATGATTTTCTAAAATTTGATTATCCTAAGTATCTTAATTCCATATAACATCTAAAATTAATTAGTTATGATAACCCTATATTTCGGAAAGTGATTGTCTAACTAGTGTAAGATAAGTGTAGGTCTAAGGTCTAGGTTACTACCGTTACCTATCATAAGCCTCTAGAATTTTGATCAGGAATCCTAAATTCATTAGGATATGGCCCCGGCAAAGGCGCCAAAAATCTAATGCGTTCCGATTGGTATGCTAAAAGATAGGCTTTATTTACCTATGTCGATTATGAGTAATTAAGGACTGAGTCTTACAAACTGTCACTTAGCATTCAATTATTGTCACTTAATCAATCAGAACCTAAGGTAGAGTACCTATCGTGTAGCTAGTCTGTTGGAAAGTATCTATGATTTTATTAAGTTAAATATCGTACTCCCAGGGAAGTGGTAACGACTTAGTAGTAACTAGCCTTTTAGCCTAACTCCTATCTTATGATCTAGTTATGCAATCGTCATCAATAATCGTGATGAGAGGATGATCCATTCTCCACTAGGTTTAAGTCTAATCAAGCCTAAAAGTGTTTATAGACAAAGTTCTGATTTTATGTTATAATGTTCCTATATGTTGATTGACCTATATTCGAGTGTTTTAGATATATCTTAGTCTGGATTGCAACTATGTTCTGAATCCAAAGGTGTACCACATCTGAGTAATCTGATATGCTGCCCCATCTCCAAGGTAAACGGCCCTACTCACGGTTACTACTAAAGACAGCTATGAAGGCCCTATGTCACTTCGGGGATCCTCATGCCGCTTGCCCATAACCGCAGGCATAAACGCTCTACTCAGCCTACCTAGACTACTCTAACAAACATGGTGTTCCGCAGGTTATTTTATCTAGTATGGCAGACACCAATACTAATTGATGCCTGTTAAACTAAACAGGTTATGAATAGACCGTGGTTAGGAATTGTCTATAACCCTAATTTTAGTTTAAAAGAAACTACATTAGACATGCATACATAATGAATAATTGAGCAGGTGGCTATTTCCGGAAAAACATAACAACTTTAACAAATATAACAAATATTCATAATAATCATAATCTTGTATTCAAATCAGTATTTGGACAAACACAGTAACAACATATAAAGAGAGGGATAGGGGGGACTGATGCCATAAAGAAATCACCCTTTACGTAGTCGTGCCGTTGGAGCGTACTGCTATATATGTCGTACTGCTTGACCCGACTCTGCTATCCAGAACCTTCGGAGGACGCTTCCTCAGCCTAGTAACTGGGCTTTACCTTAATACCCAGCTTAAGCCCAGCTCTATGAACTGACTCTTCGAACGCCTAGAGCCCTCTTAGGATCTTCTAACGAAATCCTGGGTATTCTATGAATACCATAAATGAACCTATCTATCAAACCCTAGGATCTGAGACTATTTCTCAGAAACTAGAAAAACGAACACAAAAAGGAAAGAATGAAAACCTCTACTGAAATCTGAGTCTCCGAGTGAGTTGTGTACTAGAGAATTGTACACTGGAAACCACTGAATGACTCAGATCGAGTGGAGAGGGATAAATTCAACTGAGGAAGGCCTGGGGTATTTATAGCAGCTTTCTGGAGTGATTTTCTCTCAAAAATTCGATGTGGGACTTGATTTTCTAGTTTGGGATGCCTCTCCTAGATTGGGACGCCCGTCCCGGTCTGTAGACCGGGTCAGGACGGCCGTTCCAAGTCCTGGACGCCCGTCTCGACCTGTTGACCAGGTCAGGACGGCCGTCCCGAACCGGGACGCCCTCCCCGAAGTCCAAACTTTTAAAAAATTGCGTTTTTGCCCCGAAATTTGCCATTTTCTTCCACTTTTTACATGACACTTCCAAAATCATAAAAACTGTGAAATTGAGTTAATAATGAACAATTAAGACCAATTTACCCTCAATTTCACCCTAAATCATGCCTAAAAACATGCTAAAAATGTGATATGATTTATGCATACCACTTTCATTATGTCTACATGTCTAATGTAGTTTCTTTTAAACTAAATGTAGGGTTATAGACAACTCCTAACCACGGTCTAATCATAAATGTTTAGTTTAACAGGCATTAATTTAGGACTTTCCCCTCGGAAAGCATTAATGTCTGCCATATTAGATAAAATAACCTATAGATCACCATATTTGTTAGAGTATTCTAAGTAGGTTGAGTTTTTGTGTTTATGCCGGCGTTAGGGCGAGCGGCATGATCTCCTAAGTGACATAGGACTTTCATGGATACCTTTAGCTCGAACCGTGAGTAGGGCCGTCAATGGTGATGGGGCGATTTATCAGGTAACTCAGATGTGGTACACCTTTAGACTCAGTACATAGTTGCAATCTAGACCAAGATGTATCTAAAATACTCGAAGATAGGTCAATCAACATGTAGGAACAATATAACATAGAATCATAAGATTATCTTTAAAACACTGTTAGGCTTGAATAGACTTAAACCTAGTGGAGAATGAATCACCCTCTCATCAAAGATTTTGATGAATGATTGCATAACTGGATCATAAGATAAGAGTTAGGGTAAGAGGATAGTTACTACTAAGTCGTTACCACTTCCCTGTGAGTAAGATAATTAATCTAATTAAAATCGTAGAAACTTTCCAACAGACTAGCTACACGATAGGTACTCTGCCTTAAGTTCTGATTGATTAAGTGACAGTATAGAGACTAAATGTGACAATAAGTCAGGCTAAGTCCTTAATTACTCATAATCAACATAGGGTAAAACAACACCTATTTTAGTATATCAATCGGAATGTCATCATTTAGGATAATCAAATTTTAGAAAATTATTCTAAAACCGTATTGAGGAAATTTAACTGCTTTCAAAAAAAAATAAAACTCAAAACTATTTTTTGTTTTTCTTACTTATCCGTATTTTGTTTTTCTTTATGTTTTTGTTATTTGTTATTATTATCCTAACCAGACTTTACACTCATAGATGAAGAGAGAAAGATTGAGTAAACCACAAGCATCCTTTCGTAGAACCAAAAGATTGAAAAGATGTCCTGATCCAAAAGAAAGTTCTGATGAGGAAAATGGGATACAACCATTTGCATTCTTAGAAACCATTAGAGCAAGAGCCCAGGATATTCTGGACAAATTAGAAAACAACACCAGTCCTTTCCCAGAGATCCAAACAGCTCTTGCATCGCTTGAATATACTCCTGCATCTCTGGAGTATACTCCAAAATCCCCTGAGTATACTCCAAAATCTCCTGAGTATACTCCTGCATCCCCAGCACCTAACAGTGAACCACCTTCATCAGGGGATAGCTCTAACGGTTTCCAATCAGCCTTGTCTGCCCAGGTAGATGATATGACTCACAAGACATGCGCCATAGCTCAGACAATAGCAAGCTGATATGCATAAATCATATCACATTTTTAGCATGTTTTTAGGCATGATTTAGGGTGAAATTGATAGGAAATCTGTCTTAATTGTTTGTTATTAACTCAATTTCACAGTTTTTGTGATTTCGGAAGTGTCAAGTGAAAAGTAGAAGAAAATGGCAAATTTCGGGGCAAAAACGCAATTTTTCAGACGTTTGGAAGTCGGGGTGGGCATCCCAAATCAGGATGGACGTCCTGACCTGGTCAACAGGCCAGGACGGGCGTCCAGGACTCGGGACAGCCATCCTGACCTGGTCAAAAGGCCGGGTCGGGCGTCCCGGATGCCTGGTCCAAGTCCCACATCGAAATTCTTGGAAACATTCACTCCATAAAGTTGCTATAAATACTCCAGGCCTTCCTCAATTGAAATCATTCCTCTCCACTCGATCTGAGTCATTTATTGACTTCAAATGTACATTTTTCTCGAGTACATAAGTCACTTAGAGACTCGGGTTCAATAGAAGTTTCTTTTATTTCTAGATAGTGTCTCATTTTCTTTGTTTTTGAGAATTAGTCTCAGATCTTAGGCTACGATAGATAGGTTCGTTTCTGGTATTCATAGAATACCCGGGATTTCGTTAGTCCACAGGGCTGGGCTTAAGCTGGGTATTAAGGTAAAGTCCAGCTACTAGGCTGAGGAAGCATCCTCCGAAGGTTCTGTCGAGCAGAGTCGGGTCGAGCAGTACAGCATATACAAGTAGTTGCTCCATCGGCGAGACTAAGTAAAGGGTGAATTCTTTACGGCATCAGTACCCCTGTCCCTTTTTTTATATGTTTGTATTGTGTTCGTCCAAATATTGATTATGTATATTGGATTATGATTTTTATGAGTATTTGTTATACGTGTTGAAATTCTTATGATTTTTCGGAAATGGCCACCTGCTTAATATTCATTATGTCTGCATGTTTAATGTAGTTTCTTTTAAACTAAATTTAGGGTTATAGACAATTCCTAACCACTGTCTATTCATAACCTGTTTAGTTTCACAAGCATCAATTAGTATTGGTGTCTGCCATATTAGATAAAATAACCTACAGAACACCCTGTTTGTTAGAGTAGTCTAAGTAGGCTGAGTTGAGTTTTTATGCCGGCATTAGGGCGAGTGGCATGATCCCCGAAGTGACAAAGGGCTTTCATGGATGCCTTTAGCTCGAACCGTGAGTAGGTCCGTCATTAAGGTAGGGCGGTTTATTAGGTGACTCAGATGTGGTACACCTTTAGACTCAGAACATAGTTGCAATCCAGGCCAAGACATGTCTAAAATACTCGAAGATAGGTCAATCAACATGTAGGAACAGTATAACATAGAATCAGGACATTATCTATAAAACAGGTTTAGGCTTAAATAGACTTAAACCTAGTGGAGAATGAATCACCATCTCATCAAAGTTATTGATGACGATGGCATAACTGGATCATAAGATAAGAGTTAAGGTAAAAGGCTAGTTATTACTAAGCCGTTACCACTTCCCTGGGAGTACGATATTTAATTTAATAAAATTGTAGATACTTTCCAACAGACTAGCTACACGATAGGTACTCTGCCTTAGGTTCTGGCTGATTAAGTGACAGCATAGAGGCTAAAAGTGACAATTAGTCAATCTAAGTCCTTAATTACTCATAATCAACATAGGGTAAAACAACACCTATTTAGCATATTAGTCGGAAGCACATCAGATTTTTGGCGCCGTTGCCGGGGAAATATCATAAGGAATTTAGGATTCCTGATCAAAATTCTAGAGGCTTATTATAGGTAGCGGTAGTAACCTAGTCCTTAAACCCAACACTTATTTTATGCTAGTTAGACAATCAATTTCCGAAATATAGGGTTATCATAACTAATTAATTTTAGATATTATCTGG
Source organism: Asclepias syriaca (assembly GCA_027405835.1). Classification (NCBI taxonomy): domain Eukaryota; kingdom Viridiplantae; phylum Streptophyta; class Magnoliopsida; order Gentianales; family Apocynaceae; genus Asclepias; species Asclepias syriaca. The sequence goes on from CM049933.1 coordinate 14,319,857, forward strand.
AATTTAGACACTTAGGATAATCAAATTTTAGAAAATGATTCTAAAACCATATTGAGGAAATTTAACTGCTTTCGAAAAAAAAAGAAAAAAACAATTTTGAAAAATTTAAAATCCAAAAAAAAATTGTATTTTTCTTGTTCAAATGGTAAGTTGTTCTTTTTCCTATCTCTTGTATAAATTGTTTTCTCTTTCATAGTTGAATATGTGTTTTCTACCAAATTTTTCCAATTTTTCACTTCCCGTATAACTCCACTAACCAGTTTGCTCAGGCTCAAACGTATTCTTCTCTGTAGTTGCATGACTCGAACCTCAGAAGCTAACCTTGAAACCCCAGTTGAGAATCCTGAACGTCTCATCCGTACAGCTAATAGGCGAAGAACAGAGATGGCTACTGAAAGACCTCCCCTCGAATCCTACATCCAGCCATAGACTGTTACAGTATCATCCGCCATCCAAATCCCTGGAAACCCTCGCTATGATCTTAAACTGAATGTGATTCAACTGATTATTAATCAGGTTCAGTTTGGAGGAACTGCAGCCGAGAATCCGCTAGAACACTTATCTGATTTCTCTTCTCTCTACGAAGGCCTCAAGGGAGATCATACTGCAGAAGTAAACAAACTAAACCTCTTTCCCTACTCACCGAGGGACAGAGCTAAGAGATGGTTGGCCCAGCTACCTACTAACTCCATCACCTCTTGGGACGAGTTAAGCAAAGCCTTCTTGGAAGAGTACTACTCTGCAGCAAGGGTCCTAGAATATCGAAGGGCTCTGTCCAGTTTTACTCAAGCTGCTGATGAGACAGTGATCGAAGCTTGGGACAGATTCAAGGAGCTACTCAGGCTCTGCCCCCAATATGGACTTACCGAAGCATTGCTGATCCAGCAATTCTACGGGGGTATGACAGACATGGGTAAACAAGTTCTCGATGGACTCAATCCCTAGAGCGGTTTTAATGGAATGAGTGATGTAGATGCTAGAAACGCTCTGGAGAGGCTCTATAGGAATAGCAAGAACTGGCGCACAAGTGGCCGAGCTAAGAAGCAGCCAGTAAATGCGGCCCTCGCCTCCACTGATGATCAATTTGAGGCACTGAAGGCCAACATTACTAATCAGCTGAATGCTTTCCAACAAGGGAAAAGCGTTCAGCCAGTGTATCAAGTCTGTGAATTTTGCCAAGGACCGCATTTTAGTGGAGATTGTTATGGTAATGGAATATTGACTATTCCAGAGGATATGGAACAAGTGGATGCAGTGAACTCTGCTCCTATAGGAAATACCTACAATCCCACTTGGAAGAACCATCCGGGATTCAGCTGGAGAAATAATTCCGGGGTTGTTAACTTCCAAAAAAGGGTACCTCAGCAACTGCCATATCCGCAGAACCAGCAAGTCGCTCTGCATGCACCTAGGAACTACATCATTCCAACTGACCTCATGCAAGAATTCAGGGACATGCTGAAAAGCATTTCTGACTCTAACAAGGAAATGAGAGGGTCTAACAGGAAGGTTCAGGAAGCTCACGCAGAAAGAATCTAACAGAACGAGAATAGACAGAAGCAGACCGAGCAAACAGTCAGAAATACACAAGTTGCTGTACAAACCTTAGAGAGACAAATGGGTCAGCTATCCACCTATCTTTCTCATAGGTCCCAGGGAACGCTACCAAGCAACACTGAGACCAACCCCCAAATTGAATGCAAGACCATCACTCTAAGATCTAGTAAAATTCTATCTCCATCTCCACCCAAACTATTTGACCCTCCTATTCTTGTGCAGGAACTAGAAGAAGGCTCCAAGGATCCAACGCCGGCGGATGTCGAATTTGAAGTAGCAAGGAAAGGGAAGACGAAGTTTATTCCTGAGTACCGGCCAAAAGTACCTTACCCTGCCAGACTTATGCACAATAAAGATAAGGAGCAATTTGAAAAGTTTCTTAAGAATTTTAGTCAGATTCATGTTAATTTGCCTTTACTTGATGTTATTTCAGAAATGCCAAATTATGCTAAGTTTTTAAAAGAAGTCGTTAGTAATAAAAGAAAATTTGACATGGACAAGGTGGTTCTTAATGAAGAGTGCTCGGCGGTTTTATTAAATAAACTGCCGTCTAAACAGAAAGATCCTGGTTGTCTTACCTTGCCATGTACAATTGGAAATATTAATAACATGCATGCATTAGCAGACTTAGGAGCTAGTATTAATCTCATGCCTTCTAGTTTATTTGATAAATTAGGATTTCATGACTTGAAAACGACTAGGATGTGCATACAACTTGCATACAGGACAGTCAAAATCCCCAAAGGAATAATTGAAGATCTCTTAGTAAATGTCGGAAAATTTGTGTTCCCTGTGGACTTTGTTGTCATGGATATGAATGGGGAAGGAGGAGTGCCCCTGATCCTAGGTCGACCATTTCTAGCTACCTCAAAAGCATTAATAGACGTCAGTAATGGTCAAACCAAGTTAAGGGTAGGTAATGAGTGATACGCGAAAATCGTATCACATTTTTAGCATGTTTTTATATATGTTTTAATGTGAAATTGAGAGTAAATTGACATTAATTGTTTACTATTTACTTGATTTCACGGTTTTTATGATTTTGGAAGTGTCAGGTGAAAAGTAGACGAAAACAGCAAATTCTGGGGCAAAAACGCAATTTTTGGAAATGTTGACCCGGTCAAAGGTCCGGGACGGGCGTCCCGACCCGGTCAAACCGCCAGGACGGGCGTCCCGAACCTGGTCAACGAATCAGGACGGGCGTCCCGAACCGGGACGGGCATCCCGAGCCGCCAGAAGCTGTCCCACATCGAATTTTTCAGAATTTTTCACTCCGGGAAGCTGCTATAAATACCCCAGGCCTCCAGCAGTTGAATTCATCCCTCTCCACTCGATCTGAGTCATTAAGTGGTTTCCAGTGTACAATTTTCCAGTTACACAACCACTCAGACTCGGATCTCAGTTTTCTTTCTTATTGTGTTTGTTTTAGTTTGAGAAATAGTCTCAGATCTTAGGTTTATAGATAGGTCGTTTCCGGTATCATAGAATACCCGGGTTTCGTTAGGAGACCCTAAGAGAGCTCTAGGCGTTCGAAGAGTCAGTCCACAGGCTGGGCTTAAGCTGGGTATTAAGGTAAAGCCCAGTTACTAGGCTGAGGAAGCGTCCTCCGAGGTTCTGGTGAGCAGAGTCAGAGGAGGCAGTACAACATATACAGCAGTACGCTCTGCGGCGAGACTACGTAAAGGGTGATTTCTTTATGGCATCAGTCCCCATACCCCTCTCTTATATGTTGTTATTGTTTTTCTCTAAATACTTATTATGAACATCTGATTATGATTTTTATGAATAGTTGTTTTATATGTTGAAGTTGTATATTTTTCCGGAAATAGCCACCTGCTAAATATTCACTATGTCTGCATGTTTAATGTGCTCTTTTAAACTAAAGTTAGGGTTATAGACAATTCCTAACCACGGTCTAATCATAACCTGTTTAGTTTAACAGCATCAATTAGTATTGGTGTCTGCCATGCTAGATAAAATAACATGTTGAACACCCTGCTGTTAAAGTAGTCTAGGTAGGGGCCGAGCTGAGTCCGATTATGCCGGCGGCTAGGGCAAGCGGTATGATCCCCGAAGTGACATAGGGCTTTCATGGATGCCTTCGTCCCGAACCGTGAGTAGGGCCGTCATTAAGGTAGGGCGGTTTATTAGAGACCTCGGATGTGGTACGCCTTTAGACACAGAACATAGTTGCAATCCAGGCTAAGATGCATCTAAAATACTCGAATATAGGTCAATCAACTATAGGAACAGTATAACATAGAATCAGAATTTATCTTTAAACACTTCTAGGGTTAATTAGACTTGAACCTAGTGGAGAATTGATCACCCTCTCATCAAAGTATTTGATGAAGATTGCATAACTGGATCATAAGATAAGAGTTAGGATAAGAGGCTAGTTACTACTAAGCCGTTGCCACTTCCCTGGGAGTACGATAATTAACTTAGTAAAATCGTAGATACTTTCCAATAGACTAGCTACACGATAGGTACTCTGCCTTAGATTCTGGCTGATTAAGTGACACCATAAGACTAAACGTGACAATTAGTCAATTACAGTCCTTAATTAATCATAATCGACATAGGGTAAAATAACACCTATTTAGTACGTCAACCGGAATCGCATCAGATTTTTGGCGCCGTTGCCGGGGAAATATCATAATTATGATAGGTAACGGTAGTAACCTAGACTTTTGATTAACACTTATGTTATACCAGTTAGACAATCACTTTCCTGAATATAGGATTATCATAACTAATTAATTTTAGATAATATCTGGAATTAAGAGACTTAGGATAATCAAATTTTAGAAAATTATTCTAGAACCATATTGAGGAAATTTACCTGCTTTCTAAATAAATTTTAAAATCCATAAAAATATTTTTCTCGTTTGTCTTCACTTTCCTATGTTTGTTATTTGTTATTTCTAACCAGACTTTGCACTCAGAGATGAAGAGAACAAGAGCAGCTACTAACCAGGCAAAGAAAACAGAAAACCCTGACACTCCAGGACCAAAGAAGACGAAACCAGAAGGCCCCTCTAGACCCGCACCAGAAGTACCACGAGGGACTCTTCCTTCACAACCAGTAGAAGTAAACTCGAGCCCTGATGCCAGTGAACTAGTGAGACGATTCCTGAACACCCGTGAGCATAGTCCCACGGAAGAAGATCCTTCTGAGGATACCTTTCCTCCTAGAGAAGTACCCCAGAGATCTCCAATTCACCCTCCTACCCAGAGAGTTCCTCTAAATCCACCCCCTACTGATCAAACCCAGAATTCACCGACCTCTCCTGCATACACCCCAACACCTCACGAGCGCACCCCTTCATCTGCGGGAGTACTAACGGTTATTATTCACTGTTGTCCGTGCAGATAGACACACTAACTCAAAGGGTCTATGAGATGGACCAAGGGATTGCCAGCAGACTGTGTCATTTAGACCAACTCAGTCTGAACATCACAACTAACGTAGACCGACTCAGAGCCACGGTCAATCTCCAGGAGAACCAAGGTGCACAACTACTCCGAGAGATGGCTGATCTACGCAGTGAGCAAAACAGGCAGAGGGATGAGATGCGAACAATACGCATAGAAATGCGAAGCATTCGGACAGAACTACAGGAGATCAGAGACAGGATTCGTTAAAAAGGGAAGATTCTTTTACTTTTATTTTCAGCAATAAATTCGTTTGAACTGAAACTTGAATAATTGACCCATATTTTTCTATTTTTCAAACATTTTTAAAGGGTCCTTTATTTTCAACAATTTTCTTCAGACATTTTATTTCTATGAAAAACGAAAATTTTGCAATTACAGTTTATTTTTCATTAACTAAATTGTATAAATTCAAATTTTTGTTTTTCTTGCTGAATTTAAATAGGAATAAAATTAGGGTAGTATGATTTTCGAAAAAGTGAGACTGAGGAATTTTTGCATAGAGTGTTTTTAACAACTTCTGAATTTCATTGGATAAACAGGAAGCCTTGTTAAAAATTATGATTATTTTTTATACTGAGATTTGCAGGAATTAAAAAAAAAAAAATAAATTTTCGGAATTGGCACGCGTCCCGAGGCAACCCGGGACGGGCGTCCACGGACGGGAGTCCTGCCTCCGGGACGGGCGTCCCGAAGGCCTCCCCTTCTATAAAATCTCAATTTTTTTCATTTTTTCCTCAAAATTCACTTCCAAAAATCCACCTCTCTCAAATAACTCTCTCTCTTTTCCTTTGGCAAACTTTTCAAATTTAAAATTTCAAATTTCCCTCCAAAATTTAAATTTTAAATTTCCTTCCAAATTCGAATTTCCCTCCAAAATTCGAATTTCCCGCCAAAAATTTCGAAATCTTTCCCTAGCCTAATTTCACCCTTTTTGAATTCAAATTCACCTCCAGAATTCGAATTCGAACCTTCCTTCCTACCTAAACTCCCCAAAAGTCTCTCAAACACTTTCAAACCAAATGGCTGCCAAACGTGCTCGTACCCATCCACTATGACAGTTACCTCAGTGACACATCCTTTTATGCTGTTTCCCTCCAGCACAGCATATCAGGAGAGATGCACTGGGTACATCGGACGCACGATTCTGACGGGCAGAACGCTGGATTGGGCAGCAGTACAGACACTGGGAGTAGAGGCTGAGATCAGACGCATACTCGATGTACTACCCTACAGTCGAGTATTCATCGTCACAGAGCCCACGTACCTGGAGCTGGTATGTGAGTTCTATGCATCCTTTGCATGCCACCAGGAGCAGATCACATTCCGCTTAGGCGGAATAGATCGGTCGATGAGCATGGCCGAGTTCGGCATCGCTTTGGGTATCTGGCAGAGAGAGGAGCTGGATACGCCCCCTACACCACAGCAGTTCGGGACTTCACTTCTGCAGATGTCTCCACTGCTTGGGCTCAGATCTGTATGACGGGTGTTCCCTACCAGCATGGCTTTGCGAAAGCCACAGGTATCTATCCTGCTCTTCGCTACTTACATGCCATTATTGCACACACTTTGTCAGGACGACGGACGGCCCCCGGGAATGTCACCCAGATGGAGACATTCCTCTTGGCCAACATGCATATGGGATCTACAGTAGAGATGGCTCGACTTATCACAGTCATCATGCGGGGTTTTGCTACGGACACTCGGAAACAGTGTCTGGGGCTCGGGCCATTCATCACCAGGATAGCCCGCTACTTGGAGTTGGACATAGAGGGCTCGGAGCTTACTCTGGTCGCCCCAACCACTATTCCCACAGACGTTACCATCCTACGGAACATGGGAATGGTTGTCCGGGATGCGAGCGGCCGCTACACCATCCACACAGAGCAGCCAGGACAGGCTTCGGCATCAGAAGCAGCTCCACCGCATATCCATCCATCCGAGACGTTCGTGCCACGTACTGCCTTCGAACGACACATGTCGCACGGATTGGCAGAACTATCGGCACGATACAATCGAGACATGGACCGGATCGACAGACGGCTGGCAATGATGGATGACAGGATTGACAAACGACTGGCGGTGATGGATGACAGGATCGCCATGATCACCAGTAGGATTGAGGAGTTACATCAGCAGACTGCCCGAGTAGCGGAGAACTTCGAGTTTGACTTAACAGACCTCGGTCCACTGGATGGCGACCCGCCGGTTTCTTAGTCTCTCTCCCCTTCTTTTCTTTCTTTTTCTTTCGTCTTTTGTTTATCTTGTTCTTTGTGTATGTCTGGGCTGTATGACTATGAATCTTTGTACAAACTTGATTTATATGACATACAGAATTGTTGCATTATTCTGTCTTTTCTTGTTTTTTTTTTATTATGTTTTATTTCTTGTCTTCAAATAAGTGTGGGGTAATTAGCTATGCATGAACACTGAGGACAGTGCCAAACTTAAGTGTGGGGTAGCAGTGCACGGTGCACTGTAGCAGTTTGAAAAAAAAAATTTTCGCATGCTTTTGCTTGTTTTCCCTGTATTTTCACACCCTTCCAAAATTTTTCAAAAATTTTTCTGTCTTTCAGACTTCTAAATGCAGTATGCTTGGTTAAACAAATTGCTTATGTCTATGATATGTAGGTAGTATGTTATGGTTAGTGGGAGATAGTCGATAGCTATCTTGGACTAATTGATTAGGAATAGGGAATTCCTGATAACTGAGCACAACCTTGTCTGGATTAGAGACCTCAACCAATTGCCTATTCGAGACTTAACTAGATAAAATTAGACCAGTTGTGGATATATTGGCAGTTAGAATGACTAGATGAGACTCTGAGCTAAAAGTGAAAAGAACTTAAGGAAGTTAATTACAATAGGGTAGTTTGCCAGCGGCCTTCGCTACTCGAGCACCACGCCTTCGGGGAACTTAAAGCCTGATGCCCTAAGGTCGTGTAGATCTGGGAGTCATCGGAGTGGGACTCGCTACATGGGTAGTTGAAGTTGACGTGTTCTAAGCAAACTCGAAATACCCTGAATCTATAAAGAAAATAACTAAGTGCTAAAACATTAAAAATCTGATCACCAAAGCTCAGAACTCAGAGAGTTATCTGTTGTCAGTATGTCTAGCGATAGGTCGAAGTATTATCTGGTAGCAGTTAAGATAAGAGTTCATTGTGTTGACTATCTGGTCTAGACTAGTACACACAGTACACATCAGGAAGACCCTGTGACTAAGAAAAAAGTCCAACCTAGTTATTGATTTATTTTCTGCCTGATCATAACAAACTACTAGAAATATTTGAGACCTTGTCATAGCAACCTAACCAGTCAGACCTGTGTTAAGAATTGTCTGAAGAATTTTTGGAATAAAAACATGATTAGGAATTTAAGTGACTGCACTACGGTTTAAAATCACTAACTCCATGTAGACTTTGCTTGAGGACAAGCAAAAAGCTAAGTGTGGGGTTATCTGATACGCGAAAATCGTATCACATTTTTAGCATGTTTTTATATATGTTTTAATGTGAAATTGAGAGTAAATTGACATTAATTGTTTACTATTTACTTGATTTCACGGTTTTTATGATTTTGGAAGTGTCAGGTGAAAAGTAGACGAAAACAGCAAATTCTGGGGCAAAAACGCAATTTTTGGAAATGTTGACCCCGTCAAAGGTCCGGGACGGGCGTCCCGACCCGGTCAAACCGCCAGGACGGGCGTCCTGAACCGGGACGGGCGTCCCGAACCTGGTCAACGAATCAGGACGGGCGTCCCGAGCCGCCAGAAGCTGTCCCACATCGAATTTTTCAGAATTTTTCACTCCGGGAAGCTGCTATAAATACCCCAGGCCTCCAGCAGTTGAATTCATCCCTCTCCACTCGATCTGAGTCATTAAGTGGTTTCCAGTGTACAATTTTCCAGTACACAACTCACTCAGAGACTCGGATCTCAGTTTTCTTTCTTATTAGTGTTTGTTTTAGTTTCTGAGAAATAGTCTCAGATCTTAGGTTTCTATAGATAGGTTCGTTTCCGGTATTCATAGAATACCCGGGGTTTCGTTAGGAGACCCTAAGAGAGCTCTAGGCGTTCGAAGAGTCAGTCCACAGGGCTGGGCTTAAGCTGGGTATTAAGGTAAAGCCCAGTTACTAGGCTGAGGAAGCGTCCTCCGAAGGTTCTGGTGAGCAGAGTCAGAGGAGGCAGTACAACTATACAGCAGTACGCTCTGCGGCGAGACTACGTAAAGGGTGATTTCTTTATGGCATCAGTCCCCATACCCCTATCTTATATGTTGTTATTGTTTTTCTCTAAATACTTATTATGAACATCTGATTATGATTTTTATGAATAGTTGTTTTATATGTTGAAGTTGTTATATTTTCCGGAAATAGCCACCTGCTAAATATTCACTATGTCTGCATGTTTAATGTGCTCTTTTAAACTAAAGTTAGGGTTATAGACAATTCCTAACCACGGTCTAATCATAACCTGTTTAGTTTAACAGGCATCAATTAGTATTGGTGTCTGCCATGCTAGATAAAATAACATGTTGAACACCCTGCCTGTTAAAGTAGTCTAGGTAGGGGCCGAGCTGAGTCCGATTATGCCGGCGGCTAGGGCAAGCGGTATGATCCCCGAAGTGACATAGGGCTTTCATGGATGCCTTCGTCCCGAACCGTGAGTAGGGCCGTTATTAAGGTAGGGCGGTTTATTAGAGACCTCGGATGTGGTACGCCTTTAGACACAGAACATAGTTGCAATCCAGGCTAAGATGCATCTAAAATACTCGAATATAGGTCAATCAACATATAGGAACAGTATAACATAGAATCAGAATTTATCTTTAAAACACTTCTAGGGTTAATTAGACTTGAACCTAGTGGAGAATGGATCACCCTCTCATCAAAGTATTTGATGAAGATTGCATAACTGGATCATAAGATAAGAGTTAGGATAAGAGGCTAGTTACTACTAAGCCGTTGCCACTTCCCTGGGAGTACGATAATTAACTTAGTAAAATCGTAGATACTTTCCAATAGACTAGCTACACGATAGGTACTCTGCCTTAGATTCTGGCTGATTAAGTGACACCATAAGACTAAACGTGACAATTAGTCAATCACAGTCCTTAATTAATCATAATCGACATAGGGTAAAATAACACCTATTTAGTACGTCAACCGGAATCGCTATCAATGAGGACATCACTTTTGATCTGAATGAGACCCTTAGGTATCCCATGCATTTAGATGATACTTGTTTTTGTGTGGATGTTGTTGAACACTTGATTGCAGTTAACGTGACAAACCTATGCTCAAACTATCAAGTCCTGAGTGAGGACTCCCTAGAATTAGAGGAGACTGAACTTAGCTCTTCTGAAAATGAAATTAATTCTGATAGTTTCACTGAGATAGGTGATGATGAGATGAAGAAAGAACAGACTTCGTTTGAAGATCCACCAGACTTGGAACTGAAGGAACTGCCCACTCATCTGTGCTATGAATTCCTAGACGACAACAAGAAACTTCCCATTATTCTTGCAGCTGATCTGACTGCAGAACAACGGAAGCTGACCTTGGACATGTGCAGAAAGTATAGAAGAGCCTTTGCCTACAAAATTGCAGACATTCCAAGTATTAATCCAAGCTTTTGTTCGCATAAGATTCTTCTAGAAAATGAGTATAAGCCATGTGTGTAACCTCAAAGGAGGTTGAATCCTAATGTGTGTGATGTTGTTAAGAAAGGAAGTAATCAAACTGTTAGATGCAGGACTTATCTACCCTATCTCAGATAGTGAGTGGGTAAGCCCGGTGCAGGTAGTACCTACTAAAGGTGGAATAACAGTTGTCAGAAATGAACATAATGAACTAATTCCTACGAGAACTGTACCTGGTCATCGTGTAAGCATAGACTATAGGAAACTAAATACGGCCACACGAAAAGACCACTTCCCCTTCCTTTTATTGACCAAATGTTAGAAAGATTGTCTGGACATATGTTTTACTGCTTTCTTGATGGGTTTTCTGGTTATTTTCAAATTCCTATTTCCCCTGAGGACCAGCATAAAACTACTTTCACATGCCCTTTTGGAACATTTGCATATAGAAGGATGTCTTTTGGTTTGTGTAATGCACCTGCTACATGTCAACGTTGTATGACTGCTATCTTTGAGGACATGTTAGGAAAGTCTATGGAAGTATTCATGGATGACTTTTCTGTTTTTGGTAATTCATTTGAGGTTTGTCTAAAGAACTTGGAATTAATGTTGAAACGTTGTATAAAATCTAACTTGGTTTTAAATTGGGAAAAATGCCACTTCATGGTAAAAGAGGGAATTGTTTTAGGACATAAGATCTCACACCTAGGTATGGAAGTAGATAAGGCCAAAATTGAAGTTATTTCAAAACTGCCTCCACCCAAGAATGTGAGAGCCGTTAGAAATTTTTTGGGACACGCTGGCTTTTATCGTAGGTTTATAAAAGATTTCTCATCAATAGCCAGGCCGTTGACCAATTTACTTGGAAAAGATGTTCCATTTGTCTTTGATGAAAAATGCCTAAAAGCTTTTAATAGACTTAAGGAACTTTTAACTACTGCACCTATCATGACGTCACTTGATTGGAGTCTACCTTTTGAACTTATGTGTGATGCTAGTGACTATGCAGTAGGAGTTATTTTAGGACAAAGACATGATAAGAAATTTCATGTAATATATTATGCTAGTAAAACCTTAACTGATGCTCAGGAAAATTACACTACGACAGAGAAGGAATTATTAGCAGTAGTATATGCATTTGACAAATTTCGATCTTATCTAGTCTTGTCTAAAACTATTGTTTATACTGATCATTCTGCACTAAAGTACTTGTTCAATAAAACTGACGCAAAGCCAAGATTAATCAGATGGGTTTTATTGCTTCAAGAATTCGACATAGAAATTCGGGATAAGAAAGGGGCAGAAAACTTAGCCGCATACCACTTGTCCATGCTAGAGAATCCAACCCTAGAAGCTATTGATGAATCAATTATATCTGATAAATTTCCGGATGAAAATCTATGTGCATTGTTTGCTATTTTTCAAAATGGCCTGAGGCACAGGCCCTACCTACTAATGATGCTAGAGTAGTGTGCAGACTCCTTAAGAAGATTTTTGCCAGATTTGGATGTCCGAAAGCCCTAATCAGTGACTGAGGTACGCACTTCTGCAACTCTCAATTGCAGAAGGTACTTTAGCAATACGGAGTTCAGCATCGTTTTTCCACAGCCTACCATCCTCAAACCAATGGGCAGGCTGAGGTAACCAATAGGGGAATAAAGAGATCCTAGAAAAGACGGTGGGTGTTAACCGTAAGGATTGGGCCATAAAGCTGGATGATGCGTTATGGGCCTTCCGTACAGCATACAAGACCACTACGAGGTTCTCACCTTATCGACTAGTCTATGGAAAAGCATGCCACCTTCCGGTTGTACTAGAACATAGAGCCTACTGGGCAGTGCAAAAATGCAATCTCGATGATAACTTAACTAAGGAACACCGGATTCTACAACTCAACGAATTGGATGAGTGGAGGCTCAAAGCCTATGAAAACTCACATCAGTTCAAGATGACAAGTAAACTCCGGCATGACAGGCGACTCAAAGCCCAGAAGAATTTTGAACCAGGAGATAAGGTATTGTTGTACAACTCACGTTTCAAATTTTTCCCAAGAAAGCTGCGTAGTTGTTGGTTAGGCTCGTTCACCATCACGGAAGTATCACCTTTCAGAGTATGTGACATCATGGATTCTGACGGCACTATTCAAAAAGTGAACGGACAAAGCTTAAAGATTTAAAGAGAACCTTTTGACTTGTCCGAGCAGACTGTGGACTTCGCAGAATAAGGGAGTATCTCTTTCATTTTATTTCCTGCTTTGTTATTTGTTATTTCTTTCATTGCTCTATTTTCCTTCTTACCCGTAGTTAGTCGAATAAGTGTGGGGTAAGAGTTCTTTGTTTTGTTTTTGTTTCTTATTTTCAAATAAGTGTGGGGTAGTTTAGAAATGCATGAACACTGAGGACAGTGTCAGACTTAAGTGTGGGGTAGTAGTGCACTGTAGTAGTTTGAGAAAAGTTTTGCATGTTTTCACCGTATTTTCACACCCTTCCGAAATTTTTCAAAAATTTTCATTCTTTCAGACTTCAAAATGCAGTATGATTGGTAAAACATTGCTAATGTCTATGATATGTAGGTAGAACGTTATGATTAGTAGGAGACGATGTGATGACTATGTTGAATTTATTGATTAGGAATAGGGAATTCCTAATAATTGAGCAGAACTTAGTCTGGATTAGAGACCTCAGCCAATTACCTTTTCAAAACTTAACTAGATAAGATTAGATCAGTTGTGGATGTATTGGCAATTAGAATGACTAGATGAGACTCTGAGCTGAAAGTGAAAAGAAAAAAAGAAATTTAATTAAATAGGGTAGTTTGCTAGCAGCCTTTGATACTCGAGCACCACTCCTTAGGGGAACTTAAAGCTTGATGCCCTAAGGTCGTGTAGGTCTGGGAGTCATCGGAGTGGGACTCGTTACATGGGTAGTTAAAGTTGATGTGTTAAAGCAGACTCAAAATACCCTGAATCTATAAAAGAAAAAAAATCAATAAATGCTAAATAATTAAAATCTGATCACCAAGGCTCAAAACTCAGAAAGTTGTCTGTTGTTAGTATGTCTAGCGACGGGTCGAAGTGTTATCTGGTAGTAGTTAAGACGAGAGTATATTGTGTTGACTATCTGGTCTAGACTAGTACACACACTACACATCAGGAAGACCTTGTGACTGAGAGAAGAGTTCAATCTAGTTGTTAAGTTGTTTTCCTACTTGATTATAACAATCTACTAGAGACATTTGAGACCTTGTCATAGCAACCTAACTAGTCATACTTGTGTTCTGAGTTGTCTGAGTAATTTTTGGAATAAAAACATGACTAGGAAATTTAAGTGACTGCACATATGATTTAAATTCACTAACTTCAGGTAGACTTTGCTTGAGGACAAGCAAAAAGCTAAGTGTGGGGTTATCTGATATGCATAAATCATATCACATTTTTAGCATGTTTTTAGGCATGATTTGGGGTGAAATTGATAGGAAATCGGTCTTAATTATTTGTTATTAACTCAATTTCACATTTTTTGTGATTTTGGAAGTGTCAGGTGAAAAGTAGAAGAAAATGGCAAATTTCAGCGAAAAAACACAATTTTCAGAAGTACAAAAGTCGGGGTGGGCGTCCCGAATCAGGATGGGCGTCCAGGACTTGGGACGGCCGTCCTGACCTGGTCAACAGGCTGGGACGGGCGTCCCGGATGCCTGGTCCAAGTCCCACATAGAAATTCTTGGAAAAATTCACTCCAAAAAGCTGCTATAAATACCTCAAGCCTTCCTCAGTTGAAATCATTCCTCTCCACTCGATCTGAATCATTTAGTGACTTCAAATGTACATTTTTCTCGAGTACATAAGTCACTTAGAGACTCGAGTTCAGTAGAAGTTTCTTTTATTTCTAGATAGTGTCTCGTTTTCTTTGTTTCTGAGAATTAGTCTCAGATCTTAGGCTACGATAGATAGGTTCGTTTCTGGTATTCATAGAATACCCGGGATTTCGTTAGGAGATCCTAAGAGGGCTCTATGCATTCGAAGAGTCAGTCCACAGGGCTGGGCTTAAGCTGGGTATTAAGGTAAAGTAGAGCTACTAGGATGAGGAAGCGTCCTCCGAAGGTTCTGTCGAGCAGAGTAGGGTCGAGCAGTACAGTATATACAAGCAGTTGCTCCATCGGCGAGACTAAGTAAAGGGTGAATTCTTTATGGCATCAGTCCCCCTATCCTTCTCTTTATATGTTTGTTTTGTGTTAGTCCAAATATTGATTATGTATATTAGATTATGATTTTTATGAGTATTTGTTATACGTGTTGAAATTCTTATGATTTTCTGGAAATGGTCACCTGCTTAATATTCATTATGTCTGCATGTTTAATGTAGTTTCTTTTAAACTAAATTTAGGGTTTAGACAATTCCTAACCACGGTCTATTCATAACCTGTTTAGTTTAACAGGCATCAATTAGTATTGGTGTCTGCCATATTAGATAAAATAACCTACAGAACACTTTGTTTGTTATAGTAGTCTAAGTAGGCTGAGTTGAGTTTTTATGTCGGCGTTAGGGCGAGCGGCATGATCCCCGAAGTGACAAAGGGCTTTCATGGATGCCTTTAGCTCGAACTGTGAGTAGGGCCGTCATTAAAGTAGGGCGGTTTATTAGGTGACTCAGATGTGGTACACCTTTAGACTCAGAACATAGTTGCAATCCAGGCCAAGACATGTCTAAAATACTCGAAGATAGGTCAATCAACATATAGGAACAGTATAACATAGAATCAGGACATTATCTATAAAACACGTTTAGGCTTAAATAGACTTAAACCTAGTGGAGACTGAATCACCCTCTCATCAAAGTTATTGATGACGATTGGATAGTTGGATCATAAGATAAGAGTTAGGGTAAAAGGCTAGTTACTACTAAGTCGTTACCACTTCCCTGGGAGTACGATATTTAATTTAATAAAATCGTAGATACTTTCCGACAGACTAGCTACACGATAGGTACTCTGCCTTAGGTTCTGGTTGATTAAGTGACATCATAGAGACTAAAAGTGACAATTAGTCAATCTAATCAACATAGGGTAAAACAACACCTATTTAGCATATCAGTCGGAAGCACATCACAAGCAGACTCAGTCGTTCAGATCAAATTGTTATGACCATTAGTTCTGATATGCATAAATCATATCACATTTTTAGCATGTTTTTAGGCATAATTTAGGTGAAATTGATGGTAAATCGTTCTTAATTGATTAGTATTAACTCAATTTCACAGTTTTTGTGATTTTGGAAGTTCAAGTGAAAAGTAGAAGAAAATGGCAAATTTCGGGGCAAAAACGTGATTTTCAAAAGTTCTGAAGTCAGGATGGGCGTCCTGACCTGGTCAACAAGCCAGGACGGGCGTCCAGGACTTGGGACGGCCGTCCTGACCTGGTCAATATGCCGGGACGGGCGTCCCAAATCCAGGACGGGTGTCCCGAGCTACAGTTCAGAATCCCACATCAAAATTTTGAGAGAAAATCACCCAGCTCCCCTACTATAAATAGCCCAGGCATTCCTCAGTTGAATTCATTCCTCTCCACTCGATCTGAGTCATTTAGTGACTTCAAGTATACAGTTTTCCATAGTATACAAGTCACTTAGCGACTCAGGTTTTAGTATAAGTTTATTTATATTCTTAGATAGTGTCTCGTGTTCTTCGTTTCTGAGAGTCTGTCTCAGATCCTAGTATACGACTAGATAGGTTCGTTTCTGGTATTCATAGAATACCTAGGGTTTCGTTAGGAGATCCTAAGAGGGCTCTAGGCGTTCGAAAAGTCAGTCAACAAGGCTGTGCTTAAGCTGGGTATTAAGGTAAAGTCCAGCTACTAGGCTGAGGAAGCGACTCCGAAGGTTCTGTCGAGTAGAGTCGGGTCGAGCAGTCCAACATATACAAGCAGTTGCTCCATCGGCGAGACTAAGTAAAGGGTGAATACTTTATGACATCAGTCCCCTGTCCCTCACTTTATATGTCTGTACTGTGTTCGTCCAAACATTTATTATGTCTATTGGATTATGATTTTACGAATATTTGTTATTCATGTTGAAGTACTTTATGATTTTCCGGAAATGGCCACCAGCTTAACTTTCATTATATCTGCATGTCTAATGTAGTTTCTTTTAAACTAAATGTAGGGTTGTAGATAATTCCTAACCATGGTCTAATCATAACCAGTTTAGTTTAACATGCATTAATTTAGGACTTTCCCGTCGGGATGCATTAATGTCTGCCATATTACATGAAATAACCTATAGATCACCATGTTTGTTAGAGTAGTCTAAGTAGGCTGAGTTTGTATGTTTATGTCGGTGTTAGGGCGAGCGGCATGATCTCCTAAGTGACATAGGGCTTTCATGGATGCCTTTAGCTCGAACCGTGAGTAGGGCCGTCATTAAGGTAGGGCGGTTTATCTGGTAACTCAGATGTGGTACACCTTTAGACTCAGTACATAGTTGCAATCTTGGCCAAGATATATCTAAAATACTCGAAGATAGGTCAATCAACATGTAGGAACAGTATAACATAGAATCAGGACATTATCTGTAAAACACTCTTAGGCATAAATAGACTTAAACCTAGTGGAGAATGAATCACCCTCTCATCAAAGATATTGATGAACGATTGCATAACTGGATCATAAGATAAGAGTTAGGGTAAGAGGATAGTTACTACTAAGCCGTTACCACTTCCTTGGGAGTACGATATTTGATTTAATTAAAATCATAGATACTTTCCAACAGACTAGCTACACGATAGGTACACTGCCTTAGGTTCTAATTGATTAAGTAACAGTATAGAGACTAAATGTGACAGTTAGTCAGGCTAAGTCCTTAATTACTCATAATCAACATAGGGTAAAACAACACCTATTTTAGTATATCAGTCGGAACGCATCAGATGATCAAAATTTAGGATTGCTGATCAAAATTCTAGAGGCTTATGATAGGTAACGGTAGTAACCTAGACCTTAGACCTAACACTTATTTTATGCTAGTTAGACAATCAATTTCCGAAATATAGGGTTATCATAACTAATTGATTTTAGATATTATTTGAAATTAAGACATTTAGGATAATCAAATTTTAGAAAATTATTCTAAAACCATATTGAGGAAATTTAATTGCTTTTGAAATAAAATATAAAAAGAAAACAAATTAAAATTTAAAACCCGAAAAAAAATGTATTTTTCCTGCTCAACAGTAAGTTGTTCTTCTTCCCTATCTCTTGTATTATTTGTTCTTTCATAGTTGAACATTTGTTTTCTTTCAATGTTTTTCTTTTCTTTTCTTTTCTTCTATAAAATTTTCTGAAAAATATTATTTTCCAGAAGATAAAAAGAAATAAATTTTTCCTGTTTACAGTTTTCGTGTTCATTTGTTATTTCTATTATTTAATTTCGAAAAAAAAATAAAAATGGAAATGAGGAAAGAATATTTTTCTTTTGAGCTGTCAATTTTTTGCTTAGGTTTTAATCTGGAAGAAATATCATTTTAGAATTTTCTTAAGTCATGCTAGCTTTATTAGACAAGCTATGAAATACTTTTTCCTTAATAGCCAGACTTTTGAAAATTCTATTGAGAAAGGATGTTCCTTTTTTATGACAAATGCATGATGTCTTTTTACTGAAGGAACTGTTTATTACTGCACCCATGTAGTAATGATTGTTTTAGGATATAGGCATGATTAGAACCTTCATGTTATACAATATGCAAGTAAGACCTTTTACTGATGCCCAGTAGAACCATACCACTATTGAAAAGGGATTACTAGTCGTTGTATATGATGATAGATTCATACCATATCTAGTTTCATCTAAAACAATAGTATGCACTGATCACTCTGAGATATCTGTTCAATAAAACTGTTGATGAACCATAATTGATTAAGTTAAGTTTTATTGTTACTTGAATTTGATGTAGAAGTAAAGGGATAAGAAAAAGGGTTGAAAATCTAGAAAGCAAACCATTTGTCTAGATTAGAAAACCCCGAGTTAGAGGCTATTGTAATACTGATAAATTTTTGGATGAAAACTTATTTGCATTGTTTGCTATGTATAATAATTCTCATCTGTGGTTTATTGTTGTTGCAAATTATCTAGTCACTGAATGAGTTCCAAGTGATATGACTTATCAGCAAAAGAAGAAATTCTTTGTTGATTTGAAATATTACTACTGGGCAGATTTCTCTTCTATTTCAAATTTTTGCAGATCAGTTGATCAGAAGATGTGTCTCGAAAGACAAAGGCCACAAAATTTTGGAGCATGTCATCGACGATCTACGGGAGGCTATTTGACTGCTAGCAACACTGTCCGGAAAGTGTTGGAAGCATGATATTACTGGTCCACTATTCAAAGATTTTGTATCCTTGATACAGTCCGATGATGCTTGAAAAATAACAAGTAACACGTCTTTCCAGAGATCGTCTACCCCAGCGATGTATACAGAGTGTTGCAACCTTTGATATCAGGGGTATTGATCGAATCCTTTTCTCTTTCTTCCTGTGAAAATAATTACATCATAGTAGTCGTGGAACACTTTTCAAAAATAGCCTGAAGATGTTAAAGTCATGTGCAGATTCTGTGAGAAACTGTTTTCTAGATTCAGATGTGCCTATGTATCAAATCTGTGAAGTCTGCCAAGTACCACACTTTAGCAGGGATTGCTATGGGAATGAAATACTGACCATTCCAAAAAGAGGTAGGAGTAGGTTACTGCAGAATGCTGCTCCAATGGGAAACACATACAATCCCTACCGAAGAAATCATCCGGGATTTAGTGGAGGAATAACTCTGGAGCTAAAAACTTCTAGAAAATACCACCACAACAAAGTCCCTAGCCGCAGAATCAACAGATGAGATACTGGTCAGACCCGTTTTACTATTACAGAAGTGTAGCCATATGGAGCATATGTTATAACAGAGCAAAGATGTCACTTCTCAAACAGTAAACGGGCAACAATTAAAGTCATACCAGTGCAAGCAAGTGACCTACCAAGTAGTATCAAACGGTCGACATATATAGAGAAATTTGGCGTCGTATCAGGAGCATAGCAATGGAGGAGCTTGCATCCCCTGCATACCAATCAGCTGTGAGAAACTTCCCCGAGGAAGTCTCGAATACTTGGGCCCAGATCTACACCACTGGAGCCTCCTACCACCACGGCTTCGCCAAAGCTTCAGGTATCCTTTCTGCCATTCGAAACTTGCATGCAATACCTTCACTGACATTGGCAGGTAGGCACACCAATCCAAAGAAGTCTCATTCCTAGACACGTTTCTCATGGACACGTTGCTACGATTGCGAGAAACTTTACAAATGATTCGAGGAAACAGTCCTTGGGGCTCGAGCCAAGAGTCAAGGGCACTTCAGTGATAGCACATGACTGAGGTGAAGAGCCAATTGAAAGATCAAAGAAAACCCTTCTGCTCGAGACAAGAAGGGAGTTTTTCTAATCCTCATCTTCCTCTACTATTATTTGGTGTTCTTTTAATTTTTATCTTCGTTTTGTGTTCTGTTTTGTTATTTCTATTACCCTTCTTGTTTTGTTATTTTATTTTCTTTCTCTTACCCTTAATTAGTCAAATAAGTGTGGGGTAAGAGTTTTCTATTTTGTTTTTATTCCTTCTTGTTTTCAAATAAGTGTGGGGTAATTTATATATGCATGAACACTGAGGACAGTGTCAGACTTAAGTGTGGGGTAGCAGTTCACAGTGCACTGTAGTAGGAAAACAAATTTTGCATGATTTTTGCATGTTTTCTCGTATTTTCACACCCTTCCAAAATTGTTTTCAAAATTTTCACTCTTTCAGACTTCAAAATGCAGTATGATTGGTAAAACATTGTTGATGTCTATGATATGTAGGTAGAATGTTATGATCAGTAGGAGATAACGTGATGGCTTTCTTGAATTTATCGATTAGAAATAGGGAATTCCTGATACTTGAGCACAACTTAGTTTGGATTAGAGACCTCAGTCAAATACCTTTTCAAAACTTAACTAGATAAGATTAGACCAGTTGAGGATGTATTGGCAATCAAAATGACTAGATGATGCTCTGAGCTGAAAGTGAAAAGAAAAATAAAGAGAGTTAACTAAATAGGGTAGTTTGCAAGCGGCCTTTGCTACTCGAACACCACTCCTTAGGGGAACTTAAAGCCTGATACCTTAAGGTCGTGTAGGTCTGGGAGTCATCGGAGTGGGACTCGCTACATGGGTAGTTAAAGTTGACGTGTGAAAGCAGACACAAAATACCCTGAAAAATCAATAAAAGAGAAAATTCAATAAATGCTTAATTAACAATCTGGTCACCAAGGCTCAGAACTCAGAAAGTTATTTGTTGTTAGTATGTCTAGCAACGAGATGAGAGTATATTGTGTTGACTATCTAGTCTAGACTAGTACACACACTACACATCAGGAAGACCTAGCGATTGAGAGAAGGGTTCAATCTAGTTATTAAGTTGTTAACCTGCTTGACCATGATAATCTACTAGAGACATTTGAGACCTTGTCATAGCAACTTAACCAGTCAGACCTGTGTTTTGAATTATTTGATTCAGTGAAGAATTTTGGAGTAAAAACATGACTAGAAATTTTAAGTGACTGCACCTATGATTTAAAATCACTAACTTCATGTAGATTTTGCTTGAGGACAAGCAAAAAGCTAAGTGTGGGGTTATATGATATGCATAAATCATATCACATTTTTAGCATGTTTTAGGCATAATTTAGGGTGAAATTGATGGTAAATCGTTCTTAATTGATTATTATTAACTCAATTTCACAGTGTTTTTTATTTTGGAAGTGTTAGGTGAAAAGTAGAAGAAAATGGTAAATTTCGGGGCAAAAACGTGATTTTTAGAAGTTCGGAAGTCGGGATGGGCGTACTGACCTGGTCAACAAGCCAGGACGGGCGTCCAGGACTTGGGACGGCCATCCTGACATGGTCAATAGGCCAGGACGGGCGTCCTGAGCTGCAGTTTAGAATCCCACATCGAAATTTTGAGAGAAAATCACCCCGCTCCCCTACTATAAATACCTCAGGCATTCCTCAGTTGAATTCATTCCTCTCCACTCGATCTGAGTCATTTAGTGACTTCAAGTATACAGTTTTCCATAGTATACAAGTCACTTAGCGACTCAGGTTTTAGTATAAGTTTATTTATATTCTTAGATAGTATCTCGTGTTCTTCATTTCTGAGAGTCTCTCTCAGATCCTAGGATACGACTAGATAGGTTCATTTTTGGTATTCATAGAATACCCGGGGTTTCGTTAGGAGATCCTAAGAGGGCTCTAGGCGTTCGAGGAGTCAGTCAACAAGGTTGTGCTTAAGCTGGGTATTAAGGTCAAGTCCAGCTACTAGGCTGAGGAAGCGTCCTCCGAAGGTTCTGTCGAGCAGAGTCGGGTCGAGGAGTCCAACATATACAAGCAGTTGCTCCATCGGCGAGACTAAGTAAAGGGTGAATACTTTATGGCATCAGTCCCCCCGTCCCTCTCTTTATATGTCTGTACTGTGTTCGTCCAAACATTTATTATGTCTATTGGATTATGATTTTATGAATATTTGTTATGCATGTTGAAGTACTTTATGATTTTCCGGAAATGGCCACCAGCTTATCTTTCATTATGTCTGCATGTCTAATGTAGTTTCTTTTAAACTAAATGTAGGGTTATAGACAATTCATAACCATGGTCTAATCATAACCTATTTAGTTTAACAGGCATTAATTTAGGAATTCCCCGTCGGGATGCATTAATATCTGCCATATTAGATGAAATAACCTATAGATCACCATGTTTGTTAGAGTAGTCTAAGTAGGCTGAGTTTGTGTGTTTATGCCGGCGTTAGGCCTAGCGGCATGATCCCCTAAGTGACATAGGGCTTTCATGGATGCCTTTAGCTCGAACCGTGAGTAGGGCCGTCAATAAGGTAGGGCTGTTTATCAGGTAACTCAGATGTGGTACACCTTTAGACTCAGTACATAGTTGCAATCTAGGCCAAAATATATCTAAAATACTCGAAGATTGGTCAATCAACATGTAGGAACAGTATAACATAGAATCAGGACATTATCTGTAAAACACTCTTAGGCTTAAATAGACTTCAACCTAGTGGAGAATGAATCACCCTCTCATCAAAGATATTGATGAGAGATTGCATAACTGGATCATAAGATAAGAGTTAGGGTAAGAGGATAGTTACTACTAAGCCGTTACCACTTCCCTGGGAGTACGATATTTGATTTCATTAAAATCGTAGATACTTTCCAACATATTAGCTACATGATAGGTACTCTGCCTTAGGTTCTGATTGATTACGTGATAGTATAGAGACTAAATGTGACAATTAGTGAGGCTAAGTCCTTAATTACTCATAATCAACATAGGGTAAAACAACACATATTTTAGTATATCAGTCGGAACGCATCAAGTTTTGAAGTAAACCAACTCAGAACCACAATAGATGGCCAAAATGTGCATATACTCTGGGAGGTGACTGAAATCATAGAGGAACAAAGGAACCAGCAGGAAGAGATGCTAACCATACAAGCTGAACTGCGAGATATGAGAAATAAAGGCCATTGAAAAGGGAAGATTCTTTTTACTTTTCAGCAGATAAATTGTTTGAACTAAAGTTAAATAATTGACCCCTACTTTTTATTTTCAAACTTTTTAAAGGGTCTTTTATTTTATTCAGTAATTTTTCTTCAGACATTTTATTTTTCAATTATTTATGAAAAACAATGTGTTAAAAATACAGTTTATTTTTAGTCTTTTGTTTTTCTAAAATTCTTTGCTGAATAGAAGTTAGGATATGATTAGGGTAGTTATGATTTTTGAAAAAAAAAAAGAGATTGAGAATTGATCCAAGGGTTTTTAACAGCTTTTGAATTTCATAGGTTAAACGTGAAGACTTGTTAAATATTATAATTGTTTTTGGTGTATTAAGATTTGCAGGGAATTATGAAGAAAAAAATTCCGGAAGTGGCACGCATCCCAAGGCAGCCCGGGACGGGCGTCCCCAAGGCCGACCCCTTCTATAAAAATTTCATTTTTTTCCATTTCCTCCCAAATCCACCACCAAAAATTATCTCTCTACAAAATTCTCTCCACCTTCTCTCTACAAATTTTGGGCAAACTCTTGAAATTTCAAAATTCAAATTTCCCTCCAAAATTTGAACTTTTGAATTTCCTTCCAAAATTCGAATCTCCTTGCAAAATTTGAATCTCCCTCCAAAATTTGAATTTCCCGCCAAAAACTCAAAATCCTCCCCTAACCAAAATCCATCCTTCTGAATTCGAATTTACCTCCAGAATTTGAATTCGAAATTTCTTTCCCGCCTAAATTCTCAAATTCTCTCGAATGTCTCAAACAGATAGCTCCCAAATGCGCTTTTATTACTTCTTCCATGACCATCACATCTGCGGCACATCCTTTTGTGCTCTTTCCTTCCATTTCGGGCGTCCAGGACTCGGGACAGCCGTCCTGACCTGGTCAACAGGCCAAGACGGGCGTCCCAGATCCAGGATGGGCATCCCGAATGCCTGGTCAAAGTCCCACATCGATTTTTGCAAACAAATTCGCCCAGTTCCCCTGCTATAAATACCCCAGGCCTTCCTCAGTTGAAATCATTCCTCTCCACTCGATCTCAGTCATTTAGTGACTTCAAGTATACAATTTTCTATAGTATACAAGTCACTTAGTGATTTCAAGTTTTTAGTTTAGGTATATTTATAGTTTTCGAGAGTGTCTCGTGTTCTTTGTTTCTAAGAGTCTGTCTCAGATCTTAGAATACGACTAGATAGGTTCATTTTTGGTATTCATAGAATACCCGGGATTTTGTTAGGAGATCCTAAGAGAGCACTAGGCGTTCGAAGAGTCAGTCAATAGGGCCGTGCTTAGGCTGGGTATTAAGGTAAAGCATAGCTACTAGGCTGAGGAAGCGTCCTCCGAAGGTTCTATCGAGCAGAGTCGGGTCGAGCAGTCCAGCATATACAAGCAGTTGCTCCATCAGCGGACTACGTAAAGGGTGAATACTTTATGGCAGAGGTCCCCTTGTCTCTCTCTTTATATGTATGTACTGTGTTCGTCCAAATACTAATTATGAATATTAAACAATGATTTTATGAATATGTGTTTTGCATGTTGAAGTCATTTACATTTTTCCGGAAAGGTCACCAGCTTATCTATCATTATGACTGCATGTCTACTTGCTCTTTTAAACTAGATGAATGGTTATAGACAACTCCTAACCACGATCTAATCATAACCTGTTTAGTTTATCAGACCTTGATTTAGGACTTCCGTTGGAAGCATTAAGGTCTGCCATATTAGATGAAATAACCTATAGATCACCATATTTGTTAAAGTAGTCTTAGTAGGCTGAGTTTGCGTGTTTATTCCGATGTTAGGGCGAGCGGCATGATCTCCTAAGTGACACAGGACTTTCATGGATGTCTTTAGCTCGAACCGTGAGTATGGCGATGGGGCGGTTTATTAGGTAACTCAGATGTGATACACAAGTAGAATCAGTACGTAATTTCAATCTAGACCAAGATATATCTAAAATACTCGAAGATAGGTCAATCAACATGTAGGAATAGTATAACATAAATCAGAACATTATCTGTAAAACACTCTTGTAGACTTAAATAGACTTGAACCTAGTGGAGAATGAATCAACCTCTCATCAAAGATTTTGATGAACGATTGCATAACTGGATCATAAGATAAGAGTTAGGGTAAAAGGATAGTTACTACTAAGCCGTTACCACTTCCCTGGGAGTACGATAATTTATTGAATTAAAATCGTAGATACTTTCCAACAAACTAGCTACACGATAGGTACTCTGCCTTAGGTTCTGATTGATTAAGTGACAACATAGAGACTAAATGTGACAATTAGTCATTCTAAGTCCTTAGTTATTCATAATCGACATAGGGTAAAATAGCACCTAGTTTAGCATATCGATCGGAACGCATCACCTAGGATTGGCCTAGCGTACAAACTTAGCTTTATTAGGGTACTCTAACAAACATGGTGATCTGTTTTGTTATTTCTTCCTAATCTGGCAGACCTTTTACAGTTTGTTAAACTAAATCGGTTATGATTTAAACCTTGGTTAGGAGTTGTTTATAACCTTAGTTTAATCTAAAAGGACACGACAGTTCAACATTCATAATGATAATTCTAGCTCTATGATCTTCCGGGGAAAATGGATAGCATCTCAAATTGTAAAACATGTATGATATATGAATTCAGTATCAAATATTTATCCAGATAAAACAATTCATAAACATATAGAAACTCGTCTACGGGACCCAATATCCTAAAGTAGTCACCACTTTATGCAGGTCCAGTCGGCGCTGCAGCTCCTGTATGTCTTTGATTGCTCGATCCTACTTTGCTCTGTAGAGCCTTCGGAGAATGCTTCTTAGACCTAGTAGTAATTGCTTTACCTTACATCATGGGCTTAAGCAGATTGCCCTAATCTGACTAAGAACATGCACCCTATCTCTCTCTTAGGATCTCCTAACAAAATCTTGGTATTCTGTGATACCGAAAACTGAATACTAATCTAATTAAATTCTCAAATACTGAGATAAACACTCAGAGATAAGAGAAAACGATGCACTCAAAGTTGCTAAATGACTTGTATTGAGTGTTGAGGGATGCACTTGAAATCACTAAATGACTTGTATCGAGTGTAAAAAGATACACTTGAAGTCACTAAATGACTCAGATCGAGGGATAAGGGATGATTTCAACTGAGGATGGCCTGTGGTATCTATAGCATGTGAAAGGAGTGAATTTCTCTCAACAATTTGATGTGGGACAAGCTCCTGCTGCTTAGGATGCCTGCCCTGGTCCTTTGACTTGGTCGGGACGCCCGTCCCGAACTCAGAAGTTCCGAAAATTTCATTTTTGCCCCAATATTTACTGTTTTCTTGCACATTTCACCTGAAACTTCCAAAATCACAAATTATGCAAAAATATGTTAATATCAATCAATTAAGATCTATTAGGTTCCCATTTTGCCTTAATTTGTGCCTAAAAATATGCTAAAAAGTGATATGATTTGTGCACATCAACCATCCCCCACACTACACTTCGATATGTACCCGCACGAGCCCATCACTTTCCTCGAGAAAGACCTTGTACTCAATGAGGAAGCTCGGGTCACTCCTATTGTACTCGAAGTCGGGATGACCAGGGAAGGCATTGACAAGTGCCGAGTCAAGAGAGTCATCATCGATACGGGGGCTACCAAAAATATCCTCTACTTCCAATGCTTCAAGGAAATGGGGATGAAAGCCACCTGAAGCCCAGCAACATGGTTCTTGAAGGTTTCACAGCCCATAAAATCAACGTTAAAGGGACTGTCAAGATTAAAGTCACGCTCAGCTCGGGCCCCTACACTCGCAAGGAAGACATCAACTTTTATGTAGTAGATATTGAATCCCCCTACAATGCCATACTAGGGACCCCAGCTCATGCCGCCTTCGAACTTGTCGTTTCTATGTCTCACCAACAAGTGAGATTCACTACTAGAAACGGAGTGGGCTTCGTGAAGAGTAGCCCAAGAAGTCTACTAGGATACATGGTAAAATCTCGAAGACATCAAGAGGAAGAACTCCCTGCCATGACAATCGGGTCTATCTTGGTCACGGAAGGAGTAGGGGCCGAAGAAGCCATCGGGGAAAACCCCCAACACGAAGAGCTAAAAATGTCCGAACTAAAGGAGTACTAGAAGGTCGTAATCCACCCCGACTACCCAGACTAGAAAGTTCAAATTGGAAAGGAGCTCCCACCTTTGTTGAGAAAGGATATCATTAGGTTTCTTTTCGACCACCTTCAGAACTTTGCCTAGTGCGCACAAGACATGCTGGAGATCGACCCGTCGATTGTGAAGCACAGTCTCAACATTGACCCAACATATAAGCTCATAAAGCAGAAATTGTGCTAGTTCGGAGAAGACAAGCTCAAAGGAATGCAGAGCGAGGTAACCAAACTCCTAAGTTCAGGATTCATTCATGAGGTGAAGTATCCTTCCTGGCTGGCCAACGCAATAATGGTGAGAAAGCCGAACGGGAAATGGAGGATGTGCATAGACTATACCGACCTCAACAAAGCATGCCCTAAGGATTGCTACCCGCTCCCCCGGATAGATGCTCTTGTCAATTCAACCTCCGGCTACGAGTTTCTCAGCTTCATGGACGTATTCTCGGGATATCATCAGATCAGGATGAAGCAGCAGGACCAGATCCACACTTCCTTTAGGGCCGCAGGAGCTACTTACTGGTACAACATGATGCCCTTCGGCTTGAAAAATGTAGGAGTTACATATCAAAGGATGATGAACAAAATCTTGAAGAGGCAAATAGGCAGATACGTGGAGGCCTACGTGGACGACATGGTCGCTAAGACAAAGAGGGGGCAGTCACTCACTTAGATGACCTGAGAGAAACCTTCACCACCTTAACCGAGTACGACCTGAAGCTCAACCCCATGAAATGCACATTCGGAGTAAAATCTGGGAAATTCCTGAGCTTCATGACCTCAGAATGAGGTGTCGAGGTAAATCCCCACAAAATTGAGGTCGTGTTAGGATTGACCGAACCATGCTGCATCAATGATATCCAAAGGCTAAACAGGTGCATAGCGGCCTTGGGAAGGTTCTTCTCCAAATCCGCCAAAAGATGTGATATGCACAAATCATATAACTTTTTAGCATGTTTTAGGCATAAATTAAGACAAAATGGGAACCAAATCTATCTTAATTGATTGAAATCAACATATTTTTGCATAATTTGTCCCACATCGGAAATTTTGGAGAAATTCACTCCAAAACCCTACTATAAATACCCAAGCCTTCCTCAGTTAAAATCATCCCTCAGCACTCAATACAAGCCATTTAGCAACTTCGAGTACATCGTTTTCTCTTATCTTTGGGTGTTTATCTCAGTATTTGAGAATTCGATTAGATTAGTATTCAATTTTTGGTATCACAGAATATCGAGATTTCGGTAGGAGATCCAAAGTGAGAGATAGGGTGCATGTTCTTAGTCAGATGAGGGAAATTTGCTTAAGCCCGGGATGTAAGGTAAAACAATTGCTACTAGGTCTAAGAAACGTTCTCCGAAGGCTCTATCGAGCAGAGTAGGATAAAGCAATCAGAAGCATACAAGAGCTACAACGCCGGCTGGACCTACATAAAGTGGTGACTACTTTATGATATTGGGTCCCCTAGACGAGTTTCTATATGTTTATGAATTGTTTTATCTAGATATTGATTTGATACTGAATTCATATATCATACATGTTTTACAATTTGAGATGCTATCCATTTTCCTGGGAAGATCATAGAGCTAGAATTATCATTATGAATGTTGAACTGTCGCGTCCTTTTAAATTAAACTAGGGTTATAGACAACTCCTAACCAAGGTCTGAATCATAACCGATTTAGTTTAACAGATTTTAAAAGGTCTGCCAGATTAGGAAGAAATAATAAAATAGATCACCATGTTTGTTAGAGTACCCTAATAAAGCTGAGTTTGTACGCTAGGCTAATCCTAGGGTTAAGTGGCATGATATCGAAGTGATGTAGGGGACCATTCATGGATACTTTAATCCGACAAATGAGAAGGATCATCCCAAGGTAGGGGTGAATACACCAGGTAACTCAGATATGGTAAACAGATGGTTACATTTCATCATTGCCTTAGATATCAAGATATATCTAAAATATACGAAGATAAGGTCAAACAAGTTGTAATAACTGAGCTTAAATTGATGAGTGCATGTCTACTCTTGAATGCTTATTGCTTGTTATATGTGATTGGGATCACCAACTCATCAAGATTATTGATGAAGGATTGATTAATTGCATGATAAGATAAATGTTAGGGTTAAGGGATAGTTACTACTAAGCCATTACCCGTTCCCTAGGGGTACGATATTAATAACTTAAAATCGTAGATACTTTCCAAAGAACTAGCTACACGATAGGTACTCTGCCTTAGGTTCTAATTGATTAAGTGACAACAATTATTGCTAAAAGTGACAATTAGTAAGACTCGATCCTTAATTATTCATAATCAATATAGGTAAATAAATCCTATCTTTTAGCATGTCGATCGGAACGCATCAAGATGCATGCATTTCTTCAAAGCACTAAAGCTATCCAAAAAGACTTTCCAATGGGATGAGCGTTTCCCTCAGGCTTGGAATGACTTAAAGGAATACTTGACGAAGCTCCCGCTGTTGTGCGCCCCCAACGCGGGAGAAAATATTTACCTGTATTTATCTGTCTCCAAGTAGGCGGCATCCTCCGTTTTGATCAAAGAATCTGAGGACAAACAAGTGCTTGTCTACTTTGTCAGTCGAATACTCCGAGATGCCGAGGTCAGGTATCTCTACATCGAAAAACTAGCATACGCGCTAGTCATCTCAACTCGAAAACTCAAGGTCTACTTTGAATCCCACACGGTTACTGTGTACATCAACTACCCGCTGAAACAGATTTTTCACAAGTTGGACCAATTAGGAAGAATGCTGAGATGATCCATTGATCTCTGTGGACTTGACCTCACATTCGCCCCAAGAACAGCTATCAAGGCGCATCTTTCTCTGACTTTCTAGCAGAATTATCTTTTTCCAGCTCCACAAGCCTTGTTGAGGTAGATCCTACTCCACGCGATGAAGAAATGTGGACAATGAAGGTAGATGAAGCAGTTAATTCAAAAGGAGTGGGAGTGTGGATTATCATGAGTTCACCCTCTGACCATTATAAAGGTGCTCGTTGCGTGAAGTTGTGATATGCATAAATCATATCAAATTTTTAGCATGTTTTAGGCATAATTTAGGGTGAAATTGAGGGCAATCGGTCTTAATTGTTTATTATTAACTCAATTTCATAGTTTTTGTGATTTTGGAAGTGTTAGGTGAAAAGTAGAAGAAAATGGCAAATTTCGGGGCAAAAACGCAATTTTTCAGAAGTTCGGAAGTCGGGGAGGGCATCCTGAATCAGGACGGGCGTCCTGACCTGGTCAACAGGCCAGGACAAGCGTCCAGGACTCGGGACGGCCGTCCTGACCTGGTCAACAGTCTAGGACGGGCGTCCCGAGCTGAAATTCCAAGTCCCACATCGAATTTTTGAAGAAAAATCACTCCAGAAAGCTACTATAAATACCCCAGGCCTTCCTCAGTTGAAATCATTCCTCTCCACTCAATCTGAGTCATTTAGTGACTTAAGTTGTACACTTTTCTCGAGTACATAAGTCACTTAGAGACTCGGGTTCAGTATAAGTTTTCTTCTATTTTTAGTTAGTGTTTCGTTTTCTTAGTTTCTGAGAGTTAGTCTCAGATCTTAGGCTTCGATAGATAGGTTTGATGGGGTTTCCGACCGACGTGCTAAATAGGTGTTATTTTACCCTATGTTGATTATGAATAATTAAGGACTGTGATTGACTAATTGTCACATTTAGTCTCTATGGTGTCACTTAATCAGCCAGAACCTAAGGCAGAGTACCTATCGTGTAGCTAGTCTGTTGGAAAGTATCTACGATTTTATTAAGTTAAATATCGTACTCCCAGGGAAGTGGCAACGGCTTAGTAGTAACTAGCCTTTTATCCTAACTCCTATCTTATGATCCAGTTATGCAATCTTCATCAAATACTTTGATGAGAGGGTGATCCGTTCTCCACTAGGTTTTAAGTCTAATTAATCCTAGAAGTGTTTTATAGATGAGTCCTGATTCTATGTTATATTGTTCCTATATGTTGATTGACCTATCTTCGAGTATTTTAGATGCATCTTAGCTTGGATTGCAACTATGTTCTGTGTCTAAAGGCGTACCACATCCGAGGTCTCTAATAAACCGCCCTACCTTAATGACGGCCCTACTCACGGTTCGGGACGAAGGCATCCATGAAAGCCCTATGTCACTTCGGGGATCATACCGCTTGCCCTAGCCGCCGGCATAATCGGACTCAGCTCGGCCCCTACCTAGACTACTTTAACATGCAGGGTGTTCAGCAGGTTATTTTATCTAGCATGGCAGACATCAATACTAATTGATGCCTGTTAAACTAAACAGGTTATGATTAGACCGTGGTTAGGAATTGTCTATAACCCTAACTTTAGTTTAAAAGACCACATTAAACATGCAGACATAGTGAATGTTAAGCAGGTGGCTATTTCTGGAAAATATAATAACGTCAACATATAAAACAATTATTCATAAAAAAATCGTAATCTCGTATTCATAATAAGTATTTAGAACAAAACAATAACAACATATAAGAGAGGGACATGGGGACTGATGCCATAAAGAAATCACCCTTTACGTAGTCTCGCCGACGGAGCGTACTGCTGTATATGTTGTATTGCTTGCCCTGACTTTGCTCGCTAGAACCTTCGGAGGATGCTTCCTCAGCCTAGTAACTGGGCTTTACCTTAATACCCAGCTTAAGCCCAGCCCTGTGGACTGACTCTTCGAACGCCTAGAGCCCTCTTAGGATCTCCTAACGAAATCCCGTGTATTCTATGAATACCAGAAACGAACCTATCTATATAAACCTAAGATCTGAGACTATTTCTCAGAAACTAAAACAAAATACTAATAAGAAAGAAAACTAAGATCCGAGTCTCTGAGTGAGTTGTGTACTAGGGAAGTGTACACTGGAAACCACTAAATGGCTCAGATCGAGTGGAGAGGAATGATTTCAACTGCTGGAGGCCTGGGGTATTTATAGCAGCTTCCCGTGGTGATTTTTCATCAAAAATTCGATGTGGGACTGGTTCTGGGGGTTCGGGACGCCCGTCCTGATCTGTTGACCAGGTCGGGACGCCCGTCCCGAGTCCTGGACGCCCGTCCCGGGTTCAGGACGCCTGTCCTGACCCTTTGACCAAGTCAACATTTCCAAAAATTGCGTTTTTGCCCCAAAATTTACTGTTTTCGTCTACTTTACACCTGACACTTCCAAAATCAGAAAAATTGTGAAATTAAGTAAATAATGAACAATTAAGATCATTTTACACTCAATTTCACCCTAAATCATATATAAAAACATGCTAAAAATGTGATACGATTTTCGCGTATCAAGGTTCGTTTATGGTATTCATAGAATACCCGGGATTTCGTTAGGAGATCCTAAGAGGGCTCTAGGCGTTCGAAGAGTCAGTCCACAGGGCTGGGCTTAAGCTGGGTATTAAGGTAAAGTCCAGCTACTAGGCTGAGGAAGCGTCCTCCGAAGGTTTTGTCGAGCAAAGTCGGGTCGAGCAGTCTAACATATACAAGCAGTTGCTCCATCGGCGAGACTAAGTAAAGGGTGATTTCTTTATGGCATCAGTCCCCCTGTCCCTCTCTTTATATGTTTGTATTGTGTTTGTCCAAAGATTTGTTATGAATATGAGATTATGATTTTTATGAAAATCTGTTTTATGTGTTGAAGTTCTTATGATTTTCCGGAAATAGCCACCTGCTTAATATTCATTATGTCTGCATGTCTAATGTAGTTTCTTTTAAACTAAAGTTAGGGTTATAGACAATTCCTAACCACGGTCTATTCATAATCTGTTTAGTTTAACAAGCATCAATTAGTATTGGTGTCTGCCATATTAGATAAAATAATCTACAGAACACCCTGTTTGTTAGAGTAGTCTAAGTAGGCTGAGTTGAGCGTTTATGCAGGTGGTTAGGGGCGAGCGGCATGATCCCCTAAGTGACATAGGGCTTTCGTGGATGCCTTTAGCTCGAACCATGAGTAGGGTCGTTTACCTTGGCGATGGGGTGGTTTATCAGTTAACTCAAATGTGGTACACCTTTAGACTCAGAACATAGTTGCAATCCAGGCTAAGATATATCTAAAATACTCGAAGATAGGTCAATCAACATGTAGGAACAGTATAGCATAGAATCAGGACATCATCTATAAAACACTTTAGGCTTATATAGACTTAAACCTAGTGGAGAATGAATCACCCTCTCATCAAAGTTATTGATGACGATTGCATAACTGGATCATAAGATAAGAGTTAGGATAAGAGGCTAGTTACTACTAAGCCGTAACCACTTCCGTGGGAGTACGATATTTAACTTAATAAAATCGTAGATACTTTCCAACAGACTAGCTACACGATAGGTACTGTGCCTTAGGTTCTGACTAATTAAGTGACACTATAAAGACTAAACGTGACAATTAGTCAATCCCAGTCCTTAATTACTCAAAATCAACATAGGGTAAATCAACACCTATTTTAGCATATCAGTCGAAAGCACATCAAGCTGGACTACTTTTTGTCAAATAATCAAGCGGAGTATGGTATGCACAAATCATATCCCCTTTTTAGCATGTTTTTAGACACAAATTAGGCAATATTTGAATGTATTTGATAGTAATTGAGTCAAATTGACATAAAATTGCATAAATTGTGATTTTGGAAGTTTCATGAGTAAATTGCATGAAAACAGCAAATTTTGGGGCAAAAATGCCATTTTTGGAAATGCTGGATACGAGACGGGCGTCCCGAGCACCAGAACTTATCCCACATCGAAACTTTTGGAGAAATTCACCCCAAAAACCTGCTATAAGAACCCCAGGCCTCCAATAGTTGAAATAATCCCTCTTCACTCGATCTGAATCATTTAGTGACTTCAAGTATACATTTTTCCATAGTATACAAGTCATTCAGTGATCTCAGGTGTATCACACTAGTAGTTTAGTATTTCAAGAGTGTCTCGTTTTCTTTGCTTTCTGAGTGTTTATCTCAGAATCTTAGAATTCGACTAGACAGGGGTTCATTTTTTGTATCACAGAATACTGAGATTTCGTTAGGAGATCCTAAGAGAGAGATAGGGTGCGTGTTCTTAGTCAGATTAGGGCAATTTGCTTAAGCCCCGGGATGTAAGGTAAAGCAATTGCTACTAGGTCTAAGAAGCGTTCTTCGAAGGCTCTGCCGAGCAGAGTAGGATCGAGCAATCAGAAGCATACATGAGCTGCAACGCCTGCTGGACCTGCATAAAGTGGTGACTATTTTATGATATTGGGTCCCCTAGACGAGTTTCTATATGTTTATGAATTGTTTTATCTGGATATTGATTTAATACTGAATTCATATATCATATATGTTTTATAATTTGAGATGCTATTCATTTTCCCGGGAAGATCATAGAGCTAGAATTATCATTACGAATATTGAACTGTCGTGTCCTTTTAAATTAAACTAGGGTTATAAACAACTCCTAACCAAGGTCTCAATTATAACCGGTTTAGTTTAACATACTGTAAAAGGTCTGCCAGATTAGGAAGAAATAACAAAATAGATCACCATGTTTATTAGAGTACCCTAATAAAGCTGAGTTTGTACGCTACGCCAATCCTAGGGTTAAGTGGCATGATATCGAAGTGACATAGGGGACCGTTCATGGATACTTTAATCCGACAGATGAGAACGATCATCCCAAGTTAGGGGTGAATACACCAAGTAACTCAAATATGTTAAACAGATGGTTACATTTCATAATTGCCTTAGAGATCAAGATATATCTAAAATGTTCGAAGATAAGGTCAAACAAGTTGTAATAACTGAGCTAAATTGATGAATGCATGTCTACTCTTTAACGCTATTTGCTTG
Source organism: Asclepias syriaca (assembly GCA_027405835.1). Lineage (NCBI taxonomy): Eukaryota > Viridiplantae > Streptophyta > Magnoliopsida > Gentianales > Apocynaceae > Asclepias > Asclepias syriaca. Next base: position 14,355,156 of record CM049933.1, read on the forward strand.
TTATGTGTGATTGGGATCACCAATCAATCTCAAAGAATTGATTAACTGATTGATTAACTACATAAATAAGATGAATGTTAGGATTAAAGGATAGTTGCTACTAAGCTGTTACCAGTTCCCTGGGAGTACGATATTAATAATTTTAAAATTGTAGATACTTTCCAAGGACTAGCTACACGATAGGTACTATGCCTTAGGTTCTGATTGATTAAGTGACAACAATTGAATGCTAAAGTGACAGTTTGTAAGACTCAGTCCTTAATTACTCATAATCAATATAGGGTAATAAATCCTATCTTTTAGCAACCAATCAGAATCGCATCAAATTATTGGCACCGTTGCCGAGGAACATATCATAAAATTTTAGGATTCCTGATCAAAACTTTAGAAGGTTATGATAGGTAACGGTAGTAATCTATACTTTAGTTAACAATTATGCTTATTCTAATTAGTCAATCAATTTCCTGAAATATAGGGTTATCATAACTAATTAATTTTAGAAATTATCTAAAATTAAAAAATTTAGGATAATCAAATTTTAGAAAATAATTCTAAAACCATACTAAGGAAATCAAATTTAAAAACAAAATATAAAAATGGAAAAAGTCAAAAACAAAATAATTTCTTTTCTTTTATTCTATTTTATGGAAAATATTATTTTCCAGAAAATACAAAAAATCTTTTCTTTTCTGTTTACAGTTTTCCTGTTTGTTTGTTTTTTTTAATTTAATTTCGAAACAAATATGGGAGTGAGGAGAAAATATTTTCTTCTCAGTTGTCAAATGTGGGCTTAGGTTTTAATTCGGAAGAAATGTCATTCTAGAATTTTCTAAGGTCATGCTGGCTTTATTAGACGAGATATGAAATAGTTTTTCTTTAATAGCCAGGCCTCTAAGTATTCTTTGAGAAAGGATGTTGCTTTTGTTTTTGCTGATAAATGCATGACATCTTTTAACAAACCAAAAGGAATTACTGCACCCATTATGACATCACCTGATTAGAATTTGCTTGTTAAATTGATATGTAATGTGAGTAACGATGTAGTAAGAATTGTTTAGGACAAAGGCATGATTAGAAATTTCATGTTATATACTATGCAAGTAAAATCTTTATTGATGCCCAGTAGAACTATACCACTATTGAAAAGGGATTACTAATTGTTGAATATGCTGATGATAAACTCATATCATACCTAACTCCATCTAAAACAATAGTATACACTGATCACTCTGAGATATCTGTTCAATAAAACTGACGTTGAACCATGATTGATTAAAGTTGAGTTTTATTGTTACCAGAATTTGATATAGAAATAAGGGACAAGAAAAGGGGATGAATATCTAGAAAGCAAACCATTGGTCTAGATTAGAAAACCCTGAGTTAGAGGCTATGGATGAGACAGTATATCTGATAAATTATTTTTGGATGAGAATTTATTTTCATTGTATGCTATGTATGATAAATCTCCTCTGTGGTTTACCGATATTACAAACTACCTAGTCGCTGAACTGTTCCCAAGTGATATGACTTATCAATAGAAGAAGAAATTCTTTGCTGATTCAAAATATTACTAATGAGAAGATTCCTTTTCTATTTTGAATTATTGCAGAGTAATTGATTAGAAGATGTGTCTCGAAAGACAAAGGCCACAAAATTTTGGAGCATTGTCATCAAAGATCTACGAGAGACTATTTGACTGCTAGCAACACTGTCCAGAAAGTGTTGGAAGCAGGATATTATTGGGCCACAATATTCAAAGAATCTGTATCCTTGATACAGTCACGCGATGCTTGCCAAATAACAGGTAACACATCTTCCCCAACGAGGTATATAGAGTATTGCAATTAATCTTTGATATCTGGGGTATAGATTGAATCCTTTTATCTTCTTCCTTTGAAAATAATTACGTCATAGTAGTTGTAGAACACTTTTCAAAATGGCTTGAAGCACATGCATTATCTACTAATGATGTTAAAGTCATGTGCAGATTTCTTGCGAAACTATTTTTCAGATGTCCCAAAAACCTTGATAAGCAATAAAGGGTTGTCAGCCAGTTAGTACAGCTAATGCTTCTTCTGATGAGCAATTGGAGGCATTTTAATAACAACAGTGAAATTAATGCCTTTCAACAAGGAAGAAACATTCAGCTAGTGTATCAAATCTGTGAAGTCTGCCAAGTACCACTTTAGCGGGAATTGTTATGGGAATGGAATACTGCCCATTCCAAAAGGAGCAGGAGCAGGTTGCTGCAATCAATGCTTCTCCAATGGGAAACGCATACAATCCCAACTGGAGAAATCATTGGGGATTTCACTGAGGAATAATTCTGAAGCTGAAAACTTCCAGACGATACCACCACAGCAAAGTCCCTACCCGCAGAATCAACAGATGAGATACTGTTATTGGTCAGACCCGTTTACTGTTATAGAAGTGTCGCTATACGGAGCATGTGTTATAATGGATCAAGACGGTACTTCTCAAAAAGTAAACGGACAACAATTAAAGTCATACCAGTGCAAGCAAGTGACCACCAAGTGGTATCAAATGGTCGATAGATATAGAGGAGTTTGGCATTGTATCAGGAGCATAGCAATGGAGGAGCTTGCATCCCCTGCATACTAATCAGCTGTGAGAAACTCTCCCGAGGAAGTCTCAAATACTTGGGCCCAAATCTACACCACTAGAGCCTCCTACCACCACGGCTTCACCAAAGCTTCAGGTATCTTTTCGGCCATTCGAAACTTGCATGCAATACCTTCACAGACATTGGCAGGTAGGCGCACCACTCTAGAGAAGTCACACTCCTGGACACGTTCCTCCTAAACACTTTGATCTGATTGCGAGAAACTTCGCAAATGATTCGAGGAAGCAGTCCATGGGGCTCGGGCCATTCATCACACGAATAGCCCACTACCTGGAGCTTGACATTCAAGGATCGGAGCTAACGAGGATAGCTCCATCTACCAGTCCTGACCGTTCTTCAAAACATGGGGATGGTAGTTCACGACTCAGAGGGTAGATATACTCTCCATACGAAGCACACTGCAAAGTTATCCGCTCCAGCATCCAGAGCTTACAGAGTCGAGAACACTTCAGCAATATGGCTAAGGTGGAGAGCCAATTGACAAATCAGAGCAGACCCTTCTAATCGATACATGAAGGGAGGTTTTCTAATCCTCATCTTCCTCTACTTGTATTTTGTTTTGTTTTGTTTTTATTTTATTTTCATTTCATGGTTTGTTTATTTTTTCCTGTTTTTGTTTTTAAACTCTTATTTCTCAAATAAGTGTGGGGTAAGAGTTTTGTTTGTATTTCTTGCTTTTCTTTTTCTTTCTCTTATTGAGTCAAATAAGTGTGGGGGTAATAGGATATGCATGAACACTAAGGACAGTGTCAACCTTAAGTGTGGGGTAGCAGTGCACAGTGCACTGTAGTAGTCAAATTTGTATCTTTTCCCATAATTTTCACCTAAAATTGCACCCCTCCAAAAATTTTCAAAATTGTTCACTCTTTCAGACTTCAAATTCAGTATTGATTGGTTAAAGAATGCTTATGTCTATGATATATGTTGAGTAGATAATTATGATCGGTAGGGAACAAGTTGATAACTTTACTAAATTCCTTAATTAGAAATAGGGAATTCCTGATAATTGAGCAAAACCTAGTTTGGATTAGAGACATCAACCGAATACCTTTTCGAGACCCAAACTGAATAATATTAGACCGGTTGAAAATATGTTGGCAATTTGAATGACTAGACGATGCTCTGAGCTGAAAGTGGAAAAGTTTAAAAGTAAAAAGGGTAGTTTGCAAGCATCCTTTGCTACTCGAGCACTTCTTAAGGGAACTTAATACCTGATGCCCTAAGGTCGTGTAGATCTGGGAGTCATCAGAGTGGGACTCGTTACCTGGGTAGTTAAAGTTGATGTGTGAAAGCAAACACAAAAATACCCTAGACAATCAATTTAAAAATACATTGCCCAGTGTATTCTTTTATTGAAAAGCATAAATGAAAAGCCTTGACACCTAAGCTCAGAACTCAGAAGGTTGTTTGTTGCTAGTATGTTCGACGATTGGTCGAAGTATTATTTGGTAAAGGTTAAGAGAAGACTATATTGTGTTGACAATCTAGTCTAGATTAGTTTTCACACTACACATCAGGAAGACCTTATGACTAAGAGTAGAGTTCAGTTGAGTTATTGAGTTGTTACATCTGCATGACCATGATAATTTACTAGACATTTGAGACCTTGTCATAGCAACTTGATCAGTCAGTCATGTTTTGTGAATCATCTGACTCAATGATTAATTTTGGCTAAAACCATTGCTAGGACTTTTGAGTGATTGCACCTATGATTTAGAATTTCAATAATTTCATATAGACTTTGCTTGAGGACAAGCAAAAAGTTAAGTGTGGGGTTATTTGATATGCACAAATCATATCCCCTTTGTAGCATGTTTTTAGACACAAATTAGGGCAATATTTGAATGTACTTGATCTTAATTGAGTCAAATTGACATAAAATTGCGTAAATTGTGATTTTGGAAGTTTCAGGAGTAAATTGCATGAAAACAGCAAATTTTGTGGCAAAAATGCCATTTTTGGAAATGCTGGATTTGGGACGGGCGTCCCGAGCACCAAAACTCATCCCACATCGAAAATTTTGGAGAAATTCACCCCAGAAACCTGCTATAAGTACCCCAGGCCTCCAATAGTTGAAATGATCCCTCTTCACTCGATCTGAGTCATTTAGTGACTTCAAATATACATTTTTCCATAGTATACAAGTCATTCAGTGATCTCAGGTGTATCACACGAGTAGTTTAGTATTTCGAGAGTGTCTCGTTTTCTTTGCTTTCTGAGTGTTTATCTCATAATCTTAGAATTCGACTAGATAAGGTTCATTTTTGGTATCACAGAATACCGGGATTTAGTTAGGAGATCCTAAGAGAGAGATAGGGTGCATGTTCTTAATTAGATTAGGGCAACTTGCTTAAGCCCGGGATGTAAGGTAAAGCAATTGCTACTAGGTCTAAGAAGCGTTCTCTGAAGGCTCTGCCGAGCAGAGTAGGATCGAGCAATTAGAAGCATACAGGAGCTGCAACGCCGGCTGGACCTAGACGAGTTTCTATATGTTTATAAATTGTTTTATCTGGATATTGATTTGATACTGAATTCATATATCATATATGTTTTATAATTTGAGATGCTATTCATTTTCCAGGGAAGATCATAGAGCTAGAATTATCATTATGAATGTTGAACTGTCGTGTCCTTTTAAATTAAACTAGGGTTATAGACAACTCCTAACCAAGGTCTGAATCATAACCGGTTTAGTTTAATAGACTATAAAAGGTCTGCCAGATTAGGAAGAAATAACAAAATAGATCACCATGTTTGTTAGAGTACCCTAATAAAGCTGAGTTTGTACGCTAGGCCAATCCTAGGGTTAAGTGGCATGATACCGAAGTGACATAGGGGACCGTTCATGGATACTTTAATCCGACAGATGAAAAGGATCATCCCAAGGTAGGGGTGAATACACCAGGTAACTCAGATATGGTAAACAAATGGTTACATTTCATAATTGCCTTAGAGATCAAGATATATCTAAAATGTTCAAAGATAAGGTCAAACAAGTTGTAATGACTGAGCTAAATTGATGAATGCATGTCTACTCTTGAACGCTCTTTGCTTGTTATGTGTGATTGGGATCACCAATCAATCTCAAAGAATTGATTAACTGATTTATTAACTACATAAATAAGATGAATGTTAGGATTAAGGGATAGTTGCTACTAAGCCGTTACCAGTTCCCGGGGAGTACGATATTAATAATTTTAAAATCGTAGATACTTTCCAAGGACTAGCTACACGATAGGTACTCTGCCTTAGGTTCTAATTGATTAAGTGACAACAATTGAATGTTAAAGTGACAGTTAGTAAGACTCAGTCCTTAAGTACTCATAATCAATATAGGGTAATAAATCATATCTTTTAGAATACCAATCGTAATCGCATCAGAGTACGAAGCTCTCATAATCGGAATGGAATGGGCCTTATTTGCCGGCATCCATTCACTAAGGGTTTACAGCAACTCACAAGTGATCGTCAGCCAAGTGAACAATGAATATGTCGTACACTCAAACAACCTAAAGGACTATGTAATACCCTGACCCGACTCAAATAAGGTAGTTATTATAAGTTTCTAATGAAATTAATGAATAAAGATTTTATTGTTATTATTATGGGTTGAATTAGAATATATAAAAAATATTAGGGACTAATTAATAAAAAGTTAAATATTTTAACCTAATTAGGTTATACCAAATAAGAATGATTTTTAGGGATATAATTTGAAGAAACAAAAGAGAGTTATAGCGTGGAGTAGAGGCGAGAGATGAGAAAGATAGGGTTTGGAGAAAAAGAAAAAGGAAACAAAAACGAAAGAGGCAGTCATCAAAATAATTGTCAAGTTTTACCTCAAAAGTTATTATTCGTTTCATAATCCAAAAGTCGCCAAAAGTTATTTTTAAAAGAGAAAAGGAATGTGAGCTTTTCGAATGTATATATATATTAAGTATATTAAGTTTTTTTATTAATTAATGAAAGTATTGAAAATACCTTTTAAATATGTATTTTATATTCTTTTATTTATTTTACTAATATATATGTTAAATTATGTTTTAAACCAAAAACATTTATATTGTTTTATAGAGTATTCATTAAATTATTATTTTAAAATAAAAGATATTTTTCTTTATTTAAGTATTGATAATATTTTAAATTATTATTTTAAAATAAAAGATATTTTAGGTAATTACAGTATTGTTAAATATTTTAAATTATTATTTTAAAATAAAGTATATTTGTCTTAAGCCTAGTATTGTGAAATATTTTAGAAAGATAATGTTTTACACTGAAGTCTTATAAAGTAAGTTAAATGTGAATTTTTATAATCTCTGATTTTATTGGAGATTAACTTGATGGATAGCAATGGGAGGAACATGTTCCACCATTTACAAGATTTTCCATTGGCATGGATAAAAAGCCACTAAGATATAAGATACAAGTAAGGCCCTTTCCTAACGGGTATAAAGTTAGGGTATAAAGTTAGGAACTGATATCAGTTAAGACCCATTCGCGAAACATTCAATTATTCCCCCAATAGTCAATGAAAGGCAAAGAAAAGAAAAGCAAAGGAACGAAAATAAAAGAAAAGAAAAGATATTGATTGAATGTTTGTTTTCTTTCGTTCTGAACTATGCAGGCTTTCTGAATATGAAAGATTTATTTTTGTTCATAGATAAAAGTATTTAAATGTATTTATTATTATGGTTATCATTTTAAGATTTATTACCTTTTATTGTTTTATGTTTATAGATAAAAGTATTGAAGAATATTTATTGTTATTAATATTATTTTAAGATTTATTATCTTTTATTATTTTCTGATTTATAAGTAAAAAGTATTTTGCACGTCTTTATTATTTTTATAAAGAAATTTATTTTGAAATTGAAGATTTTTTTTAAGGAAGGATTGTTCTGCCTACTGAGTATTTTTATACTCACCCCTATATTTCCCTATGTTTCCCACCTTACAGATGACAATGAAGATATTGAGTTAGAGGATGATCATTACTGGATGGATGACTTTGAATAAGAGTTTTAGAATCTTTTTAGTTTGTTTGTCTTGTTAGAATAAATTTCTTATTGTATTGGGAGTTTGAACTTGAGTGGGGATTTGTTATTAAATAATGTTTAAAATCCTAGATGATATGTTATGGATTGTTTCAAGTTAATAATTTATTTAATTGTTTTAGTTAATTGAAAGTAAGTGGCTTGACATTCTTTGGAGAAATCTAGGGAATGTAGCCGTGTTATGTCTTGAATTTGGAAATTTAGTTTACAAACTAAGCCTGGATTCGGGGCGTGACATTTAGTGGTATCAGAGCAATAGTTTATGATCCTATATTAAGAATTGATTTATGTTTTAGAATTGGAGAAAATTATGGATGCAAGAGGACAATATAGGAATTTAAGTAATGGATTATATTTATTAGTATGTGGATGAATCGTAGTAGAAAGGTTGAGACTTCTAGAGTAGTTGATCTTTATGATGAACAAGAGAATGATGAGACGAACGTTCTTATAGATAATTTGAATAGAGAGATACGTAGGCAGAGAGATTGAGTTTCAAGTAATGATCTTGGTGGTAGAAGATATTCCTAAGAGTTCATTTAGAATCCGATATAGACATTAGGAGTTTTCCCTTAATGCCATTTGGATTAACAAATACTCCGGCTGCTTTTATGGATTGAATGAACAGAGTATTCAAAGAAAAAGTTAAATATTTGTGTATTGATATTCAATGATTTTTATCTATTCATCATCGAGTGAGCAACATTCAGAGCATTTGAGAATGATACTGCATACTCTGAGAAAATAAGTTGTATGCTGAATTTTCAGAATGTGAATTTCTTAGAACACATGATATCTAGAGAAGGTGTATTTGTAGATTGGAAGAGATGGAAATAATTGTGAATTGGCCACAACCATCTAGTATTACTAAGATTCTTAGTTTTCTTGGTCTTGCAGGATATTATCGGAAGTTTATTGAATGATTCTCTTTAATCGTGATGTCTCTAACTTGTTTGACTCAAAAGATGACCGAGTTTGAGTGGAGTCCAGATTATGATATTTGGGATAATAGAAACAAATATTTAATTAAGCATTATGATTTCGATTATGCACTAAGTGGTTAAGTTATGATTTAGAGAAACTCAATGAGGTAATCAATGATTGATAGAATATATATACTTGGATATATATATATATATATATATATATATATAATATATATATATATATATATATCTTTTTTTTATTATTACTTGATGAGTAGGTGACATGGAATTAAGGTTACTATGATGTAAGATGTGAAGTATTGAATTTTATTTAAGCATTGACTGATTAGTTTATATTACTATAAAGATGATTAAAGATATTTGTAGGTATAGTAACTTTTTGTTAAGATAATGATTTCTTTCAAATATGTACTTATTTATAAAGACATTTTATTTATATTTAAGGATAAACCTCATTAAGTAGATTAAGATTCAATAAGTTTTAGATATCAATAATGGTAATAGTATAGAAATATTTAGATTATTGTCAAGTAATTTTTTAAGAAAATTTATGATGTTTTATAGAATTTGAGATTCACTCGTCCTTGAAGATAATGAGTGTGTATTTTTCTAAAAGTTTTAATATTCCTATGATGATTGAGTTATGATAATTCTATATATTGTATTCAAAGGTTGAACTTAAATAAGTTTGAACAACAGTAGTATTAATGGGGAATATCTCAAAGATAGTTATATTTGATATTAATGTTATACAATGGATTTAGTAGCAATTTATAAAATAATGGTTTATATTTTGATACTTGCAAATTATGCATACTATTAATTGTTAGGAAATATTTTTAGATATATAGGAAGACAAATGTATTGTGGAATCGATGAAACTAAGATTGAATTTACAATATTTTAAGATTATGACTAAGTTTAGTCCATACTTTTAAGAATTTGAATCTAGATGATTATAATGAGAAATATTATTACCTAAGTTAAGTGAAATGGTGAAGGATATGAATAACAGTGATAGTTATCAAAATACTTTTCTTAACAATTGATGTGCTAGACAAGTAATGTTCGAGAATTTAGAGAATTAATAGTTGTAGAATTTAAGTATATGATATAGAATCTAAGGATATGACTTAAAAGTATTAGTAAGTATTTGATTTCATGATAATTGTGGATAAAAGTGTATTACATTACACTAAATAGAGTGCGCAGTGGAAGTGTGATTTTGTGGAATATGGTTTAAGATCTAAATGGATAGCTTTGTAGATTGATAATATCCAAGTTTCGAGGACGAAACTTTTTGTAAGGAGGGTAGAATGTAATACCCTGACCCGACCTAAATAAGATAGTTATTATAAGTTTCTAATTAAATTAATGAATAAAGATTTTATTGTTATTATTATGGGTCGAATTAGAATATATGAAAAATATTAGGGACTAATTAATAAAAAGTTAAATATTTTAATCTAATTACGTTATACCAAATAAGAATGATTTTTAGGGATATAATTTGAAGAAAAAAGAGAGAGATATATCGTGGAGTAGAGACGGAAGATGAGAAAGATAGGCTTTGGAGAAAAAGAAAAAGGAAACGAAAATGAAAGAGGCAGTCATCAAAATCAAAATAATTGTCAAGTTTTACCTCAAGAGTTATTATTCGTTTCATAATCCAAAAGTCGCCAAAAGTTATTATTCGTTTCATAACACTGACAGAGAGAAAAAAAATTAAGGTTTTATGAATCTCTAGAAGTTGGTGAAAACGAGTCGGAAGGAGATTTAGGAGCAGAATACCTAAATTGATTTGAATCTACCCAAGCGATCAATCGAGGTAGGTGGACGATCCTTCTCCGTTTTTTTATTATAATCAAATATTTTTTTAGATATTGAATTTGAATCGAATATATATTTTTTTTTAAAAGATATTGAATTTGAAGGATATGATATTGGAATTATATTTTTGAAACTGTGTATTAAGATTTAGAGCAGATTTTTGGAAACTGTGTATTAGGATTTTAAGCGGATTTTAAGATTTTAGACAAGTTTTATTTTTTTGAAAATTTAGGGTTTTGAATTGGTTTCTGGTTTCGTGCATGTGATTTGTGATTTTATTGTTAAGTAAAACTTTGTTTTCTTTAGCTTTGATTATTAAAGATTTAGAATTTTATAAAATTTAAGTTTTCTAATGTTTTAATAAGTATTTTATTTTTAAGTATATTTAGTACTATTTAAAGAAAATAACTCTATCTTTAAATAGATAGAGTTATTTTCTCTCTCTCTATATAAAAATATATTATTTTTAAAAGAGAAAAGGAATGTGAGCTTTTCGAATGTATAGATATAATAAGTATATTAAGTTTTTTAATAATTAATGAAAATATTGAAAATACCTTTTAAATACGTATTTTATATTCTTTTATTTATTTTACTAATATATATATATTAAATTATGTTTTAAACCCAAAAAATTTATATTGTTTTATAGAGTATTCATTAAATTATTATTTTAAAATAAAAGATATTGTTCTTTATTTAAGTATTGATAATATTTTAAATTATTATTTTAAAATAAAATATATTTTTGGTAATTACAGTATTGTTAAATATTTTAAATTATTATTTTAAAATAAAGTATATTTGTCTTAAGTCTAGTATTGTAAAATATTTTAGAAAGATAATGTTTTACACTGAAGTCTTATAAAGTAAGGTAAATGTGAATTTTTATAATATCTGATTTTATTGGGGATTAACTTGATGGATAGCAATAGGAGGAACATGTTCCACCATTTACAAGATTTTCCATTGGGGTGGATAAAAAGCCACTAAGATATAAGATACAAGTAAGGCCATTTCCTAACGGGTATAAAGTTAAGAACTGATATCAGTTAAGACTCATTCGCGAAACATTCAATTATTTCCCCAATAGTCAAAGAAAAGAAAAGTAAAGAAAAGAAAAGATATTGATTGAATGTTTGTTTTTTCTGAACTATGCAGGTTTTCTGAATATGAAAGATTTATTTTTGTTCATAGATAAAAGTATTTAAAAGTATTTATTATTATGGTTATCATTTTAAGATTTATTACCTTTTATTGTTTTCTGTTTATAGATAAAAGTATTGAAGAATATTTATTGTTATTAATATTATTTTAAGATTTATTATCTTTTATTATTTTCTGATTTATAAGTAAAAAGTATTTTGCAGTTCTTTATTATTTTTATAAAGAAATTTATTTTTGAAATTGAAGATTTTTTTTAAGGAAGGATTGTTCTGCCTACTGAGTATTTTTATACTCACCCCTATATTTCCATATGTTTCCCACCTTACAGATAACAGTGAAGATATTGAGTTAGAGGATGATCATTATTGGATGGATGACTTTGAATAAGAGTTTTAGAATCTTTTTAGTTTGTTTGTCTTGTTAGAATAAACTTCTTATTGTATTGGGAGTTTGAACTTGAGTGGGGATTTGTTATTAAATAATGTTTAAAATCCTAGATGATATTTTATGGATTGTTTCAAGTTAATAGTTTATTTAATTGTTTTAGTTAATTGAAAGTAAGTGGCTTGACATTCTTTGGAGAAATCTAGGGAATGTAGCCGTGTTATGTCTTGAATTTGGGAATTTAGTTCACAAACTAAACCCGGATTCGGGGCGTGACAGACTATGCTGAGAAAGGCAGGCACTTGGTCGCCCAATTTCGATGATTCGTCCTGGAAAAAATAGATTGAAATGAAAATGTGGAGGCAGACAGACTGGAGAAGATTGCTTCGGGGGAAGCTTTAGACGATCTCCCCGTCGACATAGAGCTTAAACCTAAGGCGACTAGCATCTTACCACTCCAGCAGGAAGGGAGTAGCGAGCCCACGTGGATAGATGAAATCAAGAATTATCTCACCATAGACTCACTCCCTGAGGACAAAGCAAGAGCAAGACAAATATGGAAGTGGGCATCCCGATACTTGGTGCTCAATAACATCTTGTACCGACGTTCCTTCACCAAACCACTCCTCCGTTGTGTACCTCCAGGCCTTACTGCGCCTATATTAGAGGAAATGCACGAGGAAGTGTGTGGACACCCTGGATCGAGATCTCTATCAGATAAAGTAATTAACCAGGGATATTATTGGCTTACGCTCAGACGTGACTCGAAGGAGTATGTGAAGAACTGTGAAGTTTGCCAAAAATTTAGTAACATCCTGAGGTTACCTTCTATCAAACAAACTCCGGTTCTAGCAGTGTGGCCCTTCGACATGTGGGGAATTGACCTAATGGGAAAACTCCCAAAGTCCATAAACGGGTGTGAATATTTGATCATGGCAATCGACTACTTCTCAAAATGGATAGAAACTAAGCCGCTCACCAATCCTACGGAGGAAAATACACTGAACTTTCTTCATGACTTCAACCTGTGCAGATACGGGGGAAAACATGACAATTATTTTGATAACTGCCTCTTTCATTTTCGTTTCCTTTTTCTTTTTCTCCAAATCCTATCTTTCTCATCTTCCGCATCTACTCAATGATATATCTCTCTCTTTTTCTTCAAATTATATCCCTACAAATCATTCTTATTTGGTATAACCTAATTAGGTTAAAATATTTAACTTTTTATTAATTAGTCCCTAGAATTTTTCATATATTCTAATTCGGCCCATAATAATAATAATAAATTCTTTATTCATTAATTTAATTAGAAACTTATAATAACTACCTCATTTGGGTCGGGTCAGAGTATTACAGTAGCTCCTCTATCGCCAGAGCGTCTCGACATGATGAGTGATAATAGTAAAAAAAAAACTCATTTTCGGTAACGGAACCAAACTGATTCGTCAAAAATTGGTTGGAAAATATTAAGGACAAAAAATGTAATTTTGGGATGATCGTTCCTCGCTAATTGCAAAGTGTTGGTTACCTGCAAAACCGAGAAAGTTCAATGGGAAGGTAGATTCCCCTCGAACTCTCTGATGATTAAGTTAGTTTTTGAAATTACTAATAATTTAGGATATCTGGAAAATAATGCCTTTACCTTCCTTTTACCCCTCCTTTATAGGTGTTATGTGGAAAGGTCCTCTTTAATGGGCCTGAGTTCGTGCTTAGACCGTTATAAAAAACGGTTTACATCATGGAGAGTTTTTAGGACCCATGACTTGGGATGATGCGGTTATGAATGCAACGTTTCATACTAATTATTGACTTTTAGTCAATAATTATGACATCTTTGCTGATAACTGAAGCGTGGGATGGTTAGTCACTTGATAAAATGTCATTTTTACCTCTGCCGACTATTATTGGCTGCTCAATATATATATATATATAATATATATATATATATATATATATATATATATAAAAGTAGTATTATTCAACAAGATACATTATAAAATAAAAATATTTTTATGATATTGGAAAAGGAATTCTAATAAAGAGAGAGTGCCGAGATACTTTCCAAAAGTATGTAATTCACCACCATTTTATTTTAATAAAGACCCTAAAAAAAATTATTGTGATAATTGTTTTTGTAACGGATAGATATATATATCTACATCTATTTTTTATTCAATTGTTTGTTGGAAGAAACTTAAAAAGGGAATTTAAAATACAGAAAACAGAAAAATAAAAGGAGAAAATAAATGGAAAAAAAGAAAAGAAAAACAGAAACCAGAAAATAATTTAGAGCAAATTAGAGTCTAAATTAGTTATTTTTCTCTTACTTCTGAACAGAGAAGAAAGATTATAAAATATGAAATTATTATTTTTTATTTTTACCCGTTTAATTTAATTATTATTTATATAAATATTTTTTTATAACTTTTAATTGTTAGTTGACCTTAACTTTAATAATAAAAGAATAAATTTTAGGGTAAATTATCTTACTAACATAACTTTTCAAAAATTCAACTTTTGTATCTGTATTTATTTTTGCTTTGAACTAATACTTGAATTATAAAATATCACATCTTTTGCCATTCTGTCCAAAATTTCGGTCAGACTTCATTTTTCATCCAATTCTTATGGGCATTTTCGTCTTTTAAAATCATTAATATTTTAAAATTATTAAAATTTTATTTTTAGGGATAATTTTATCTTTTCATAAAATTTTAAAATTTTTTAAAAATCTTTTTCAATTGGAGGGATTCGATCCCTCAACCACACAAATGACAAAATTATATTAACCAACTAGAGCAACTATTACTATGTTAATTTGTATAAAACTTATATTTTATATTGCATACTAGATGATGCCAAAATAAATTTAACATAATTATATTTGTGAACCCCTAAATTTGAACCACAACCGTATAAACAATACATAAGCATTTACCATTTGGATACAATATAAAATTTATATTATTTAAAAATTATATTAAATATAAAGATTTGAAAAAATATTATCCAAACAACATAATTTAAACCATACGCCTTGGTAGTCATTCCCTTCCTCAAACCTTAAATTTAATTTTTTTAACTTTGAACTCGTTGCAAAATACAGATTTTGAGTTTTTTTTTACAATGACATTATTATATTATTAGTGTCAGCAATGACATTCGATAAAAAACACATCGAAATTCATGTTCTGCGACGAATTCAAAACAAAAGATTTAAAGAAGAACTTCAGTGCAAGCTTTGAGAAACGTGACAATAATAAAAATTTGTGATTTGAATTGTGTCATTTAATAATATTTTTTTGAGAATATTTATATTTAAAATATAAAATATAATCGCAATATAATTGCGTATTTATTATTTTCATAATTATAATATAAAATATAAGTTTCAAATAATTTTATATATTTATAGTTGTCTCAGTTAATAGATATAGTTTATTTAGGCATGTGGTTGTAGGATCAAATTTCTGAGATTACTAAAAAAATATTTTTCAAATTTTTAATAATAAAGTGAAATGACAAAATTACCCTTGAAAATAAAACCTTAATAATTAAAAAATGCTCATAATTGTAAAAAGACGAAAATGCACGCAAAGTGAAATGATAAAATTATTTTTGAAAATAAAACTCTAATAATTAAAAAATGTTAATAATTGTAAAAAGACTAAAATGCTCCTAAGAATTGAATGAAAAATGAAGTCTGATGAAAATTTTGGACGGAAGGGCAAAAGAAGTGATATTTTATAATTCAAATGTCAGTTCAAAGTAAAAATAAATACAAGTACAAAAGTTGAATTTTTTAAAAATTAAGTGTTAGTAGGATAATTTACCCTAAATTTTATATAAGAGATGCAATAATACAAAAATTAAAAAAAGGAATGAAATTTAAGAAATAAAATTTGTTAATTTACATTTACAAAAAGTATATATATATATATATATTTTAATTTGCATTGCTGCAAGATAAATTATTTTTTCTTACACACCTAATACTTGTTAACCCATAAACATCAACCTGCATAGGACAGAAGGAATTCATGAAGAGCTTCAGGAAGAATTCATCCTGCCTTCTTGTTGGGTACTGAGCTCTCTTCTTCCCTTACAACTCTCAAAGGATTCTCTAACGCTTTAAGAACGTACCTCATTAATGGCCGCCGCTTCGAGGAATTGGGATTCAGGCAAGCCCTTGCCACAATTGCCATTGCCCATACTTCGTCTAATAAATCTTCATCTACAATTAAAGACGGATCCACAATTTTCACAACAAGTGCTCTGTCATATGGACTAATGTAAGGTAGCAATTGCTTCAGCCAATATAGATCCATGGCAGCATCACTAGATGCACTGATACCTAGCTTTCCTGTTACTAGCTCAACCAATACCTTTCCGAAACAGTAAATGTCATACGCACAAGTAGCGGGTTTACCTGAAATTAAGCACACAATTTCGTGTGACAAAACAAAGAAGCAACCATGTTGGTGAAATTTTAAACTGAAATTAATAGAGTGAAGTAAAAAAGGAAAATGCACTCACCAGAGTTTCCATGTACATCAGATGACCTGCGTGCAACATCATAGCTCATTTTAGATGATATAATATTACTGAAAAATATATATATTGTCTTTCACCTTTATTTTATTAAAACCAAAGGGTACAATTATTAAGAAAGTGACATAACAAAAAATATATATATATAATATTAAATTGAGAAATTAATATAGTTTTTAAATTATAGAGATTTGCTGATATTGGTTTTTAAATTATTTTTTTGTAGAATAATTTAGGGATTAATTTTATCAAAAGAATAATTTAGGGACTAATTATACTAAAATAATAATTTAGGGATTAATTCCACCAAAAAAATAATTTATGGACCAATATCACTAAATTTCTATAATTTGAGGATTATTTATGCAATTTATCTATAAATGTTTTTAAAAAAATTTTCTTTTTATTTTTTTATTTTTTATTTTTGAAGTTACTATTCAAAGAAACCCTAAAATTTGTTACCAAATGCCACAAAATTCTCAGATAATGTGTATGCAATTTCAATGGGGATTGGGGAGAGGAGATAATTCAACAATAAGTAATTTTTGCACGAAAACGTACTTCTTGGGGATCTTGGGAATCCGTAAGAATTTGGTGAAATTGCTCTGCTTCTTTGCCTTTTCCTCTTCTTCGTCTGCAATTCTCTGAACACAGACTTCGCCGAGGCTTCCTAATCGAACTTCACAGTTATCATCGAGAAATATGCTGCTAGCTTGAATGTCTCTGTGAGAAGAGGGAAAAACAGAACAATATATATCAATGGAGGAATTAACATTAAACAGGGGAAGGGGAAATAAGGAATAGAGGAATTAATTTCTAGGAAAACCTATGAACAAGTGGCGGGTAACATTCGTGATGTAGATAACACAAAGCCTCGGCAGCTCCCATTGCAATCTTCAATCTCGAAATCCAATCCAACGATTCTAAACTTGAGTTTTCATCGGGAGGATCAGTTTGCCGTCTGAATAACGAACTCGACAGATCTTCCATGGACATATATTTGTAAATTAGAAAACCATCCGAACAATGCCCTAACAAAGGGACCAAACGGTTATGAAAAACCTTTCCAAAAGCTTGTAATTCCGATACACAGTAAGGGGATGAGTAATCCATTTTCTTAATTACAACTCTAGTGCCGTCATCTAATACGCCGTAGAAGAGCTCACCGGACCTGCCGCGCCTGATGAAATTGGAGTCGCTGAAGTAATTCGAGGCCAGGAGAATTTCACGGTAGTCAAACGCCTCCCCAATTAATAAGCTGGGAATTTTGCTAGGGGAAGGAGGACTGGGAAAGGTTGTTGATGGCAATGATCGCGATCCTAACCGTGACGGCGACGGCGACGGCGAAGGAGTTCTTTGAGCGATTAGGCGGAGTTGCTCCCTCCGCAACGTGGATCGTACCAGTCTATCCCAGTTGTCGTAGATTTGAGACATTTACAACAAACCGTTTTACTGGCAGTAAATCGGAGGAATTTTTCAGACGGCTATTCAATTATAAGTGATGTACGAATCAAATTCGCGAGAGAGGAAATCAGATATCCAAACGGGAGTGCGTGACGAATTTTTAATTTCTTAGATACATAAATTGGAGTCATTTTGACTTGGAAATAAATTTTTTTTTTTTCACAACCATGAAAGGAAAAGACATTTATGAACTTGCCCCGTAATTTCTCAACTTGAGAAGTAGACATCACTTCATGCCATGTCATCTATATAAAATGAAATAGTATTGAACTCTGGTCGTCAATAATGGAGGAAATTTAAGGATATGCAGCGAAGTTACCTATAGCAAGTTTTGGACTTCGATATTATGCGGACTCACACTCTAATAGCGAAGTGCAAGCGTAAGGATACCGAAGTAATCTTCACCCCAAGATGATTGTACTTTCGTGAAGGATCTTAAATATCTTAGAAAGTCATTATTAGTTAAATAACGGATGTCAAATGTTTAATTGGACCACGATTAGTGTCCTTAATGTTATATACGTGTCAGCTTATGAAGCATCTTAACCGATATTTATCCTTAGTGACTCATTAAATGAAGTTAAAACTATTTTAACCTTTACCATGGTAGATCAGATAATTTTCTTATTATAAATAAAAGTAAGAAAGGAAAAAAATGATCTTTTGCTCAATCTTACAAAATCATATATATGCACTTATATTATTTTTCACTCTATACTTCTCTAACTTAATCTTCGGAGGGTCATCTTTGGTGCACCCACCTGTTGTGTGACTTACTCTTTTGCAAGCAACAGGGCCGATTCAATTCTCACAGCCCACAGAGAGGAGTAAAATCCCTTAGAATATTTTCCAAATTAGTTTGATTCTGTTACTGGGAACTCGAAATTAAAGTTTTTCTTATTACAAATATCCAGAAAATTGTGAAAGCCAAAATGAATACTCAAAATCAGTTCATTCAACATCTAAGGTCGCATCTAGGGCAGCCTCTACTTCAAGACCTCAAAGATCAAAGTCAGATTTGAGGGACTTTTTGAATGAAAAGAGAACTCAAGAACCAGCCGATTTGGAACGTCAACGCATGGAGACCAGTTTCTGATGAAGTACAACGTTTATAGTTGGAAGTTGAGAGATTGCAAAAGTGACATAGGCTGATGGATGATTGGTATGGACTGCAACAGGAAGCTATCAACTTGGGCGAAACATTACTACCTATGAGTTATCAAGTCATCCCACCAACTCACCCTCCTGAACACATATACTCACAAGTGGCCCAGAGTGCAATGCAAAATCCACCTGTCCAATCTCATGGATTTCAATGGGATGCTCGAAATGTTATGAATGTTAATCCGGCGTCATATAGAGTTAGAGGAGATACTTCACGAGCACCGTAAGCAAGTGAGGTTGGAGAATCCCATCAACATGTCCGTGGTGAAGTTTGGAGATCCTATGCTAGGATATCACCAAATTACTCTCAACGGCCAAGGAACAAAATGACACCAGAATATCAAGTGCCGATTGTAAATCCCAGGCCCAGGGAACACCAAGGCAAACCCCACGTGAGAAATCTGTTAAACATGGGGTAGAGACAATTAGGAAAGCTTTTGAAATAGGGCCATTTGAGAAATGGATTAGAGATGTCCTTCTAGACACCAACTTGAAGTTGCCTCAATTTGTCTTATTCAATGGGAGAACAAAACCGCAGGAGCATATTTGCAAGTATAAATCAGCCATGGGCTTAGTTTCAAGTGATGAGGTAATACTATGCAAAGTTTTTCCCAGTACCTTGACTGAGAAGGCTGATACGTTCCGACTGATATGCTAAAAATAGGTTTTATTTACCCTATATCGATTATGAATAACTAAAGACTTAGAATTACTAATTGTCACATTTAGCATCTATGTTGTCATTTAATCAATCAGAACCTAAGACATAGTACCTATCGTGTAGCTAGTCTGTTGGAAAGTACTTACGATTTAATTTAAGAATTTATCGTACTCCCAAGGAAGTGGTAACGACTTAGTAGTAACTATCCTTTTACCCTAACTCTCATTTTATTATCCAGTTATGCAATCATTCATCGATATCTTTGATGAGAGGTTGGTCCATTCTACACTAGGTTCAAGTTTACTTAAGCATGCAAGAGTGTTTCTCAGACAGCGTTATGATATATGTTATATTGTTCCTACATGTTGATTGACCTATCTTCGAGTATTTTAGATATATCTTGGTCTAGATTGCAATTATATACTGATTCTACTTGTGTACCACATCTGAGTTATCTAATAAACCGCTCCATCGCCATTGACGGCCCTACTCACGGTTCGTGCTAAAGGCATCCATGAAAGTCCTGTGTCACTCAGGAGATCATGCCGCTCGCCCTAACGCCGGCATAAACACACGAACTCAGCCTACTTAGACTACTTTAACAAACATGGTGATCTATAGGTTATTTCATCTAATATGGCAGACCTTAATACTTCCGTCCTCACACAAAGCCCTAAATTAAGGCCTGATAAACTAGACAGGTTATGATTAGACCGTGGTTAGGAGTTGTCTATAACCGTTCATCTAATTTAAAAGAGCAAGTAGATATACAGGCATAATGATAATTAAGTTGGTGACCTTTCCAGAAAAATGTAAATACCTTCAACATGTAAAACACATATTCATACTATCATAATTTAATATTCAAATAGGTCTTTGGACAAACACAGTACAAACATATAAAGAGAGGGACAAGGGAACCACCACCATAAAGTATTCACCCTTTATTAGGTCCGCTGATGGAGCAACTACTTGTATATCCTAAATTGCTTGACCCAACTCTGTTCGACAGAACTTCGGAGGACGCTTCCTCAGCCTAGTAGCTATTGCTTTACCTTCCTTCCCTTCCCACCTCGGCTTTAAGCAAAGCCATGTTGACTAACTCTTTGAACGCCTAGTGCTCTCTTAGGATCTCCTAACGAAATCCCGGGTATTCTATGAATATTAAAAACAAACCCTATCTAGTCGTATTCTAAGATCTGAGACAGATTCTCAAAAAATGAAGAACACGAGACACTCTCGAATACTAGAAATCTACTTGAACGAAAACACCTGAAATCACTGAATGACTCGTAAACAGTAGAAAATTGTGTACTAGAAGCCACTGAATGATTCAGATCAAGTGGAGAGGGATGATTTCAACAGTGAAAGACCTGAGGTATTTATAGCAGGGGAACTGAGTGATTTTTTATGCAAACAATGATGTGGGAGTTTGTATAGGGGCTCGGGACACCCGTCCCAACCTGTTGACTGGGTCAAGACGCCCGTCCCGGTGCTTTAACCGGGTCGGGATGCCCGTCCTAACTTCTAAACTTCTGAAAATCACATTTTTGCCCCAAAATTTGCCATTTTCTTACATATTTCACCTGAAGCTTCCAAAATCACAAAAACTATGAAATTGCATTAATAATAGTCAATTGAGAATGATTTAACTCCAATTTTGCCCTAAATTGTGCCTAAAAACATGCTAAAAAAGTGATATGATTTGTGCATATCAAAGGCTTTAACATGGTTTACTTCATTGAAAGCTAATAGTATTGACTCATGGTACACTTTGGAGAAATTGTTTTTGGATAAATTTAGCACGGCTGGCGATTTAACGAATGTTAAACAGTTGGATAACGAGCCTCTTTTGGAGTACTGGAGAGGTTCAAGGGAATTTACGATGAAATCGAAGGACTCAATCAAGATATTGTTATTACGTGTTTTGAAGGAGGATTGAAGTCTCATGCACTTAAAATGGAGTTTGGACTTCTACACCCCCGGACTATCAAAAAGATGTTCAAGACGGCAAAACATGTTGCTTTAGCCATTGAGCAACCAGATAGAAAATCAACAATGATAAAGGACATAGTCGACGTTAATAAAGGTGATAAGCCCAAGTTTGACTTATGTCAGGAAGCACATAAGAGTACCTTTGATAAGGGGAAGTCATTTACCTCAGGAAGTAGAATGAATAGTAAGCCGAGTTTTAATTCCAGTGGGAAGAATAGAGTTCGACGAACAAAGATGCCTTTTAGGTTAAACATACCAATTGAAAATGTGGCAGCAGTCTTAAAGGAAAAGTATGGAGTAAAGGATCCACCACCACTGAATCCACATACCGAAGGAGTACGGGACCGAAGTAGATATTGTGACTTCCATTAGAATTATGGACACAATACGGAGTATTGCTACCAATTAACAAAGATGATTGAATCTTTGAAAAGAAGAGGGTTATTGGCGGAGTTCATGAAGGATGAACCTCAACGGGACCAACTTCATTGAAAGGAAAGGAAAAGGTCATCGATGTAATCTTAAATGAAGCACCGTCAATGACACAACTCAAAGGACAAATTCATCTGTTGAAAGAGTCTTATACAACACCAAAGAGTTTGGAGAAAGAGGATGTCATCTCATTACAAGAGTAGAGTTGGCACTAACTATAGGAAAAAAAATGAATCCTATAATTCTTGATGTGTTAATGACTCATCCGAACTTTCAGTAATTTTTAGTAAGACGAGTTCTGATGGATTCAGGGGCATCATCTAATATCTTATATTATCAATATTTCTATGATATGGGATTGGGGGAAGAAATGTTGAGGCCTACACCGATGAAGCTAGAAGGCTTTACGACTCACAAAGTAGCTACCAAAGGAATTATGACTTTAAATGTGACTCTTGGTACTGGTTTATTGAATCGAACAGAAGAAGTGGAATTTTATGTCGTGGATGTGCAATCTATCTACAACACCATAATGGGAACATCGACTCAGGCTTCATTCTATGTAGTCATTTCGATCCCATATCAAAGAGTTAAGTTCCAACCAAAAAGGGAACTGGGATGGAGTTAAGTAATCCAAAAGGTATGTTGGATGATTTAGTAAGAAATAAAAAAGTGAGTCCCGAAGTGGAAGGCACTTCATCTTAGGTTGTAGTTTTGGAGGAAGTGGATGGCACTCATTGATATGCAAAAATCATATCACATTTTTAGCATATTTTTAAACACAAATTAGGACAATATTGGAACCGATTTGATCATAATTGATTCAAATTAACATCGTTTTGCGTAATTTGTAATTTTGGAAGTCTCGGGAGTAAATTGAATTAAAACAGCAAATATTTGAGCAAAAGTACAATTTTAGAAGAGTTGAGCTGGGGGTGGCGATCCCAGAGGTCAAGATGCCCACCTTGACTTAGTCAAAGCTTTGGACGGGCGTCCCAAGCCTCGGGATGGGCGTCCCGAGTAGCAGAACAGTGTCTCACATTGGTTTTTCAAGCAAAAATCCCTCCTCTCACCCCCTATAAATACCCAGGGTCCAGAAGGTTGAAATGAATCCCTCAGCACTCAATACAAGTCATCTAGCAACATAGAGTGTCTCGTTTTCTCTATTCTCTGAGTGTTTATCTCAGATTCTAGGAATTTGATTAGATTAGTGTTCGTCTTTGGTATTCATAGAATACCGGGATTTTGTTAGGAGATCCTAAGATAGCAATAGGTTAGCGAGGAATTAGTCAACATGGCAGTGCTTAAGCCCAAGACATAAGGTAAAACAATTGCTACTATGCCAAGGAAGCATTCTCCTAAGGTTATGCCGATCAGAGTAGGATCGAGCAACACAAAGGATACAAGTTTGGCAATGCCAACGAACCTCATAAAGTGGTGACTACTCTATGGACATGGTTCCCTAGATACTCTCTGTATATCTTTGAGTTGTGTTCATCTAGATACCTATTTGAATACTGAATTATGATTGCTATATTATGCATGTTTTGCAAGTGGAGGTTCTGTTCATTTTTCCGAAAAGGTCACCTACTAAATTGACATTATGCCTGATTATCTATTTGCTCTTTTAAACTAAATGCATGATTATAGACAACTCCTAACCACGATCTACATCATAACCTGTTTAGTTTAACAGACTTTAAGGTCTGCCAGATTAGGTAAAATAACATATAGATCACATGTTTGTTAGAGTAACCTAATGAGGCTGAGTTTGTGCGTTATGCCAGCCTTAGGGTGAGTGGTATAATTTCCTGAGTGACACAGGCTTTCATGGATACTTTAACCCGAAATGTGAGAAGGATCATCATACGGTAGGATGAATACACCAGGTAACTCAGATATGGCACACAAACAGATATAGTTCATAATTGCATTCCAAACCAAGATATATCTAAAATATTCGAAAATAGGTCAACCAAATTGTAGAAACATGAGTATACATCATAATACATGTCTATGTGATAGCTCTTACATGCTTGATACTTGCTTGTGCTGTTGTGATACAACAACTCTCCAACTTATGATAATCGATTGACTAATTCACTGATAAGATGATTGTTAGGATTAAGTGATAGTTGCTACTAAGCCGTTGCCAGTTCCCTGGGAGTACAATATTATTAATTTAAAATTGTAGATACTTTCCAACAACTAGTTACACGATAGGTACTTTATCTTAAGTTCTGATTAATTAAGTGATGATGCGTTCCGACAGATATACTAAAATATGTGTTGTTTTACCCTATGTTGATTATGAGTAATTAAGGACTTAGCCTGACTAATTGTCACTTTTAGTCTCTATACTGTCACTTAATCAATCAGAACCTAAGGCAGAGTACCTATCGTGTAGCTAGTCTGTTGGAAAGTATCTACGATTTTAATTAGATTAATTATCGTACTCCCAGGGAAGTGGTAACGGCTTAGTAGTAACTATCCTCTTACCCTAATTCTTATCTTATGATCCAGTTATGCAATCATTCATCAAAATCTTTGATGAGAGGTTGATTCATTCTCCACTAGGTTTAAGTATATTTAATCCTAAGAGTGTTTTACAGATAATGTTCTGATTCTATGTATACTATTCCTACATGTTGATTGACCTATCTTCGAGTATTTTAGATATATCTTGGCCTAGATTGCAATTATGTACTGAGTCTAAAGGTGTACCACATCTGAGTTACCTGATAAACCGCCCTACCTTAATGACGGCCCTACTCACGGTTCGAGCTAAAGGCATCCATGAAAGTCCTATGTCACTTAGGAGATCATGCCACTCGCCCTAACACTGACATAAACACACAAACTCAGCCTACTTAGACTACTCTAACAAACATGGTGATCTATAGGTTATTTCATCTAATATGGCAGACATCAATGCTTTCCGATGGGAAAGTCCTAAATTAATGCCTGTTAAACTAAACAGGTTATGATTAGACCGTGGTTAGGAGTTGTCTATAACCCTACATTTAGTTTAAAAGAAACTACATTAGACATCCAGACATAATGAAAGTTAAGCTGGTGACCATTTCCGGAAAATCATAAAGTACTTCAACATGCATAACACATATTCATAAAATCATAATCCAATATTCATAATTAATGCTTGGACGAACACAGTACTGACATATAAAGAGAGGGACAAGGGGACCGATGCCATAAAGTATTCACCCTTTACGTAGTTCGCTAATGGAGCAACTGCTTGTATATGTTGGACTGCTCGACCCGACTCTGCTCGACAGAACCTTCGGAGGACGCTTCCTCAGCCTAGTAGCTGTACTTTACCTTAATACCCGGCTTAAGCACAGCCCTGTTGACTGACTCTTCGAACGCCTAGTGCCCTCTTAGGATCTCCTAACGAAACCCCGGGTATTCTATGAATACCGAAAATAAACCTATCTAGTCGTATCCTAGGATCTGAGACAGACTCTCAGAAACAAAGAACACGAGACACTCTCTAAGAATATAAATAAACCTATACTAAAACCTGAGAACACTAAGTGACTTGTATACTATGGAAAACTGTATACTTGAAGTCACTAAATGACTCAGATCGAGTGGAGAGGAATGAATTCAACTGAGGAATGCCTGGGGTATTTATAGTAGGGGAGCTGGGTGATTTTCTTTTCAAAAATCAATGTGGGATTCTGAACTGGGGCTCGGGACGCCCGTCCTGGATCTGGGAAGCCCGTCCTGGCCTATTGACCAGGTCAGGACAGCCGTCCCAAGTCCTAGATGCCCGTCCTGGTCTGTTGACCAGGTCAGGACGCCCGTCTTGGCCTCTGGACGCCCATCCTGGCCTCTGGACGCCCATCCCAACTTCCGAACTTCTGAAAATCACGTTTTTGCCCCAAAATTTGCCATTTTCTTCTATGCTTCACCTGACACTTCCAAAATCACAAAAACTGTGAAATTGAGTTAATAACAATCAATTGAGAATGATTTAACACCAATTTCACCCTAAATTATGCCTAAAAACATGCTAAAAAAGTGATATGATTTATGCATATCATATAACCACACACTTAGCTTTTTGCTTGTCCTCAGGCAAAGTCTACCTGAGTTAGTGATTTTAAATCATAGGTGCAGTCACTTAAAATTTCTAGTCACTGAATCAGATAATTCACAACACAGGTCTGACTGGTTAAGTTGCTATGACAAGGTCTCAAATGTCTCTAGTACACTATCATGATCAAGCAAGGTTAACAACTCCATAACTAAATTTAACTCTTCTCTCAGTCACAGGGTCTTCCTGATGTGTAGTGTGTGTACTAGTCCAGACTAGATTGTCAACACAATATACTCTCATCTCGACTCTTACCAGATAATACTTCGACCCGTCGCTAGACATACTAACAACAAACAACTTTTTGAGTTCTGAGCCTTGGTGACAATATTTTTAATTAATCATTTATTGATTTTTCTTTTATTGATTTTTTTTAGGGTATTTTGTGTCTACTTTCACACGTCAACTTTAACTACTGATATGCATAAATCATATCACATTTTTAGCATGTTTTTAGGCATGATTTAGGGTGAAATTGAGGGTAAATCGGTCTTAATTGTTCAGTATTAACTCAATTTCATAGTTTTTCTAATTTTGGAAGTGTCAGGGGAAAAGTGGAAGAAAATGGCAAATTTTGGGGCAAAAACGCAATTTTTCAGAAGTTCAGACTTCGGGGAGGGCGTCCCGGTTCAGGACAGGCGTCCTGACCTGGTCAATAGGTTGGGACGGGCGTCTAGGACTCGGGACCAGCGTCCTGACCTGGTCAACAGACCGGGATGGGCGTCCCGAACCAGAATTCAGAATCCCACATCGAATTTTTGAGAGAAAATCACTCCAGAAAGCTGCTATAAATACCCCAGGCCTTCCTCAGTTGAATTCATCCCTCTCCACTCGATCTGAGTCATTCAGTGGTTTCCAGTGTACAATTCTCGAGTACACAACTCACTCGGAGACTCAGATTTCAGTATTAGTTTTCTTTCTTTCCTTTTTATGTTTCGTTTTTCTTAGTTTCTGATAAATAGTCTCAGATCCTAGGGTTCGATATATAGGTTCGTTTCTGGTATTCATAGAATACCCGAGATTTCGTTAGGAGATCCTAACAGGGCTCTAGGTGTTCGAAGAGTCAGTCCATAAGGTTGGGCTTAAGTTGTGAATTAAGGTAAAGCCCAGTTACTAGGCTGAGGAAGCGTCCTCCGAAGGTTCTGGTGAGCAGAGTCGGGTCGAGTAGTACGACATATACAAGCAGTTGCTCCAATGGCGCGACTACGTAAAGGGTGATTTCTTTATGGCATCAGTCCCCCATGTCCCTCTCTTTATATGTTTGTACTGTGTTTGTTCCAAAAATTAATTATGAATATGAGATTATGATTGTTATGAATATTTGTCATATATGTTGAAGTTCTTATAATTTTCCGGAAATGGCCACCTGCTAAATATTCATTATGTCTGCATGTCTAATGCAGTTTCTTTTAAACTAAAATTAGGGTTATAGACAATTCCTAACCACGGTCTATTCATAACCTGTTTAGTTTAACAAGCATCAATTAGTATTGGTGTCTGCCATACTAGATAAAATAACCTACGGCACACCCTGTTTGTTAGAGTAGTCTAGGTAGGCTGAGTAGAGCGTTTATGCCTGCGGTTATGGGCAAGCGACATGATCCACAAAGTGACATAGGGATTTCATAGCTGTCTTTAGTAGTAACCGTGAGTAGGGTCGTTTACCATGGCGATGGGGCGGTATATCAGATTACTCAGATGTGGTACACCTTTAGACTCAGAACATAGTTGCAATCCAGGCTAAGATATATCTAAAATACTCGAAGATAGGTCAATCAACATATAGGAACAATATAACATAGAATCAAGACTTCATCTATAAAACACTTTTAGGCTTAATTAGACTTAAACCTAGTGGAGAATGGATCACCCTCTCATCAAAGTTATTGATGAAGATTGCATAACTGGATCATAAGATAAGAGTTAGGATAAAAGGCTAGTTACTACTAAGCCGTTACCACTTTCATGGGAGTACGATATTTATTTAATAAAATCGTAGATACTTTCCAACAGACTAGCTACACGATAGGTACTCTGCCTCAGGTTCTGACTGATTAAATGACACCATAGAGACTAAATGTGACAATTAGTCAATCCCAGTCCTTAATTACTCATAATCAACATAGGGTAAAATAACACCTATTTAGCATATCAGTCGGGAACACATCAGATTTTTGGCGCCGTTGCCGAGGAAATATCATAATGAATTTAGGATTATTGGCCACAATTCTAGAAACTTATGATAGGTAGCGGTAGTAACCTAGACTTTAGATTTACACTTATCTTATGCTAGTTAGACAATCACTTTCCGAAATATAGGATTATCATAACTAACTAATTTTAGATATTATCTGAAATTAAGACATTTAGGATAATCAAATTTTAGAAAATTATTCTAAAACCATATTGAGGAAATTTACCTGCTTTCTAAATAAAATATAAAAGAAAAAAATGTTTCTTGCTTTTCTATTTTACTTTTCTTCCTATCTTTGTTATTTGTTATTTCTAACCAGACTTTGCACTCAGAGATGAAGAGAACAAGAGCAGCTACTAACCAAGCAAAGAAAACAGAAATCCCTGACACTCCAGGACCAAAGAAGACAAAGCCAGAAGGACCATCTAGGCCTGAACCAGAAATACCACGAGGGACTCTTCCTTCACAACAGATAGAAGTAAACTCAAGCCTAGATGCCAGTGACCTAGTGAGAAGATTTCTGAATGCCCGTGAGCCTAGTCCCACGGAAGAAGATCCCTCTGAAGATACCTTCCCTCCTAGGGAAGAACCTCAAAGATCTCCAGTTCACACTCCTGCCCAGAGAGTTCCTATAAATCCACCACACATTGACCAAACCCAGAATTCACCAACATCTCCTGCATACACCCCAACACCTAACGAGCATACCCCTTCATCCGGGGGAAGTACTAAAGGTTATCATTCAGTGTTGTCAGTGCAGATAGATACTTTGGCTCAAAGGATCTATGAGATGGATCAAGGAATTGCAAGCAGATTGTGTCATTTAGACAAAATCAATCTGAATATCACAACCAACATGGACCGACTCAAAGCCACGGTCAGTCTTCAGGAGAACCAAGGTGCACAACTACTCCGGGAGATGGCTGACTTACGAAGTGAGCAGGGCATGCAAAGGGATGAGATGAGAGCAATACGCATAGAAATGCGAAACATTCGAGCAGAGTTACAGGAGATCAGAGATAAAGGTCGTTGAAAAAGGGAAGATTCTTTTACTTTTATTCTCAGCAAATAAACTGTTTGAACTAAAACTGAATAATTGACCCCTATTTTCTATTTTTCAACGTTTTAAAGGGTCCTTTATTTTATTCAACAATTTTCTTCAGACATTTTTCAAATTTCTATGAAAAACAAAGGTTTTGCAAATGCAGTTTATTTTCCACTAATTAAATTGCATAAACTCAGTTTTTTTTCTGAAATTCTTGCTGAATTCAAGTCAGGATAAGATTAGGGTATTCATGATTTTTGAAAAAAGGTTGAGGAATTTTTACACAGTTTTTAACAGCTTCTGAATTTGATTGGATAAACATGAAGACTTGTTAAAAGTTATGATTATTTTTTGTGTACTGAGACTTGCAGGGAATTACGAAAAAATTTTATTTTTCGGAATTTGCACGCATCCCAAAGCAACCCGGGACGGGCGTCCAGAGGGACGGGAGTCCTGCCTCCGGGACGGGCGTCCCGAAGGCCGCCCCTCCTACAAATAATCCATTTTTCTCATTTTCCCTCAAATCAACTTCCAAAAATTCATCTCTCTATAAAAATTTTCTCTCTACCTTTTCTCTACAAATTTTTGGCAAACTGCCCAAACTTCAAAACTCAAATTTCCCTCCAAAATTTGAATTTTAAACTTCTTTCCAAAATTCGAATTTCCCTCCAAAATTCACATTTCCCGCCAAAAATTCAAAATCATTCCCTAACCAAAATCCATCCTTTCGAATTCAAATTCACCTCCAGAATTTGAATTCGAACCTTCCTTCCTACCTAAATTCTCAAAACCTCTCAAACGCTCTCAACCCAAATGGCTCCCAAACGCGCCTGTATCACATCCACCATGACCGTCACTTCAGTGGCACATCCTTTTATGATGTTTCACTCCAGCCCAGCATACTAGGAGAGATGTCACGGATACATCAGACGCACCATACTGACGGGCAGAACACTTGACTGGGCAGCAGTACAGACGCTAGAGGTGGAGCAGGAAGTCAGACGCATGCTCGAAATACTACCCTACAGTCGAGTATTCATCGTTACTGAGCCGACATACCTAGCGCTGGTATGTGAGTTCTATGCGTCATTTACGTACCATCAGGAGCAGATCACATTCCTCTTGGGCGGAATAGATCGATCGATGAGCATGGCCGAGTTCGGCATTGTCTTGGGTATCTGGCAGAGAGACGAGCTGGATACGCCCGCCTACACCACGGCAGTTCGAGACTTCACGTCTGCAGACGTCTCCACTGCTTGGGCTCAGATCTGTATGACAGGTGTCCCCTACTAGCATGGCTTTGCGAAAGCCACAGGCATTTATCCTGCTCTTCGCTATTTACATGCCATTATCGCACACATATTGTCAGGACGACGGACGGCCCCCGGGAATGTCACCCAAATGGAGACATTCCTCTTGGCCAACATGCACATGGGATCCACAGTAGAGATGACTCGACTTATCACGGTCATCATGCGGGGTTTCGCTATGGACACTCGGAAACAGTGTCTGGGGCTCGGGTCATTCATCACCAAGATAGCTCACTACCTGGAGTTGGACATCGAGAGCTCGGAGCTAACCCAGGTTGCCCCGACTACCATTCCTACAAATCTCACCATTCTACGGAACATGGGAATGGTCGTACGGGATGCAAATGGGAGCTACTCTATCCAAATGGAGCAGCCAGGAGCAGTTCCAGCACACATACCTCCGTCCGAGATGTTTGTTCCACGCACTGCCTTCGAACAACACATGTCGCACGGATTGGCAGAACTCTCAGCCCGATATAGCCGAGATATGGATAGGATCTAGAGACTGCTGACGCTGATAGAGGACAGAGTCGCTATGAACACCAGCAGGATCGATGAGATTCATCAACATACCTCCCACCTGGTGGAAAACTCGGAGGTCCACTTTCCGGCAGACTTTCCAGACTTTTCGGCAGACTTCGGTCCACCTAACGACGGCGAGCCGGGTTCTTAGTGTTTCTTTCCTTTTCTTTTCCTTTTGTTGTTTTCATTCTATGTGTGTGATCATGTTTGGGCTGTATGAATTATGAATCTCTGTGTAACATTGATTGATATGACATAACATCATTGTTTTCTCTATGTTTTCTTGTTATTTCTGTTATTTCCTTATTTTCCTTCTTACACATAGTTATTCAAATAAGTGTGGGGTAAGAGCCTTTTCTATTTTATTTTTGTTTCTTGTTTTCAAATAAGTGTGGGGTAATTAGAAATGCATGAACACTGAGGACAGTGTCAGACTTAAGTGTGGGGTAGCAGTGCACAGTGTACTGTAGTGGTTTGAATGAAAATTTTTGCATGATTTTGCTTGTTTTCCCCATATTTTCATACCATTCCAAAAGAAATTTCAAAAATTTTCACTCTTTCAGAATTCTAAATGCAGTATGATTGGTGAACATTTGCTGATGTCTATGATATGTAGGTAGAATGTTATGGTTAGTAGGAGACAATTGAGAACTATTTTGAACTAATTGATTAGAAATAGGGAATTCCTGATAACTGAGCACAACTTAGTCGGGAGTAGAGACCTCAGCCAATTACCTTTTCAAGACTAACTAGATAAAATTAAGACCAGTTGTGGATGTTTTGACAATTAGAATGACTAGATGAGATTCTGAGCTAAAAGTGAAAAGAAACAAAAGAAAGTTAATTAAATAAGGGTAGTTTGCCAGCGGCCTTCGCTACTCGAGCACCACTCCTTCGGGGAACTTAAAGCCTGATGCCCTAAGGTCGTGTAGGTCTGGGAGTCATCGGAGTGGGACTCGCTACATGGGTAGTTGAAGTTGACGTGTTCTAAGCAGACTCAAAATACCCTGAATCTATAAAGAAAATCAAGAAATGCTAAATCATTAAAAATCTGATCACCAAAGCTCAGAACTCAGAAAGTTGTCTATTGTTATTATGTCTAGCGACAGGGTCAACGTATTATCTGGTAACAGTCAAGACGAGAGTTTATTGTGGTGACTATCTGGTCTAGACTAGTACACACACTACACATCAGGAAGACCCTGTGACTAAGAAAAGAGTTCAACCTAGTTGTTAAGTTGTCAACTGCTTGACTATAACAATCTGCTAGAGACTTTGAGACCTTGTCATAGCAACCTAACCAGTCAGACCTGTGTTAAGAATCGTCTGAATAATTTTTGGAATAAAAACATGACTAGGAAATTTAAGTGACTGCACTATGATTTATAATCACTAACTTCAGGAAGACTTTGCTTGAGGATAAGCAAAAAGCTAAGTGTGGGGTTATCTGATATGCATAAATCATATCACATTTTTAGCATGTTTTTAGGCATGATTTAGGGTGAAATTGAGGGCAAATCGGTCTTAATTGTTCATTATTAACTCAATTTCACAGGTTTTTTTGATTTTGGAAGTGTCAGGGGAAAAGTGGAAGAAAATGGCAAATTTCGGGGCAAAAATGCAATTTTCAGAAGTTCGGACTTCAGGGAGGGCGTCCCGGTTCAGGACGGGCGTCCTGACCTGGTCAACAGGTCGGGACGGGCGTCCAGGACTCGGGACGGCCATCCTGACCTGGTCAACAGACCGGGACGGGCGTCCTGAACCAGAAATCAGAATCCCACATCGAATTTTTGAGAGAAAATCACTCTAGAAAGCTGCTATAAATACCTCAGGCCTTCCTCAGTTGAATTCATCCCTCTCCACTCGATCTGAGTCATTCAGTGGTTTCTAGTGTACAAATCTCGAGTACACAATTCACTCGGAGACTCAGATTTCAGTATAAGTTTTCTTTCTTTCCCTTTTGTGTTTCATTTTTCTTAGTTTCTGAGAAATAGTCTCAGATCCTAGGGTTCGATAGATAGGTTCGTTTCTGGTATTCATAGAATACCTGGGATTTCGTTAGGAGATCCTAAGAGGGCTCTAGGCGTTCGAAGAGTCAGTCCATGCGGCTGAGCTTAAGCTGGGTATTAAGGTAAAGCCCAGTTACTGGGCTGAGGAAGCGTCCTCCGAAGGTTCTGGTGAGTAGAGTCGGGTCGAGCAGTACGACATATACAAGCAGTTGCTCCAACGGCGCGACTACGTAAAGGGTGATTTCTTTATGGCATCTGATACGCGAAAATCATATACCTTTTTTAGCATGTTTTTATGTATGATTTAGGGTGAAATTGATAGGAAATCGATCTTAATTGATTGTTATTTACTCAATTTCACAATTTTTATGATTTTGGAAGTGTCAGGTGAAAAGTAGACGAAAACAACAAATTTTGGGGTAAAAATGCAATTTTTGGAAATGCTGACTTGGTCAACGGTCCAGGACGGGCGTCCCGACCCAGTCAAACCACCAGGACGGGCGTCCCAATCCAGGACGGGCGTCCCGAAGCACCAGAAGTTGTCCCACATCGAAATGTTTGGAGATTTTCACTCCAGAAAGCTGCTATAAATACCCCAGGCCTCCAGGAGTTGAAATCATTCCTCTCCACTCGATCTGAGTCATTCAGTGGTTTCCAATGTACAATTCTCTAGTACACAACTCACTCGGAGACTCTGATTTCAGTAGAAGTTTTCTTTCTTTCCTTTTTTGTTTTCGTTTTTCTTAGTTTCTGAGAATTAGTCTTAGATCCTAGGGTTCGATAGATAGGGCTTTCATGGATGCCTTCGTCCCGAACCGTGAGTAGGGCCGTCATTAAGGTAGGGCAGTTTATTAGAGACCTCGGATGTGGTACGCCTTTAGACACAGAATATAGTTGCAATCCAGGCTAAGATATATCTAAAATACTCGAATATAGGTCAATTAACATATATGAATAGTATAACATAGAATCAGGACCTCATCTATAAAACACTTTTGGGATTAATTAGACTTAAACCTAGTGGAGAATGGATCACCCTCTCATCAAAGTCATTGATGAAGATTGCATAACTGGATCATAAGATAGGAGTTAGGATAAAAGGCTAGTTACTACTAAGCCGTTGCCACTTCCCAGGGAGTATGATATTTAACTTAATAAAATTGTAGATACTTTCCAACAGACTAGCTACACGATAGGTACTCTGCCTTAGGTTCTGATTGATTAAGTGACAATAATTGAATGCTAAGTGACAGTTATTAAGACTTAGTCCTTAATTACTCATAATCGACATAGGTAAATAAAGCCTATCTTTTAGCATACCAATCGGAACGCATCAGCATCAGTCCCCTCTGTCCCTCTCTTTATATGTTTGTACTGTGTTTGTTCCAAAAATTAATTATGAATATGAGATTATGATTGTTATGAATATTTGTCATATATGTTGAAGTTCTTATAATTTTCCGGAAATGGCCACCTGCTAAATATTCATTATGTCTGCATGTCTAATGCAGTTTCTTTTAAACTAAAATTAGGGTTATAGACAATTCCTAACCACGGTCTATTCATAACCTGTTTAGTTTAACATGCCTCAATTAGTATTGGTGTATGCCATACTAGATAAAATAACCTGCGGAACACCCTGTTTGTTAGAGTAGTCTAGGTAGGCTGAGTAGAGCGTTTATGCATGCGGTTATGGGCAAGCGGCATGATCCCCAAAGTGACTTAGGACTTTCATAGCTGTCTTTAGTAGTAACCGTGAGTAAGGTCGTTTACCTTGGCGATGGGGCGGTATATCAGATTACTCAGATGTGGTACACCTTTAGACTCAGAACATAGTTGCAATCCAGGCTAAGATATATCTAAATTACTCGAAGATAGGTCAATCAACATATAGGAACAATATAACATAGAATCAGGACTTCATCTATAAAACACTTTTAGGCTTAATTAGACTTAAACCTAGTGGAGAATGGATCACCCTCTCGTTAAAGTTATTGATGAAGATTGCATAACTTGATCATAAGATAAAAGTTAGGATAAAAGGCTAGTTACTACTAAGCCGTTACCACTTTCCTGGGAGTACGATATTTATTTAATAAAATCGTAGATACTTTCCAACAGACTAGCTACACGATAGGTACTCTGCCTCAGGTTCTGACTAATTAAGTGACACCATAGAGACTAAATGTGACAATTAGTCAATCCCAGACCTTAATTACTCATAATCAACATAGGGTAAAATAACACCTATTTAGCATATCAGTCGGGAACGCATCAACTACCCATGTAGCGAGTCCCACTCCGATGACTCCCAGACCTACACAACCTTAGGGCATCAGGCTTTAAGTTCCCCTAAGGAGTGGTGCTCGAGTAGCAAAGGCCGCTTGCAAACTACCCTATTTAGTTAACTATCTTTTTTTTTCTTTTCACTTTTAGCTCAGAACATCATCTAGTCATTTTGATTGCCAAAACATCCTCAACTGGTCTAATCTTATCTAGTTAAGTTTTGAAAAGGTATTTGGTTGAGGTCTCTAATCCAAACTAAGTTGTGCTCAATTATTGGGAATTCCCTATTTCTAATCGATAAATTCAAGAAAGTCATCATGTTGTCTCCTACTGATCATAACATTCTACACACATATCATAGACATCAGCAATTTTTACCAATCATACTGCATTTTGAAGTCACTGAAGGAGTGAAAATTTTTGAAATTGTTTTTGGAAGGGTGTGAAAATACGGGAAAAACATGCAAAAATCATGTAAAATAGTGCATTGTGCACTGCTACCCCACACTTAAGTCTGACACTGTCCTCAGTGTTCATGCATATCTAAATTACCCCACACTTATTTGAAAACAATAAGAAATAAAAAACAAAAATAGAGAATTCTTATCCCATACTTATTCGACTAACTAAGGGGAAGATAGGAAACAAGACAAACAAAACTCTTACCCCCACACTTATTTGAGAAATAAGAGTTTAGAAACAAAAATAGGAAAGACAAACAAACCACGAAATGAAAATAAAATAAAAACAAAACAAAACTTTAAATAAAGTGGCGAAAGATGAGGGTTAGAAGAACTCCCTTCACTTCATGTATCGAGTAGAAGGGTCTGCTTTGATCTTCCAATTGGCTCTTCACCCCAGTCATGTGCTATCACTGAAGTGCCCTTGACTCTTGGCTCGAGCCCCAAGGATTGCTTCTTCGAATAATTTGCAAAGTTTCTCGTAATTGTAGCAACGTGTCCAGAAGGAACGTGTCTAGGAATGAGACTTCTTTGGATTGGTGTGCCTACCTGCCAATGTCAGTGAAGGTATTGCATGCAAGTTTCGAATGGCAGAAAAGATACCTGAAGCTTTGGCGAAGCCGTGGTGGTAGGGGGATCCAGTGGTTCAGATCTGGGCCCAAATAATTGAGACTTCCTCAGGGAAGTTTCACACAGCTGACTAGTATGTAGGGGACGCAAGCTCCTCCACAGCTATACTCCTGATACAACGCCGAACTCCTCTATGTCTATCGACCGGTTGATACCGCTTGGTCCGTAGGTCACTTGCTCGCACTTTGATAGCTCTAATTGTTGCCCGTTTACCTTTTTACTAGTGGTATCTTGATCCATTATAACACAAGCTTCCTCTGACGACACTTCTGTGATGGTAAACGGGTTTGACCATTAACAGCATCTCATCTGTTGATTCTGCGGCTAGGGACTTTGTTGTGGTGGTATTTTCTAGAAGTTTTTAGCTCTAGAGTTATTCCTCCACTAAATCCCGGATGATTTCTTCGATAGGGATTGCATGTGTTTCCCATTAGAGCAGCATTTTGCAGCAACCTACTCCTATCTCTTTTTGGAATGGTCAGTATTTCATTCCCATAGCAATCCATGCTGAAGTGTGGTACTTGGCAGACTTCACAGATTTGATACATAGGCACAACTGAATCTAGAAAACAGTTTCTCACAGAATCTGCACATGACTTTAACATCATTAGTAGGTAATGCATGTGCTTCAGGCTATTTTTGAAAAGTGTTCCACGACTACTATGATGTAATTGTTTTCACATGAAGAAAGAGAAAAGGATTCAATCAATACCCTATATATCAAAGGTTGCAACACTCTGTATACATCGCTGGGGTAGACGATCTCTGGAAGACGTGTTACCTTTAGTTGGCGAGCATTGCGGGACTGTATCAAGGATATAGAATCCTTGAATATTATGGGCCAATAAGATCCTGCTTCCAACTCTTTTCGGACAGTGTTGATAGCAGTCAATTGGTCTCCCGTAGATCCTTGATGGCATTGCTCCAGAATCTTGTGGCCTTTGTCTTCTGAGACACATCTTCTGATCAACTGATTTGCAAAAATTTGAAATAGAAGAGGGATCTGCCCAGTAGTAATATTTCAAATCAACAAAGAATCTCTTCTTTTGCTAATAGGTCATATCACTCTGGAATATCTTAGCGGCTAGATAATTTACAGTATCGATAAACCTAGGAGAAATATTATACATAGCAAGCAATGACATTAGATTCTCATCCAAAAATAATTTATCAGATATATTGTTTCATCAATAGCCTCTAACTCAGGGTTTTCTAATCTAGACCAATGGTTTTCTTTTCTAGATATTCATCCCCTTGTCTTTTCCCCTTACTTCTACATCAAATTCAAGTAGCAATAAAACTTAATCAATTATGGTTCATCAATAGTTTTATTGAACAGATATCTCAGAGTGATCAGTGCATACTATTGTTTTAGATGAAACTAGATATGGTATGAATCTATCATCATATACAACGACTAGTAATCCCTTTTTAGTAGTAGTATAGTTCTATTGGGCATCAGTAAAAGGTCTTACTTGCATAGTGTATAACATGAAGGTTCTAATCATGCCTATTTCCTAAAACAATCATTACTACATGGTCACTAGCATCACATATCAATTCAGAAAGAAAACTCCAATCAAGTGATGTCATAATGGGTGCAGTAATAAACAGTTCCTTCAGTAAAAAGATATCATGCATTTATCATCAAAAATGAACATCCTTTCTCAATAGAATTTTCAAAAGTCTGGCTATTAAGGAAAAATTATTTCATAGCTTGTCTAATAAAGCTAGCATGACTTAAGAAAATCCTAACATAGAATATAGTTTTTCATAATTAAAACCTAAGCCAAAATTGACAGCTCAAAAGAAAAATATTCTTTCCTCATTTCCATTTTTATTTTGTTGTTTTTTTCGAAATTAAAAAAATGAAATAACACGAAAAAGAGCAACAAATGTACAACTAAGAAAACAACTAAGAAAGAACAAATAATATAAGAGATAGGGATGAAGAACAACTTACTGATGAGCAAGAAAAATACATTTTTTTCGGGTTTTAAATTTTTGACATTTTTTTCTTTTATATTGTATTTCAAAAGCAGTTAAATTTCCTCAATATGGTTTTAGAATAATTTTCTAAAATTTCTAAAATTTTCAGATAATGTCTAAAATTAATTAGTTATGATAATCCTATATTTCGGAAATCGATTGTCTAACTAACATAAAATAAGTGTTAGATCTAAGGTCTAGGTTACTACCGTTACCTATCATAAGCTTCTAGAATTTTGATCAGGAATCCTAAATTCATTATGATATTTCCCCGGCAACGACGTCAAAAATCTGACGCGTTCCGACTGATATACTAAAATAGGTGTTGTTTTACCCTATGTTGATTATGAGTAATTAAGGACTTAGCTTGACTAATTGTCACTTTTAGTCTCTATACTGTCACTTAATCAATCAGAACCTAAGGCAGAGTACCTATCGTGTAGCTAGTCTGTTGGAAAGTGTCTACGATTTTAATTAGATTAATTATCGTACTCCCAGGGAAGTGGTAACAGCTTAGTAGTAACTATCCTCTTACCCAAATTCTTATCTTATGATCCAGTTATGCAATCATTCATCAAAATCTTTGATGAGAGGTTGATTCATTCTCCACTAGGTTTAAGTCTATTTAAGTCTAAGAGTGTTTTACAGATAATGTTATGATTCTATGTATACTATTCCTACATGTTGATTGACCTATCTTCGAGTATTTTAGATATATCTTGGCCTAGATTGCAATTATGTAATGAGTCTAAAGGTGTACCGCATCTGAGTTACCTGATAAACCGCCCTACCTTAATGATGGCCCTACTCACGGTTCGAGCTAAAGGCATCCATGAAAGTCCTATGTCAATTAGGAGATCATGCCGCTCGCCCTAACGCCGGAATAAACACACAAACTCAGCCTACTTAGACTACTCTAACAAACATGGTGATCTATGAGTTATTTCATCTAATATGGCAAACATCAATGCTTTCGACGGGAAAGTCCTAAATTAATGCTTGTTAAACTAAACAGGTTATGATTAGACCGTGGTTAGGAGTTTTCTATAACCCTACATTTAGTTTAAAAGAAACTACATTAGACATGCAGACATAATGAAAGTTAAGCTGGTGACCATTTCCGGAAAATCATAAAGTACTTCAACATGCATAAGACATATTCATAAAATCAAAATCCAATATTCATAATTAATGTTTGGACGAACACAGTACATACATATAAAGAGAGGGACAAGGGGACCAATACCATAAAGTATTCACCCTTTACGTAATCCGTTGATGGAGCAACTGCTTGTATATGTTGGACTGCTCGACCCGACTCTACTCGACAGAACCTTCGGAGGACGCTTCCTTAGCCTAGTAGTTGTACTTTACCTTAATACCCAGCTTAAGCACAGCCCTGTTGACTGACTCTTCGAACGCCTAGTGCCCTCTTATGATCTCCTAACTAAACTCTGGGTATTCTATGAATACTGAAAACGAACCTATCTAGTCGTATCCTAGGATCTGAGACAGACTCTTAGAAATAAAGAACACGAGACACTCTCTAAGAATATAAATAAACCTATACTAAAACCTGAGAACACTAAGTGACTTGTATACTATGGAAACTGTATACTTGAAGTCACTAAATGACTCAGATCGAGTGGAGAGGAATGAATTCAACTGAGGAATGCATGGGGTATTTATAGTAGGGGAGCTAGGTGATTTTCTCTTTAAAACTCGATGTGGGATTCTGAACTGGGGCTCGGGATGCCCGTCCTGGTCTATTGACCAGGTCAGGATGCCCGTCCTGGCCTCTGGATGCCCATCCCGACTTCCGAACTTCTGAAAATCACATTTTTGCCCCGAAATTTGCCATTTTCTTCTACTTTTCGCGTGACACTTCCAAAATTACAAAAACTGTGAAATTGAGTTAATAACAATCAATTGAGAACGATTTAATGCCAATTTCACCCTAAATTATGCCTAAAAACATGCTAAAAAGTGATATGATTTATGCATATCAAGTGACAACCAATAAATGCTAAAGTGACAATTAGTAATACTAAGTCCTTAATTATTCATAATCAACATAGGTTAATAAACCCTATGTTTTAGCATACCAACCGGAATGCATCACTCATTTTAGGTGACAGTTTTATAAGATAATCCAACCATTCCTTACCCACTAGGGTATGAAGAAATTATTTTGCATCCATCTTATCCTAAGCAGAAGGTAAAGATTGGACGAAGTTTGTCAAGTGAAGATTAGGAGCAACTAAAAGACTATTTGATTCAACATAAAGATAATTTCGCATGGTGTACTTCAAACATGCCTAGGGTCAATTTGAAAATCGTTGAACACAAATTAAATATTGATCCCACATTCACTCTGGTTCAGCAGAAATTGCAAAGTTTCAAAGATGTGAAAGAGGTTGATGTGAAAGAAGAGTTTGGAAAACTCCTCCATGGGAAGTTTATTCGAGAAGTTGCTTATCCAACTTGGTTGGCAAATGTTGTAATGGTTCAAAAAGCCAACGGGAAGTGGAGAATGTGTGTGGACTTCACTAATCTAAATAAAGCATGACCAAAGGATTGTTATCCACTTCAAAAAATTAGCACGTTGGTAGATGCGACTTCCAGTTATAAGACTCTCAGTTTCTTGGATGCCTTATCTGGTTATCATCAAATAAAGATGAATGAAGCAGATAAAAAACACACTCCGTTCCAAGCTGTGGGAAAAATATTTTGCTATAATGTTATGCCATTTGGTTTGAAGAATGCAGGAGCCACATACCAGAGAATGGTAGAAAAGGTTTTTGAAAAATAAATTGGAAGAAATGTTGAAGTCTATGTGGATGATATGGTGATTAGGACTTCGACTGAAGGATCCCATTTAGAAGACTTGAAAGAGATGTTTGATACTTTGACAAAATATCAATTAAAGTCGAACCTAAATAAATGTACATTCGGAGTACATTCCGAAATGTTTCTTGGGTTTATGATGACAGAGCGAGGCATAGAGGTCAACCCATAGAAAATTGAGGCACTCATGAATATGGTCGAACCTCGGTGCATCAAGGACGTACAGAGATTGAATGGATGTATTGCAGCTTTGGGAAGATTCATTTCGAAGTCAGTAGAGAGATGTCTTCCATTTTTTCGAGTTTTGAAACAAGCTGCAAAATCCTTTATGTGGACTAGAGAAAGTAAAGATGAATGAGAGAGATTAAAACAATATCTGTAGAGTCCACCACTTCTGAGTTCGCCAGAGGTTGCCGAAGTTTTGTACTTGTATTTATCAGCATGTAACTTAGTAGTAGCGTTTATTTTACTTCAAGAGGTTGCAAATAAACAACTCACTGTGTATTATGTAAGCGAAATTTTGAATGGACCTGAATCTAGGTATCCAAATATAGAAAAATTGGGTTACTCTTTGGCTGTCGCTGCTCGAAAATTGCTAATTTATTTTGCTACGCATGCAATCGTGGTGTATACTAATTCACCACTCAAATAAATTTTCCACAAAATGGACTAATTCAGAAGAATGCTGAAATGGTCAGTTGAATTGTGTGGGTATGATGTTAGATTCAAACCCCGCACAACAATAAAAGCACAAGCACTGGCGGATTTTCTGGCTGAAACATCATTCACCGAGGATGAAGGACTTGCGATTGTACCATACGAAGAACCTCTACCTCGGCAATTGCCAGAACATTGGACTATGATCATCGATGGATCTATAAATTTGCAAGGTGAAGAAATTGGAATAGTCCTCAAATCACCTAGCGAAGATCAAATAGAAAGCTGCAGTATTCGCCTTAATTTTTCAGTATCCAATAATCAAGCAGAGTATAAGGCACTTATTCAAGGGTTACTTTGGGCAGCTGATGTTGGAATAAAATCACTTCTTGTTTATAGTGATTCACGGGTGGTAGTTCAAAAATTAAACGAGGATTATGCAGTCAACTTCGAAAATCTAAAGAAATATATGGAGAAAGCTTCACAATTGAAAGATCGCTTCAATCACTTTCAATTAGAAAAGATAGATAGTCAACAAAACTGAGAAGCAGATCAACTTTCCAGAATAGCTTCATGAGATGTACCAAATAATTTGTCTATCAATGTCTAACTTCGCTCAACTCCCATAGTTGATGAAAAAAATTCTGATAATGGTTGCCGCTATAAGTGAAAATACTTGGGTAGATGAGATCAAGGATTTTATTGAACAAGACATATTTCCAGAAGAACCAAATGAAGCTAAAAGAATACGAAGACAGAGTGCACGATATATAGTCCCTGAAGGGATATTGTATCGAAGATCGTTCACTAAGCCGCTACTTCAATGCATACCTCCGAATATGACACAACCTATTTTAGAAGAAATTCACGAAGGAATTTTCAGAGGACATCCAAGAGCAAGAGCCTTAGTGGCCAAAGTTATCCACCAAGGTTATTACTGGCCTACCCTTCACCAAGATTCTTTAAATTTTGTAAAGTGTAAAAGCTATCAAATCTATGGTGATGTACCACGTCTACCTTCCATACAACAGACTTCGGTGATCTCGACTTGGCCATTCAACATGTGGGGAATGGACCTCATGGGCAAATTCTCAAAATCGAAGAGTGGGTGATGCTGCTCCGACTGATATGCTAAATAGGTGTTATTTTACCCTATGTTGATTATGAGTAATTAAGGACTGAGATTGACTAATTGTCACATTTAGTCAGCCAGAACCTAAGGCAGAGTACCTATCGTGTAGCTAGTCTGTTGGAAAGTATTTACGATTTTATTAAATAAATATCGTACTCCCAGGGAAGTGGTAACGGCTGTATATGTCGTATTGCTTGACCCAACTCTGCTCGCCAAAACCTTCGGAGGACGCTTCCTCAGCCTAGTAACTGGGCTTTACCTTAATACCCAGCTTAAGCCCAGCCCTGTGGACTGACTCTTCGAACGCCTCGAGCCCTCTTAGGATCTCCTAACGAAATCCCGGGTATTCTATGAATACCAGAAACGAACCTATCTATCGAACCCTAGGATCTG
This sequence comes from Asclepias syriaca, assembly GCA_027405835.1. Classification (NCBI taxonomy): domain Eukaryota; kingdom Viridiplantae; phylum Streptophyta; class Magnoliopsida; order Gentianales; family Apocynaceae; genus Asclepias; species Asclepias syriaca. Next base: position 14,399,050 of record CM049933.1, read on the forward strand.
AGACTATTTCTCAGAAACTAAGAAAAACGAAACACTAAAAAGGAAAGAAAGAAAACTTATACTGAAATCTGAGTCTCCGAGTGAGTTGTGTACTCGAGAATTGTACACTGGAAACCACTGAATGACTCTGATCGAGTGGAGAGGGATGATTTCAACTGAGGAAGGCCTGGGGTATTTATAGCAGCTTTCTAGAGTGATTTTCTCTCAAAACTTCGATGTGGGATTCTGAATTCTGGTTAGGGACGCCCGTCCCGGTCTGTTGACCAGGTCAGGACGGCCGTCCCGAGTCCTGGACGCCTGTCCCGACCTGTTGACCAAGTCAGGACGCCCATCCTGAACTGGGACGCCCTCCCAGAAGTCTGAACTTCTGAAAAATTGTGTTTTGCCCCGAAATTTGCCATTTTCTTCTACTTTTCACCTGACACTTCCAAAATCATAAAACTATGAAATTGAGTTAATAACGAGCAATTAAGACCGATTTGCCCTCAATTTCACCCTAAATCATGCCTAAAAACATGCTAAAAACGTGATATGATTTATGCATATAAGATAACCCCACACTTAGCTTTTTGCTTGTCCTCAAGCAAAGTCTACCTGAAGTTAGTGATTTTAAATCATAGTGCAGTCACTTAAATATCATAGTCATGTTTTTATTCCAAAAATTATTCAGACGATTCTTAACACAGGTCTGACTGGTTAGGTTGCTATGACAAGGTCTCAAATGTCTCTAGCAGATTGTTATAGTCAAGCAGTTGACAACTTAACAACTAGGTTGAACTTTCCTCTTAGTCACAAGGTCTTCCTGATGTGTAGTGTGTGTATTAGCCTAGATCAGATAGTCAACACAATATACTCTCATCTTAACTACTACCAGATAATACTTTGACCCTGTCGCTAGACATAATAACAATAGACAATTTTCTGAGTTCTGAGCCTTGGTGATCAGATTTTTAATGATTTAGCATTTATTGATTTTCTTTATAGATTCAGGGTATTTTGAGTCTGCTTAGAACACGTCAACTTCAACTACCCATGTAGCGAGTCCCACTCGGATGACTCCCAGACCTACACGACCTTAGGGCATCAGGCTTTAAGTTCCCCGAAGGAGTGGTGCTCGAGTAGCGAAGGCCGCTGGCAGACTGCCCTTATTTAATTAACTCTCTTTTTGTTTCTTTTCACTTTTAGCTCAGAGTCTCATCTAGTCATTCTAATTGCCAATATATCCACAACTGGTCTAATTTTATCTAGTTAAGTCTCAAAAAGGTAATTGGTTGAGGTCTCTAATCCAAACTAAGTTGTGCTCAGTTATTAGGAATTCCCTATTTCTAATTGATACGCGAAAATCGTATCACTTTTTTTAGCATGTTTTTATGTATGAATTTGGGTGAAATCGAGGGTAATTTGGTCTTGATTGTTCATTATTCACTTAATTTCACAGTTTTTATGATTTTGGAAGTGTCATGTGAAAAGTAGACGAAAACAGCAAATTTTGGGGCAAAAACGCAATTTTGTTGGAAATGTTAACTCGGTCAAAAGGTCAGGACGGGCGTCCCGAACCCGGGACGGGCGTCCCGACCAAGTCAAGGCACCTGGACGGGCGTCCAAGACCCGGGACGGGCGTCCCGACCTGGTCAACTGACCAGGACGGGCGTCCCGAGCGGCCAGAAGCTGTCCCACATCGAATTTTTTAGAAATTTTCACTCCGGGAAGCTGCTATAAATACCCCAGGCCTCCAGCAGTTGAATTTATTTCTCTCCACTCGATCTGAGTCATTTAGTGGTGTCCAGTGTACAATTTTCTAGTACACAACTCACTCAGAGACTCGGATCTCAGTTTTCTTTCTTGTTAGTGTTTTGTTTTAGTTTCTGAGAAATAGTCTCAGATCTTAGGTTTCTATAGATAGGTTCATTTCTGGTATTCATAGAATACCCGAGATTTCGTTAGGAGATCCTAAGAGGGCTCTAGGCGTTCGAAGAGTCAGTCCACAGGGCTGGGCTTAAGCTGGGTATTAAGGTAAAGCCCAGTTACTAGGCTGAGGAAGCGTCCTCCGACGGTTCTGGGAGCAGAGTCGGGTCAAGCAATACGGCATATACAGTAGTACACTCCATCGGCGAGACTTCGTGAAGGGTGAATTCTTTATGGCATCGGTCCCCCTGTCCCTCTCTTATATGTCGTTATTGTGTTTGTCCAAATAACTGTTTGAATACCAGATTATGTTTTTATGAATATTTGTTATTTATGTTAAAGTATTATGTTTTTTTCTAGAAATGGCCACCTGCTTAAATATCCATTATGTCTGCATGTTTATTGCCGTTCTTTTAAACTGAAATTAGGGTTATAGACAATTCCTAACCACGGTCTATTCATAACCTGTTTAGTTTAACATATATCAATTAGTATTGGTGTCTGCCATACTAGATAAAATAATCTGCGGAACACCCCGTTGGTTGAAAGTAGTCTAGGTAGGCTGAGTAGAGTTTTATGTCGGCGGTTATGCGACGAGCAGTATGATCCCCAAAGTGACATAGGGCGGTCATTGCTGACTTTAGTCTGAGCCGTGAGTAGGGCCGTTACCCTTAACGATGGGGCGGTAGCGTAGAAACTTAGATGTGGTAGCCTTTAGACACAGAGCATAATTGCAATCCAGGCCAAGACATGTCTAAAACACTCGAATATAGGTCAATCAACGTATAGTAACAGTATAACATAAAATCAGGATATAATCTTTAAAACACTTTCAGGTTTAGCTAGACTTAAACCTAGTGGAGAATGAATCACCCTCTCATCAAAATTATTGATGAAGATTGCATAACTGGATTATAAGATAAGAGTTAGGAAGAAAGGCTAGTTACTACTAAGCCGTTGCCACTTCCCTGGGAGTACGATATTTATTTAATAAAATCGTAGATACTTTCCAAGACTAGCTACACGATAGGTACTCTGCCTTAGGTTCTGGCTGATTAAGTGACACCATAGACAGACTAAATGTGACAATTAGTCAATCACAGTCCTTAATTATTCATAATCAACATAGGGTAAAATAACACCTATTTAGCACATCGGTCGGAAACGCATCAGATTTTTGGCGCCGTTGCCGGGGACATATCATAATGAATTTAGGATTCCTGATCAAAATTCTAGAGGCTTATGATAGGTAACGGTAGTAACCTAGACTTTAGACCCAACACTTGTCTTATACCAGTTAGACAATCAATTTCCGAAATATAGGGTTATCATAACTAATTAATTCTAGATGTTATCTGGAATTAAGACATTTAGGATAATCAAATTTTAGAAAATTATTCTAAAACCATATTGAGGGAATTTAATTGCTTTCGAAAAAGAAAAAAAATTTAAAAATTTAAAAATCCGAAAAAAAAATTGTACCTTTTCTTGTTTAATGGTAAGTTGTTCTCTTTTCCCTATCTTTTGTGTTTTCTTCTTTTGAATAGTTGTTTTGTTTTGTTTTCTCTTTCTTCCAAGTTTTTTTTAAGTTTTCACTTTCCCTGTAACCCCACTAACCAGTTTGCTCAGGCTAAAACGTGTTCTTCTCTGTAGTTGCATGACTCGATCTTCAGAAGCTAACCTTGAAACACCAGTTGAAAATCCTGAACGAATCATTCGCACAGCTAATAGGCGAAGAACAGAAATGGCTGCTGAAAGACCTACCCTAGAATCCTACATCCAGCCACAGACTATCCCAGTCTCATCTGCCATCCGAATCCCTGGGAACCCTCGCTATGATCTTAAACCTAATGTGATCCAGCTGATTATAAATCGAGTTCAGTTTGGAGGAACTGCAGCCGAAATCCGCTGGAACACCTATCTGATTTCTCTTCTCTCTCTCGAAGGCCTCAAGGGAGATCATACTGCAGAAATAACTAAACTCAACCTTTTTCCCTACTCACTTAGGGACAGAGCTAAGAGATGGTTGGCCCAGCTACCTACTAACTCCATCACCTCTTGGGACGAGTTAAGCAAAGCCTTCCTAGAAGAGTACTACTCTGCAGCAAGAGTCCTAGAATATCGAAGGGCTCTGTCTAGTTTCACTCAAGCTGCTGATGAGACAGTGATCGAAGCTTGGGACAGATTCAAAGAACTACTCAGGCTCTGCCCCCAACATGGACTTACCGAGGCATTGCTGATTCAGCAATTTTACGGGGGTATGTCAGACATGGGTAAGCAAATTCTTGATGGACTCAATCCCCAGAGCGGTTTCAATGGAATGAGTGATGTAGATGCTAGAAACGCTCTGGAGAGACTCTACAGGAACAGCAAGAATTGGCGCACAAGTGGCCGAGCTAAGAAGCAACCAGTAAATACGGTCGTTGCCTCCACTGATGATCAATTTGAGGCACTGAAGGCCAGCATTACTAATCAGCTGAATGCTTTCCAACAAGGGAAAAACATTCAGTCAGTATACCAAGTCTGCGAGTTTTGCCAAGGACCACATTTCAGTGGGGATTGTTATGGTAATGGGATATTAACTATTCCAGAGGAGATGGAACAAGTGGACGCAGTAAATTCTGCTCCTATAGGAAATACCTACAATCCCACTTGGAAGAACCATCCGGGATTTAGCTGGAGAAACAATTCCGGGACCACTACTACTTCCAGAAAAGGTACCTCAGCAACTGCCATATCCGCAGAACAGCAAGTCGCTCTGCCTGCACCAAGGAACTACATCGTTCCAGCTGACCCCATGCAAGAATTCAGAGACATGCTGAAGAGCATTTCCGACTCCAACAAGGAAATGATAGAGTCCAACAGAAAGATTCAGGAAGCTCACGCGGAAAGAATCCAGCAGAACGAGAATAGACAGAAGCAGACCGAGCAAACAATCAGAAAACACAAGCTGCTATAAAAACTTTAGAGAGGCAGATGGGTCAACTATCCACCCATTTCTCTCACAGGTCCCAGGGAACGCTACCAAGCAACACTGAGACCAACCCTCAAACTGAATGCAAGACCATCACTCTAAGATCTGGTAAAATTCTATCTCCATCTCCACCCAACCCCCATCTGACCCTCCTATTCTTTGCAGGAACTAGAAGAAGGCTCCAAGGACCCAACGCCGACGGATGTCGAGATCGAAGTAGCAAGGAAAGGGAAGACGGAGTTTACCTGAGTACCGGCCAAAAGTACCTTACCCTGCCAGACTTATGCACAATAAATATAAGGAGCAATTTGAAAGTTTCTTAGGAATTTTAGTCAGTTCATGTTAATTTACCTTTACTTGATGTTATTTCTGAAATGCCAAAGTATGCTAAGTTTTTAAAAGAAGTCGTTAGTAATAAAAGAAAATTTGACATGGACAAGGTGGTTCTTAATGAAGAATGTTCGGCGGTTCTGTTGAATAAACTACCGTCTAAACAGAAAGATCCCGGTTGTTTTACCTTGCCATGTACAATTGGAAATATTACTAACATGCTTGCATTAGCAGACCTAGGAGCTAGTATTAATCTTATGCCATCTAGTTTATTTGATAAATTAGGATTGCATGATTTGAAAACGACTAGGATGTGCATACAACTTGCAGATAGGACAGTCAAAATCCCCAAGGGAATAATTGAAGACCTCTTAGTAAAGGTCGAAAAATTTGTATTTCCTGTGGATTTCGTTGTCATGGACATGAATGGGGAAGGAGGAGTGCCCCTGATCCTAGGTCGACCATTTCTGGCTACCTCAAAGGCATTAATAGACGCCAGTAATGGTCAAATCAAGTTAAGGGTAGGAAATGATGACATCACTTTTGATCTAAATGAGACCCTTAGGTATCCCATGCATTTAGATGATACTTGTTTTTGTGTAGATGCCATGGAACACTTGATTGCAATTAACGTGACAGACCTATGCTCAAACTATCAAATTCTAAGTGAGGACTCCCTAGAATTAGAGGAACCTGAACTTAGCCCTTCCGAAAATGAAATTACTTCTGATAGTTTCACTAAGATAGGTGATGATGAGATGAAGAAAGAACGAACCTCGTTTGAAGATCCACCAGACCTGGAGCTGAAGGAACTGCCCACTCATCTGTGCTATGGATTCCTAGATGACAACAAGAAACTTCTCATTATTCTTGCAGCTGATCTGACTACAGAACAAAGGAAGCTGACTGTGGACATGTGCAGAAAGCATAGAAGAGCCTTTGCCTACAAAATTGCAGATATCCCAGGTTTAATCCAAGCTTTTGTTTGCATAAGATTCTTCTAGAAAATGAGTATAAGCCATGTGTGCAACCTCAAAGGAGGTTGAATCCTAATGTGTGTGATGTTGTTAAGAAAGAAGTCATTAAACTGTTAGATGCAGGACTTATCTACCCTATCTCAGATAGTGAGTGGGTAAGCCCGGTGCAGGTAGTACCTAAGAAAGGTGGTATAACAGTTGTTAGGAATGAGCATAATGAACTAATCCCTACAAGAACTGTAACTAGTCATCGTGTATGCATAGACTATAGGAAACTAAATACGGCTACACGAAAAGATCACTTTCCCCTTCCTTTTATTGACCAAATGTTAGAAAGATTATCTGGACACATGTTTTATTGCTTTCTTGATAGGTTTTCTGGTTATTTTCAAATTCCTATTTCCCCTGAGGACCAGCATAAAACTACATTCACATGCCCTTTTGGAACATTTGCATATAGAAGGATGCCTTTTGGTTTATGTAATGCACCTGCTACATTTCAACATTGTATGACTGCTATCTTTGAGGACATGTTAGGAAAATCTATGGAAGTATTTATGGATGACTTTTCTATTTTTGGTAATTCATTTGAGGTTTGTCTAAAGAACTTGGAGTTAATGTTGAAACGTTGTATAAAATCTAACCTGGTTTTAAATTGGGAAAAATGCCACTTCATGGTAAAAGAAGGAATCGTTTTAGGACATAAGATCTCACACCTAGGTATGGAAGTAGATAAGTGATGGGGATTCCAGTTGACGTGCTAAATAGGTATTATTTTACCCTATGTTGATTATGAATAATTAAGGACTGTGATTGACTAATTGTCACATTTAGTCTATGGTGTCACTTAATCAGCCAGAACCTAAGGCAGAGTACCTATCGTGTAGCTAGTCTATTAGAAAGTATCTACGATTTTATTAAGTAATTATCGTACTCCCAGGGAAGTGGCAACGGCTTAGTAGTAACTAGCCTTTTATCCTAACTCCTATCTTATGATCCAGTTATGCAATCTTCATCAAATACTTTGATGAGAGGGTGATCCATTCTCCACTAGGTTCAAGTCCAATTAATCCTAAAAGTGTTTTAAAGATGAGTTCTGATTCTATGTTATACTGTTACTATACATTGATTGACCTATATTCGAGTATTTTAGACATGTCTTGGCCTGGATTGCAACTATGTTCTGTGTCTAAAGGTTACCACATCTGAGTTTCTACGCTACCGCCCCATCGTTAAGGGTAACGGCCCTACTCACGGCTCGGACTAATGTCAGCAATGACCGCCCTATGTCACTTTGGGGATCATACTGCTCGTCTCATAACCGCCGGCATAATACTCAACTCAGCCTACCTAGACTACTTTCAACCAACAGGGTGTTCCGCAGATTATTTTATCTAGTATGGCAGACACCAATACTAATTGATGTCTGTTAAACTAAACAGGTTATGAATAGACCGTGGTTAGGAATTGTCTATAACCCTAATTTCAGTTTAAAAGAACGGCAATAGACATGCAGACATAATGGATATTTAAGCAGGTGGCCATTTCTAGAAAAACATAATAACTTCAACGTATATCACAAATATTCATAAAAACATAATCTGGTATTCCAATCAGTATTTGGACAAACACAATAACAACATATAAGAGAGGGACAGGGGGACCGATGCCATAAAGAATTCACCCTTTACGAAGTCTCGCCGATGGAGCGTACTGCTGTATATGCCGTATTGCTTGACCCGACTCTGCTCGTCAGAACCTTCGGAGGACGCTTCCTCAGCCTAGTAGCTGGGCTTTACTTAACAACCCGGCTTAAGCCCAGCCCTGTGGACTGACTCTTCGAACGCCTCGAGCCCTCTTAGGATCTCCTAACGAAATCCCGGGTATTCTAGGAATAAGAAACGAACCTATCTATAGAAGCCTAAGATCTGAGACTATTTCTCAGAAACTAAAACAAACACTAATAAGAAAGAAAAATGAGATCCGAGTCTCTGAGTGAGTTGTGTACTAGAGAATTGTACACTGGAAACCACTTAATGACTCAGATCGAGTGGAGAGGGATGAATTCAACTGCTGGAGGCCTGGGTATTTATAGCAGCTTCCCGGAGTGAAAATTCTGAAAAATTCGATGTGGGACAGCTTCTGGCGGCTCGGGACGCCCGTCCCGGTTCGGGACGCCCGTCCTGATTCGTTGACCAGGTTCGGGACGCCCGTCCCGGAGGACGCCCGTCCTGGCGGATGCCCGTCCCGGACCGTTGACCGGGTCAACATTTCCAAAAATTGCGTTTTTGCCCCAAATTTGCTTTTCGTCTACTTTTCACCTGACACTTCCAAAATCATAAAAACCGTGAAATCAAGTAAATAGTAAACAATTAATGTCAATTTACTCTCAATTTCACATTAAAACATATATAAAAACATGCTAAAAATGTGATACGATTTTCGCGTATCAGATAACCCCACACTTAGCTTTTTGCTTGTCCTCAAGCAAAGTCTACATGGAGTTAGTGATTTTAAACCGTAGTGCAGTCACTTAAATTCCTAATCATGTTTTTATTCCAAAAATTCTTCAGACAATTCTTAACACAGGTCTGACTGGTTAGGTTGCTATGACAAGGTCTCAATGTTTCTAGTTTGTTATGATCAGGCAGAAAACAAATCAACAACTAGGTTGGACTTTTTCTTAGTCACAGGGTCTTCCTGATGTGTAGTGTGTGTACTAGTCTAGACCAGATAGTCAACACAATGAACTCTTATCTTAACTGCTACCAGATAATACTTCGACCTATCGCTAGACATACTGACAACAGATAACTTTCTGAGTTCTGAGCTTTGGTGATCAGATTTTAATGTTTTAGCACTTAGTTATTTCTTTATAGATTCAGGGTATTTCGAGTTTGCTTAGAACACGTCAACTTCAACTACCCATGTAGCGAGTCCCACTCCGATGACTCCCAGATCTACACGACCTTAGGGCATCAGGCTTTAAGTTCCCCGAAGGAGTGGTGCTCGAGTAGCGAAGGCCGCTGGCAAACTACCCTATTGTAATTAACTTCCTTAAGTTCTTTTCACTTTTAGCTCAGAGTCTCATCTAGTCATTCTAACTGCCAATATATCCACAACTGGTCTAATTTTATCTAGTTAAGTCTCGAATAGGCAATTGGTTGAGGTCTCTAATCCAGACAAGGTTGTGCTCAGTTATCAGGAATTCCCTATTCCTAATCAATTAGTCCAAGATAGCTATCAATTATCTCCTACTAACCATAACATACTACCTACATATCATAGACATAAGCAATTTGTTTAACCAAGCATACTGCATTTAGAAGTCTGAAAGACGGAAAAATTTTGAAAATTTTTGGAAGGGTGTGAAAATACGGGAAAACAAGCAAAAGCATGCAAAATTTTCAAAATGCTACAGTGCACCGTGCACTGCTACCCCACACTTAAGTTGGCACTGTCCTCAGTGTTCATGCATATCTAATTACCCCACACTTATTTGAAAACAAGAAATAAAACACAATTAAAAGATCTTACCCCACACTTATTCAACTAACTACGGGTAAGAAGGAACATAGAAATAACAAAAACAAGAAAAATAATGAAAGAGATACTCCCTTAGTCTGTGAAGTCCACAGTTTTTTCGGACGAGTCAAACGGCTCTCTGTAAATCTTTAGGCGTTGTCCGTTTACTTTTTGAATAATGCCGTCGGAATCCATGATGTCACATGCTCCGAAAGGTGATACTTCGTGATTGTGAATGGTCCTGACCAGCAGCTACGCAGCTTTCCTGGGAACAATCTTAACCGTGAGTTGTATAGCAATACCTTATCTCCTGGTTCAAAATTCTTCTGGGTTCTGAGTCGCCTGTCATGCCGGAGTTTACTTGTCATCTTGAATTGGTGTGAGTTTTCATAGGCTTTGAGCCTCCACTCATCCAATTCATTGAGTTGTAGAATCCGGCGTTCCTTAGTTAAATTATCGTCGAGGTTGCATTTTTGTACGCCCAATAAGCTCTGTGTTCAAGTTCAACTGGAAGGTGACATGCTTTTCCATAGACTAATCGATAGGGTGAGAATCCTGTAGTGGTCTTGTATGCTGTACGGAAGGCCCATAATGCATCCTCCAGTTTATTGGCCCAATCCTTACGGTTAACACCCACAGTCTTTTCTAAGATTCTCTTTATTCCCCTATTGGTTACCTCAGCCTGCCCATTGGTTTGAGGGTGGTAGGCTGTGGAAACGCGATGCTGAACTCCGTAATGATGAAGTACCTTCTGCAATTGAGAGTTGCAGAAGTGCGTACCTCGATCACTGATTAGGGCTTTTGGACATCCAAACCTGGCGAAAATCTGCTTAAGGAATCTGCATACAGCTCTAGAATCATTAGTAGGTAGGGCCTGTGCCTCAGGCCATTTTGAAAAATATTCTACAGCTACTATGATGTACTTCATACCAAAAGAGGGAGGAAACGGACCCATGAAGTCTATACCCCATATGTCAAATATTTCTACACTTTGGATTACCTGTTGGGGTAGACTGTCTCGAGAAGATATGGTTCCCGCTTTCTGACAGGCATCGCACGATCCTGTAAATGCTGCGGCATCTTTGAATATGGTAGGCCAGTAAAAGCCTGCTTCTAATACTTTTCGGGCGGTATTAGCTGCAGCTAAGTGACCGCCTGTTGGTCCGCAGTGACAATGTTCCAGAATTTGGAAACCTTCTTCTTGAGATACACACCTTCTGATCATCTGATCTGCACATATTTTAAATAGAAAAGGATCTTCCCAATAGTAATATTTCAGGTCAGCAAAGAATTTTTTCTTTGTTGAGCAGTGATATCACTAGGGAGAGTCCGGGCTGCCAAGTAATTTGCTATATCTGCAAACCAAGGGGGTGAGAAGACAGCAAACAATGTACATAAATTCTCATCCGGGAATTTGTCAGATATGATTGTTTCATCAATGGCTTCTAGGGTCGGATTTTCCAGCCTAGACAAGTGGTCTGCGGCTAAGTTTTCTGCCCCTTTCTTATCCCGAATTTCTATGTCAAATTCTTGAAGCAATAAAACCCATCTAATCAATCTTGGTTTTGCGTCGGTTTTATTGAACAAGTATTTTAGTGCAGAATGATCAGTATAAACAATAGTTTTAGATAGGACTAGATAAGATCGAAACTTATCAAAAGCATATACTACTGCTAATAATTCCTTTTCTGTCGTAGTGTAATTTTCCTGAGCATCAGTTAAGGTTTTACTAGCATAATATTACATGAAACTTCTTATCATGTCTTTGTCCTAAAACTACTCCTACTGCATAGTCACTAGCATCACACATAAGCTCAAAAGGTAAACTCCAGTCAGGTGACGTCATGATAGGTGCAGTAGTTAAGAGTTCCTTAAGTCTATTAAAAGCTTTTAGACATTTCTCATCAAAGACAAATGGAACATCTTTTCCGAGTAAATTGGTCAACGGCCTGGCTATTAATGAAAAATCTTTTATGAACCTACGATAAAAGCCAGCGTGTCCCAAAAAACTTCTAACGGCTCTCACATTTTTGGGAGGAGGTAGTTTTGAAATAACTTCAATTTTTGCCTTGTCTACTTCCATACCTAGGTGTGAGATCTTATGTCCTAAGACGATTCCCTCTTTTACCATGAAGTGGCATTTTTCCCAATTTAAAACCAGGTTAGATTTTATACAACGTTTCAACATTAACTCCAAGTTCTTTAGACAAACCTCAAATGAATTACCAAAAACAGAAAAGTCATCCATGAATACTTCCATAGATTTTCCTAACATGTCCTCAAAGATGGCAGTCATACAACGTTGAAATGTAGCAGGTGCATTACACAAACCAAAAGGCATCCTTCTATATGCAAATGTTCCAAAAGGGCATGTGAATGTAGTTTTATGCTGGTCCTCAGGGGAAATAGGAATTTGAAAATAACCAAAAACCCATCAAGAAAGCAATAAAACATGTGTCCAGATAATCTTTCTAACATTTGGTCAATAAAAGGAAGGGGAAAGTGATCTTTTCGTGTGGCCGTATTTAATTTTCTATATCTATGCATACACGATGACCAGTTACAGTTCTTGTAGGGATTAGTTCATTATGCTCATTCCTAACAACTGTTATACCGCCTTTCTTAGGTACTACCTGCACCGGGCTTACCCACTCACTATCTGAGATAGGGTAGATAAGTCCTGCATCTAACAGTTTAATGACTTCTTTCTTAACAACATCACACACATTAGGATTCAACCTCCTTTGAGGTTGCACACATGGCTTATACTCATTTTCTAGAAGAATCTTATGCGAACAAAAGCTTGGATTAATACCTGGGATATCCGCAATTTTGTAGGCAAAGGCTCTTCTATGCTTTCTGCACATGTCCACAGTCAGCTTCCTTTGTTCTGCAGTCAGATCAGCTGCAAGAATAATGGGAAGTTTCTTGTTGTCATCTAGGAATTCGTAGCACAGATGAGTGGGTAGTTCCTTCAGTTCCAAGTCTGGTGGATCTTCAAACGAGGTTCGTTCTTTCTTCATCTCATCATCACCTATCTCAGTGAAACTATCAGAAGTAATTTCATTTTCAGAAGAGCTAAGTTCAGACTCCTCTAATTCTAGGGAGTCCTCACTTAGAACTTGATAGTTTGAGCATAGGTTTGTCACGTTAATTGCAATCAAGTGTTCCATGGCATCCACACAAAAGCAAGTATCATCTAAATGCATGGGATACCTAAGGGTTTCATTTAAATCGAAAGTGATGTCATCATTTCCTACTCTTAACTTGATTTGACCATTACTGACGTCTATTAATGCTTTTGAGGTAGCTAGAAATGGTCGACCTAGGATCAGGGGCACTCCTCCTTCCCCATTCATGTCCATGACAACGAAATCCACAGGAAATACAAATTTTCCGACCTTTACTAAGAGTCTTCAATTATTCCCTTGGGGATTTTGACTGTCCTATCTGCAAGTTGTATGCACATCCTAGTCGTTTTCAAATCATGCAATCCTAATTTATCAAATAAACTAGATGGCATAAGATTAATACTAGCTCCTAAGTCTGCTAATGCATGCATGTTAGTAATATTTCCAATTGTACATGGCAAGGTAAAACAACCAGGATCTTTCTGTTTAGACGGTAGTTTATTCAACAGAACCGCTGAACATTCTTCATTAAGAACCACCTTGTCCATGTCAAATTTTCTTTTATTACTAACACTTCTTTTAAAAACTTAGCATACTTTGGCATTTCAGAAATAACATCAAGTAAAGGTAAATTAACATGAATCTGACTAAAATTCTTAAGAAACTTTTCAAATTGCTCCTTATCTTTATTGTGCATAAGTCTGGCAGGGTAAGGTACTTTTGGCCGGTACTCAGGAATAAACTCCGTCTTCCATTTCCTTGCTACTTCGATTTCGACTTCGTCGGCGTTGGGTCCTTGGAGCCTTCTTCTGGTTCCTGCACAAGAATAGGAGGGTCAGATGGTTTGAGTGGAGATGGAGATAGAATTTTACCAGATCTTAGAGTGATGGTCTTGCATTCAGTTTGAGGGTTGGTCTCAGTGTTGCTTGGTAGCGTTCCCTGGGACCTGTGAGAGAAATGGGTGGATAGCTGACCCATTTGCCTCTCTAAAGTTTGTATAGCAGCTTGTGTGTTTCTGATTGTTTGCTCGGTCTGCTTCTGTCTATTCTCGTTCTGCTAGATTCTTTCCGCGTGAGCTTCTTGGATCTTTCTGTTGGACTCTATCATTTCCTTGTTGGAGTCGGAAATGCTCTTCAGCATGTCTCTGAATTCTTGCATGGGGTCAGTTGGAACGATGTAGTTCCTTGGTGCAGGCAGAGCGACTTGCTGGTTCTGCGGATATGGCAGTTGCTGAGGTACTCTTTTCTGAAAGTTAGTAGTCCCGGGATTGTTTCTCCAGCTAAATCCCGGATGGTTCTTCCAAGTGGGATTGTAGGTATTCCCTATAGGAGCAGAATTCACTGCGTCCACTTGTTCCATATCTTCTGGGATAGTTAATATCCCATTACCATAACAATCCCCACTAAAATGTGGTCCTTGGCAAAACTCGCAGACTTGGTATACTGACTGAATGTTTTTCCCTTGTTGGAAAGCATTCAGCTGATTAGTAATGCTGGCCTTCAGTGCCTCAAATTGATCATCAGTGGAGGCAACGACCGCATTTACTGGTTGCTTCTTAGCTCGGCCACTTGTGCGCCAATTCTTGCTGTTCCTGTAGAGTCTCTCCAGAGCGTTTCTAGCATCTACATCACTCATTCCATTGAAACCGCTCTGGGGGTTGAGTCCATCGAGAATTTGCTTACCCATGTCCGACATACCCCCGTAAAATTGCTGAATCAGCAATGCCTCGGTAAGTCCATGTTGGGGGCAGAGCCTGAGTAGCTCCTTGAATCTGTCCCAAGCTTCGATTACTGTCTCATCAGCAGCTTGAGTGAAACTAGACAGAGCCCTTCGATATTCTAGGACTCTTGCTGCAGAGTAGTACTCTTCTAGGAAGGCTTTGCTTAACTCGTCCCAAGAGGTGATGGAGTTAGTAGGTAGCTGGGCCAACCATCTCTTAGCTCTGTCCCTAAGTGAGTAGGGAAAAAGGTTGAGTTTAGTTTAGTTATTTCTGCAGTATGATCACCCTTGAGGCCTTCGCAGAGAGAAGAGAAATCAGATAGGTGTTCCAGCGGATTCTCGGCTGCAGTTCCTCCAAACTGAACCCAATTTATAATCAGCTGGATCACATTCGGTTTAAGATCATAGCGAGGGTTCCCAGGGATTCGGATGGCAGATGAGACTGGGATAGTCTGTGGCTGGATGTAGGATTCAAGGGTAGGTCTTTCAGCAGCCATTTCTGTTCTTCGCCTATTAGCTGTGCGGATGATTCGTTCAGGATTTTCAACTGGTGTTTCAAGATTAGCTTCTGAAGATCGAGTCATGCAACTACAGAGAAGAACACGTTTTAGCCTGAGCAAACTGGTTAGTGAGGTTACAGGGAAAGTGAAAACTTAAAAATTGGAAGGAAGAGAAAAATAAACAAAACAACTACTCACAAGGAGAAAACACAAAGGATAGGGAAAAGAGAATAACTTACCGTTTAAACAAGAAAAAGTACAATTTTTTTTCGGATTTTTAGAATATTTTTTTTATATTTTGAAAGCACGTAAATTCCCTCAATATGGTTCTAGAATAATTTTCTAAAATTTGATTATCCTAAATGTCTTAATTCCAGATAACATCTAAAATTAATTAGTTATGATAATCCTATATTTCGGAAACTGATTGTCTAACTGGTATAACATAAGTGTTAGTCTAAGGTCTAGGTTACTACCGTTACCTATCATAAGCCTCTAAAATTTTGATCAGGAATCCTAAATTCATTATGATATTTCCCCGGCAACGGCGCCAAAAATCTGATGCGGATTCCGGTTGACGTGCTAAATAGGTATTATTTTACCCTATGTTGATTATGAATAATTAAGGACTGTGATTGACTAATTGTCACATTTAGTCTATGGTGTCACTTAATCAGCCAGAACCTAAGGCAGAGTACCTATCGTGTAGCTAGTCTATTGGAAAGTATCTACGATTTTATTAAATAATTATCGTACTCCCAGGGAAGTGGCAACGGCTTAGTAGTAACTAGCCTTTTATCCTAACTCCTATCTTATGATCCAGTTATGCAATCTTCATCAAATACTTTGATGAGAGGGTGATCCATTCTCCACTAGGTTCAAGTCCAATTAATCCTAAAAGTGTTTTAAAGATGAGTTCTGATTCTATGTTATACTGTTACTATACATTGAATGACCTATATTCGAGTATTTTAGACATGTCTTGGCCTGGATTGCAACTATGTTCTGTGTCTAAAGGTTACCACATCTGAGTTTCTACGCTACCACCCCATCGTTAAGGGTAACGGCCCTACTCACGGCTCGGACTAAAGTCAGCAATGACCGCCCTATGTCACTTTGGGGATCATACTGCTCGTCTCATAACCGCCGGCATAATACTCAACTCAGCCTACCTAGACTACTTTCAACCAACAGGGTGTTCCGCAGATTATTTTATCTAGTATGGCAGACATCAATACTAATTGATGTCTGTTAAACTAAACAGGTTATGAATAGACCGTGGTTAGGAATTATCTATAACCCTAATTTCAGTTTAAAAGAACGGCAATAGACATGCAGACATAATGGATATTTAAGCAGGTGGCCATTTCTAGAAAAACATAATAACTTCAACGTATATCACAAATATTCATAAAAACATAATCTGGTATTCCAATCAGTATTTGGACAAACACAATAACAACATATAAGAGAGGGACAGGGGGACCGATGCCATAAAGAATTCACCCTTACGAAGTCTCGCCGATGGAGCGTACTGCTGTATATGCCGTATTGCTTGACCCGACTTGCTCGTCAGAACCTTCGGAGGACGCTTCCTCAGCCTAGTAGCTGGGCTTTACTTAACAACCCGGCTTAAGCCCAACCCTGTGGACTGACTCTTCGAACGCCTCGAGCCCTCTTAGGATCTCCTAACGAAATCCCGGGTATTCTAGGAATACCAGAAACGAACCTATCTATAGAAGCCTAAGATCTGAGACTATTTCTCAGAAACTAAAACAAACACTAATAAGAAAGAAAACTGAGATCCGAGTCTCTGAGTGAGTTGTGTACTAGAGAATTGTACACTGGAAACCACTTAATGACTCAGATCGAGTGGAGAGGGATGAATTCAACTGTTGGAGGCCTGGGGTATTTATAGCAGCTTCCCAGAGTGAAAATCTCTGAAAAATTCGATGTGGGACAGCTTCTGGCGGCTCGGGACGCCCGTCCTGATTTATTGACCAGGTTCGGGACACCCGTCCCGAAGGACGCCCGTCCTGAGGGATGCCCGTCCTTAGGGATGCCCGTCCCGGACTGTTGACCAAGTCAACATTTCCAAAAATTGCGTTTTTGCCCCAAAATTTGCTATTTTCGTCTACTTTTCACCTGACACTTCCAAAATTATAAAAACCGTGAAATCAAGTAAATAATAAACAATTAACATCAATTTACTCTCAATTTCACCCTAAAACATATATAAAAACATGCTAAAAAGGTGATACAATTTTTGCGTATCAATAAGGCAAAAATTGAAGTTATTTCAAAACTACCTCCTCCCAAAAATGTGAGAGCCGTTAGGAGTTTTTTGGGACACGCTGGCTTTTATCGTAGGTTTATAAAAGATTTTTCATTAATAGCCAGACCGTTGACCAATTTACTCGGAAAAGATGTTCCATTTGTCTTTGATGAGAAAGTCTAAAAGCTTTAATAACTTAAGGAACTCTTAACTACTGCACCTATTATGACGTCACCAGACTGGAGTCTACCTTTTGAGCTTATGTGTGATGCTAGTGACTATGCAGTAGAGAGTTTTAGGACAAAGACATGATAAGATTCCATGTGATATATTATGCTAGTAAAACTTTAACTGATGCTCAGGAAAATTACACTACGACAGAAAAGGAAATTAGCAGTAGTATATGCATTTGATAATTTCATCTTATCTAGTCCTGTCTAAACTATTGTTTATATTGATCATTCTGCACTAAAATACTTGTTCAATAAACCGACGCAAACCAAGATTGATTAGATGGGTTTTATTTACTTCAAGAATTTGACATAGAAATTTGGGATAAAAGGGGCAGAAAACTTAGCCGCAGACCACTTGTCTAGGCTAGAAAATCCGACCCTGGAAGCCATTGATGAGACAATCATATCTGATAAATTCCTGGATGAGAATTTATGCACGTTGTTTGCTGTCTTCTCACCCCCTTGGTTTGCAGATATAGCAAATTACTTGGCAGCCCGGACTCTCCCTAGTGATATCACTGCTCAACAAAGAAAAAAGTTCTTTGCTGACCTGAAATATTACTATTGGGAAGATCCTTTTCTATTTCGAATATGTGCAGATCAGATGATCAGAAGGTGTGTATCTCAAGAAGAAGGTTTCCAAATTTTGGAACATTGTCACTGCGGACCAACAGGCGGTCACTTAGCTGCAGCTAATACCGCCCGAAAAGTATTAGAAGCAGGCTTTTACTGGCCTACAATATTCAAAGACGCCGCAGCATTTACAGGATCGTGCGACGCCTGTCAGAAAGCGGGAACCATATCTTCTCGAGACAGTCTACCCCAACAGGTAATCCAAAGTGTAGAAATATTTGACATATGGGGTATAGATTTCATGGGTCCGTTTCCTTCCTCTTTTGGTATGAAGTACATCATAGTAGCTGTAGAATATTTTTCAAAATGGCCTGAAGCACAGGCCCTACCTACTAATGATTCTAGAGCCGTATGCAGATTCCTTAAGCAGATTTTCGCCAGGTTTGGATGTCCAAAAGCCCTAATCAGTGATCGAGGTACGCACTTCTGCAACTCTCAATTGCAGAAGGTACTCCAGTAGTACGAAGTTCAGCATCGCATTTCCACAGCCTACCATCCCCAAACCAATGGACAGGCTGAGGTAACCAATAGGGGAATAAAGAGAATCTTAGAAAAGACTGTGGGTGTTAACCGTAAGGATTGGGCCAATAAGCTGGAGGACGCATTATGGGCCTTCCGTACAGCATACAAGACCACTACAGGATTCTCACCCTATCGATTAGTCTATGGAAAAGCATGTCACCTTCCAGTTGAACTTGAACACAAAGCTTATTGGGCGGTACAAAAGTGCAACCTCGACGATAATTTAACTAAGGAACGCCGGATTCTACAACTCAATGAATTGGATGAGTGGAGGCTCAAAGCCTATGAAAACTCACACCAATTTAAGATAACAAGTAAACTCCGGCATGACAGGCGACTCAGAACCCAGAAGATTTTTTAACCAGGAGATAAGGTATTACTATACAACTCACGGTTAAGATTGTTCCCAGGAAAGCTGCGTAGCTGTTGATCAGGACCATTCACAATCACGAAAGTATCACCTTTCGGAGCATGTGACATCATGGATTCTGATGGCATTATTCAAAAAGTAAAAGGACAACGCCTGAAGATTTACAGAGAGCCGTTTGACTCGTCCGAGCAGACTGTGTACTTCACAGACTAAGGGAGTATCTCTTTCATTTTATTTCTTGTTTTGTTATTTCTATGTTCCTTCTTACCCGTAGTTAGTTGAATAAGTGTGGGGTAAGAATCTTTTCTATTTTATTTCTTGTTTTCAAATAAGTGTGGGGTAGCTAGATATGCATGAACACTGAGGACAGTGCCAGCCTTAAGTGTGGGGTAGCAGTGCACGGTGCACTGTAGCAGAGTGCAAAATTTTAAGCATGATTTTGCTTGTTTTCACGTACTTTCACACCCTTCCAAAAAATTTCAAAATATTTTCTGTCTTTCAGACGTCTAAATGCAGTATGCTTGGTTAAACAATTGCTTATGCCTATGATATGTAGGTAGTATGTTATGGTTAGTAGGAGATAATTGATAGCTATCTTGGACTAATTGATTAGGAATAGGGAATTCCTGATAACTGAGCACAACTTTGTCTGGATTAGAGACCTCAACCAATTACCTGTTCGAGACTTAACTAGATAAAATTAGACCAGTTGTGGATATATTGGCAGTTAGGATGACTAGATGAGACTCTAAGCTAGAAGTGAAAAGAAATTAAAAGAAGTTAATCAAATA
Organism: Asclepias syriaca; assembly: GCA_027405835.1. Lineage (NCBI taxonomy): Eukaryota > Viridiplantae > Streptophyta > Magnoliopsida > Gentianales > Apocynaceae > Asclepias > Asclepias syriaca. The sequence goes on from CM049933.1 coordinate 14,418,935, forward strand.
AGGGTAGTTTGCCAGCGGCCTTCGCTACTCGAGCACCACTCCTTCGGGGAATTTAAAGCCTGATGCCCTAAGGTCGTGTAGATCTGGGAGTCATCGGAGTGGGACTCGCTACATGGGTAGTTGAAGTTGACGTGTTCTAAGCAGACTCAAAATACCCTGAATCTATAAAATAACTAAATGCTAAAACATTAAAAATCTGATCACCAAAGCTCAGAACTCAAAAAGTTGTCTGTTGTTAATATGTCTAGCGATAGGTCGAAGTGTTATCTGGTAGTAGTTAAGACAAGAGTACATTGTGTTGACTATCTGGTCTGGACTAGTACACACACTACACATCAGGAAGACCCTGTGACTAAGAAAAAAGACCAACCTAGTTGTTGATTTATTTTCTGCCTGATCATAACAAGCTACTAGAGACATTTGAGACCTTGTCATAGCAACCTAACCAGACAGACCTGTATTAAGACTTGTCTGAAGAATTTTTGGAATAAAAACATGACTAGGAATTTAAGTAACTTCAGGTAGACTTTGCTTGAGGACAAGCAAAAAGCTAAGTGTGGGGTTATCTGATACGCGAAAATCGTATCACTTTTTTTAGCATGTTTTTATGTATGAATTTAAGTGAAATCGAGGGTAATTTGGTCTTGATTGTTCATTATTCACTTAATTTCACAGTTTTTATGATTTTGGAAGTGTCATGTGAAAAGTAGACGAAAACAGCAAATTTTGGGGCAAAAACGCAATTTTTTGGAAATGTTGACTCGGTCAAAAGGTCAGGACGGGTGTCCCGACCAAGTCAAGGCACCTGGACGGGCGTCCAGGACCCGGGACGGGCGTCCAAGACCCGGGACGGGCATCCCGACCTGGTCAACTGACCAGGACGGGCGTCCCAATCTGGGACAGGCGTCCCGAGCGGCCAGAAGCTGTCCCACATCGAATTTTTCAGAAATTTTCACTCCGGGAAGCTGCTATAAATACCCCAGGCCTCCAGCAGTTGAATTCATTCCTCTCCACTCGATCTGAGTCATTTAGTGGTGTCCAGTGTACAATTCTCTAGTACACAACTCACTCAGAGACTCGGATCTCAGTTTTCTTTCTTGTTAGTGTTTTGTTTTAGTTTCTGAGAAATAGTCTCAGATCTTAGGTTTCTATAGATAGGTTCGTTTTTGGTATTCATAGAATACCCGGGATTTCGTTAGGAGATCCTAAGAGGGCTCTAGGCGTTCGAAGAGTCAGTCCACAGGGCTGGGCTTAAGCTGGATATTAAGGTAAAGCCTAGTTACTAGGCTGAGGAAGCATCCTCCGATGGTTCTGGCGAGCAGAGTCGGGTCAAGCAATACGGCATATACAGCAGTACGCTCCATCGGTGAGACTTCGTGAAGGGTGAATTCTTTATGGCATCGGTCCCCCTGTCCCTCTCTTATATGTCGTTATTGTGTTTGTCCAAATAACTGTTTGAATACCAGATTATGTTTTTATGAATATTTTTTATTTATGTTGAAGTATTATGTTTTTCTAGAAATGGCCACCTGCTTAAATATCCATTATGTCTGCATGTTTATTGTCGTTCCTTTAAACTAAAATTAGGGTTATAGACAATTCCTAACCACGGTCTATTCATAACCTGTTTAGTTTAACAGACATCAATTAGTATTGGTGTCTGCCATACTAGATAAAATAATCTGCGGAACACCCCGTTGGTTGAAAGTAGTCTAGGTAGGCTGAGTAGAGTTTTATGCCGGCGGTTATGCGACGAGCAGTATGATCCCCAAAGTGACATAGGGCGGTCATTGCTGACTTTAGTCCGAGCCGTGAGTAGGGCCGTTACCCTTAACGATGGGGCGGTAGCGTAGAAACTCAGATGTGGTAGCCTTTAGACACAGAGCATAATTGCAATCCAGGCCAAGACATGTCTAAAACACTCGAATATAGGTCAATCAACGTATAGTAACAGTATAACATAAAATCATGATCTAATCTTTAAAACACTTTCAGGTTTAGCTAGACTTAAACCTAATGGAGAATGAATCACCCTCTCATCAAAATTATTGATGAAGATTGCATAACTGGATTATAAGATAAGAGTTAGGAAGAAAGGCTAGTTACTACTAAGTCGTTGCCACTTCCCTGGGAGTACGATATTTATTTAATAAAATCGTAGATACTTTCCAACAGACTAGCTACACGATAGGTACTCTGCCTTAGGTTCTGGCTGATTAAGTGACACCATAGAGACTAAATGTGACAATTAGTCAATCACAGTCCTTAATTATTCATAATCAACATAGGGTAAAATAACACCTATTTAGCACATCGGTCGGAAACCGCATCACTAATCAATTAGTTCAAAATAGTTCTCAATTGTCTCCTACTAACCATAACATTCTACCTACATATCATAGACATCAGCAAATGTTTAACCAATCATACTCCATTTAGAAGTCAGAACGAATGGAAAATTTTGAAAAATTTTGGAAGGGGGTGAAGTTACGGGGAAAACAAGCAAAAGCATGCAAAATTTTTCTCAACTACTACAGTGCACGGTGCACTGCTACCCCACACTTAAGTCTGATATTGTCCTCAGTGTTCATGCATTTCTAATTACCCCACACTTATTTGAAAACAAGAAACAAAACAGAAAAGATTCTTACCCCACACTTATTTGAATAACCATGGGTAAGAAGGAAAATAAGGCAATAAAGGAAATAACAAGAAAACATAGAGAAAACAATGCTGTTATGTCATATCAATCAATGTTACACAGAGATTCATCTTTCATACAGCCCAGACATGATCACACACATAGAATGAAAACAACAAAGGGAAAAGAAAAGGAAAGAAAAACTAAGAACCCGACTCGTCGTCGTTAGGTGGACCGAAGTCTACCGGAAAGTCTGTCGGAAAGTGGACCTCGGTGTTTTCCACCAAGTGGGAAGTATGCTGATAGATCTCCTCGATCCTGCTGGTGTTAATAGCGATTCTGTCATCCATCATCGTCAGCCGTCTCTCGATTATGTCCATATCTCGACTATATCGGGCTGACAGTTCTGCCAATCCGTGCGACATATGTCGTTCGAAGGCAGTGCGTGGAACAAACGTCTCGGACGGAGGTATGTGCGCTGGAACTGCTCCTGGTGCCGAGGCTTGTCCTGGCTGCTCCGTGTGGATGGAGTAGCGCCCATTTGCATCCCGTACGACCATTCCCATGTTCCGTAGGATGGTAAGGTTCGTAGGAATGGTAGTTGGGGCGACCTGGGTCAGCTCCGAGCCCTCGATGTCCAACTCCAGGTAGTGAGCTATCCTAGTGATGAATGGCCCGAGCCCCATACATTATTTCCGAGTGTCCGTAGCGAAACCCCGCATGATGACCATGATAAGTCGAGCCATCTCTACTGTGGATCCCATGTGTATGTTGGCCAAGAGGAATGTCTCCATTTGGGTGATATTCCCGGGGGCCGGCCGTCGTCCTGACAAAGTGTGTGCGATAATAGCATGTAAGTAACGAAGAGCATGATAAATACCTTTGGCTTTGGCAAAGCCATGCTGGTAGGGAACACCTGTCACACAAATCTGAGCCCAAGCAGTGGAGACGTCTGCAGACGTGAAGTCTCGAACTGCCGTGGTGTAGGCGGGCATATCCAGCTCGTCTCTCTGCCAGATACCCAAGGCAATGCCGAACTCGGCCATGCTCATCGATCGATCTATTCCGCCTAAGCAGAACGTGATCTGCTCCTGATGGTACGTAAATGACGCATAGAACTCACATACCAACTCTAGGTATGTCGGCTCAGTAACGATGAATACTCGACTATAGGGTAGTACGTCGAGCATGCGTCTGACTTCCTGATCCACCTCTAGCGTCTGTACTGCCGCCCAGTCAAGTGTTCTGCCCGTCAGTATGGTGCGTCCGATGTATCCATGACATCTCTCCTGGTATGCTGGGATGGAGTGAAACAGCATAAAAGGATGTGCCACTGAAGTGACGGTCATGGTAGATGTGATACGGGCGCGTTTGGGAGCCATTTGGGTTGAGAGCGTTTGAGAGATTTTGAGAATTTAGGCAGGAAGGAAGATTCGAATTCGAATTCTGGAGGTGAATTTGAATTCGGGAGGATGGATTTTGGTTAGGGAATGATTTTGAATTTTTGGCGGGAAATTTGAATTTTGGAAAGAAGTCTAAAATTCAAAATTTGGAGGGAAATTTGAATTTTGAACTTTGGGAAGTTTGCCAAAAATTTGTAGAGAGAAGGTAGAGAGAATTATTTTTAGAGAGATGAATTTTTGGAAGTTGATTTGAGGGAAAATGAGAAAAATGGAATATTTGTAGGAAGGGCGGCCTTCGGGACGCTAGTCCCGGGTTGCTTCGGGATGCGTGCCAATTCCGAAAAAAAAATTTCGTAATTCCATGCAAATCTCAGGATACCAAAAATAATCATAATTTTTAACAAGTCTTCATGTTTATCCAATCAAATTCAGAAGCTGTTAAAAACTCTGTGTAAAAATTCCTCAACCTTTTTTTCGAAAATCATGACTACCCTAATCTTATCCCAACTTGAATTCAGCAAGAATTTCAAAAAAACAAAAACTGAGTTTATAAAATTTAATTAGTGAAAAATAAACTGTATTTGCAAAACTTTTGTTTTTCATAAAAATTTGAAAATAAAATGTCTGAAAAAAATTGTTGATTAAAATAAAGGACCCTTTAAAAAGTTTGAAAAATAGAAAATAGGGGTCAATTATTTAATTTGAGTTCAAACCATTTATTTGCTGAAATTAAGAGTAAAAGAATCTTCCCTTTTCAACGTCCCTTATCTCTAAGTCTCTAGAATTGTGGCCAATAATCCTAAATTCATTATGATATTTCCCCGGCAACGGCGCCAAAAATCTGATGCTGCTTTGACTAATATGCTAAATAGGTGTTATTTTACCCTATGTTGATTATGAGTAATTAAGGACTGAGATTGACTAATTGTCACATTTAGTCAGCCAGAACCTAAGGCAGAGTACCTATCGTGTAGCTAGTCTGTTGGAAAGTATCTACGATTTTATTAAATAAATATCGTACTCCCAGGGAAGTGGTAACGGCTTAGTAGTAACTAGCCTTTTATCCTAACTCGTATCTTATGATCCAGTTATGCAATCTTCATCAATAACTTTGATGAGAGGGTGATCCATTCTCCACTAGGTTTAAGTCTAATTAAGCCTAAAAGTGTTTTATCGATGAGGTTCTGATTCTATGCTATATTGTTCCTACATGTTGATTGACCTAGCTTCGAGTATTTTAGTCATGTCTTGGCCTGGATTGCAACTATGTTCTGAGTCTAAAGGTGTACCACATCTGAGTAATCTGATATACCGCCCCATCGCCAAGGTAAACGGCCCTACTCACAATTCGAACAAAAGACAGCTATGAAAGCCCTATGTCACTTAGGGGATCACGCCGATGGCCCATAACCGCAGGCATAAACACTCTACTTAGCCTACCTAGACTACTCTAACAAACAGGGTGTTCCGCAGGTTATTTTATCTAGTATGGAAGACACCAATACTAATTAATGCCTATTAAACTAAACAGGTTATGAATAGACCGTGGTTAGGAATTGTCTATAACCCTAATTTTAGTTTAAAAGAAACTACATTAGACATGCAGACATAATGAATATTAAGCAGGTGGCTATTTCCGGAAAATCATAACAACTTCAACATATATAACAAATATTCATAGCAATCATAATCCAGTATTCATAATTGATATTTGGACAAACACAATAACAACATATAAGAGAGGGACAGGGGGACTGATGCCATAAAGAAATCACCCTTTACTTAGTCTCGTCGATGGAGCGTACTGTTGTATATGTCGTATTGCTTGACCCGACTCTGCTCGCCAGAACCTTCGGAGGATGCTTCCTCATCCTAGTAACTGGGCTTTACCTTAATACCCAGCTTAAGCCCAACCCTGTGGACTGACTCTTCGAACGCCTAGAGCCCTCTTAGGATCTCCTAACGAAATCCCGGGTATTCTATGAATACCAGAAACGAACCTATCTATCAAACCCTAGGATCTGAGACTATTTCTCAGAAACTAAGAAACATGAAACACTAAAAAGGAAAGAAAGAAAACTTATACTGAAATCTGAGTCTCCGAGTGAGTTGTGTACTCGAGAATTGTACACTGGAAACCACTGAATGACTCTGATCGAGTGGAGAGGGATGATTTCAACTGAGGAAGGCCTGGGGTATTTATAGCAGCTTTCTAGAGTGATTTTCTCTCAAAAATTCGATGTGGGATTCTGAATTCTGGTTAGGGACGCCCGTCCCGGTCTGTTGACCAGGTCAGGACGCCCATCCTGAACTGGGACGCCCTCCCTGAAGTCCAAACTTTTGAAAAATTGCATTTTTGCCCCGAAATTTGCCATTTTCTTTTACTTTTCACCTGACACTTCCAAAATCATAAAAACTGTGAAATTGAGTTAATAACGAGCAATTAAGACCGATTTGCCCTCAATTTCACCCTAAATCATGCCTAAAAACATGCTAAAAACGTGATATGATTTATGCATATCAGTGGGTTTGAGTATTTAGTGGTAGCCGTAGACTACTTTTCAAAATAGATAGAAGCTAAACCTTTGAGAAATCCAACTGAAGAAAATGTTTTAGATTTCTTCCACGATTCTATCTTATGCAGATTCAGAGTTCCACGAGAAGTAGTGACAAATCATGGTACTCAATTCTCAAAAACGTTCACTTCGGTAGCTCATCCTCAAGGATATGGACAAGCCAAAGTAGCCAACAAGTTAGTCCTACAAGCCTTAAAGAAGAACCTTGAAGGCACTTCGAAGAAATGGGTAGATTAATTACATTCCACATTATGGTTATGCGGACTTTGACTCGGGGGCCAACTGGAGAAACACCTTTTTCTCTTGTATATGGTAGCAATGTTGTTGCACCCGCCGAACTTGCACTTCCCACACATAGGATCTTACATACAACATTGCAGATAATGATCAAAACCAATTATACGATTTAGATCTATTAGATGAAAAACGGAAAGCAGCGCGACTTTGCATGGAGATTTACAAAAAAAAAACTAAGTCTTCTCATGATAAAAAAGTTGCAAAATGACCTTTACATGTTGGAGATTTGGAACTTCACAAGATCGAAGTTATCGGCAAAGCTTTAGAAGTAAACAAGCTAATTCCAAATTGGGAAGGTCCATAGAAAATTCAGAGCGAAGTAAAAAAGGTCCATATCGCCTTGTTAATGAGGAATGAGTTTTACTTCCGAATACTTGGTATTCGTATCATTTGAAAAAATACTATGTATAATTTTCGTTTATTGTGCTTTGTTTAAGTATTTGTACTTGATTGTTAATTGTACAAAGAATTTATCTTCAATAAAGAATGTACATATACATACTTGAGAAAGGTGAGCACCAATTTGACTGATAGTTTCTTTTTCAACTCTGGTTGAATATTTTCTGGCACGGGCATATGTATCGGATTCCATAGCCCGTGACAACACTACCTCACCGAAGTACTTCCTGATTTTAGGATGGGAGAGCATGAGATTTGTCAACGGTGGGATTACTTTTTGGATCACCTGGGATAACTTCTCCAGCTCCTTCCTAGTCTCTGGTAATTTGAAACCTTCTCTAGTCCATGGATAATTGGGAAGACCTTGAGAAGACTCTCCGGTTATCTGACGAGATTTCGGAGTGTGAACAACCAGAGTCATCTCCTCAGATTTTGGAGTATTGATTTGACGAGAGCCTTGTGAAGATTTCTTCCTTAGAGCTTCAACTTTGATGGGGTTTCCGACCGATGTACTAAATAGGTGTTATTTTACCCTATGTTGATTATGAATAATTAAGGACTGTGATTGACTAATTGTCACATTTAGTCTCTATGGTGTCACTTAATCAGCCAGAACCTAAGGCAGAGTACCTATCGTGTAGCTAGTCTATTGGAAAGTATCTACGATTTTATTAAATAATTATCGTACTCCCAGGGAAGTGGCAACGGCTTAGTAGTAACTAGCCTTTTATCCTAACTCCTATCTTATGATCCAGTTATGCAATCTTCATCAAATACTTTGATGAGAGGGTGATCCATTCTCCACTAGGTTCAAGTCCAATTAATCCTAAAAGTGTTTTAAAGATGAGTTCTGATTCTATGTTATACTGTTACTATACATTGATTGACCTATATTCGAGTATTTTAGACATGTCTTGGCCTGGATTGCAACTATGTTCTGTATCTAAAGGTTACCACATCTGAGTTTCTACGCTACCGCCCCATCGTTAAGGGTAACAGCCCTACTCACGGCTTGGACTAAAGTCAGCAATGACCGCCCTATGTCACTTTGGGGATCATACTGCTCGTCTCATAACCGCCGGCATAATACTCAACTCAGCCTACCTAGACTACTTTCAACCAACAGGGTGTTCCGCAGATTATTTTATCTAGTATGGCAGACACCAATACTAATTGATGTCTGTTAAACTAAACAGGTTATGAATAGACCGTGGTTAGGAATTGTCTATAACCCTAATTTCAGTTTAAAAGCACGGCAATAGACATGCAGACATAATGGATATTTAAGCAGGTGGCCATTTCTAGAAAAACATAATAACTTCAACATATATCACAAATATTCATAAAAACATAATCTGGTATTCAAATCAGTATTTGGGCAAACACAATAACAACATATAAGAGAGGGACAGGGGGACCGATGCCATAAAGAATTCACCCTTTACGAAGTCTCGCCGATGGAGCGTACTGCTGTATATGCCGTATTGCTTGACCCGACTCTGCTCGTCAGAACCTTCGGAGGACGCTTCCTCAGCCTAGTAGCTGGGCTTTACTTAACAACCCGGCTTAAGCCCAGCCCTGTGGACTGACTCTTCGAACGCCTCGAGCCCTCTTAGGATCTCCTAACGAAATCCCGGGTATTCTAGGAATACCAGAAACGAACCTATCTATAGAAGCCTAAGATCTGAGACTATTTCTCAAAACTAAAACAAACACTAATAAGAAAGAAAACTGAGATCCGAGTCTCTGAGTGAGTTGTGTACTGGAAAATTGTACACTGGAAACCACTTAATGACTCAGATCGAGTGGAGAGGGATGAATTCAACTGCTGGAGGCCTGGGGTATTTATAGCAGCTTCCCGGAGTGAAAAATTCTGAAAAATTCGATGTGGGACAGCTTCTGGCGGCTCGGGACGCCCGTCCCGGTTCGGGACGCCCGTCCTGATTCGTTGACCAGGTTCGGGACGCCCGTCCCGGTTCAGGACGCCCGTCCTGGCGGTTTGACCGGGTCGGGACGCCCGTCCCGGACCTTTGACCGGGTCAACATTTCCAAAAATTGCGTTTTTGCCCCAGAATTTGCTGTTTTCGTCTACTTTTCACCTGACACTTCCAAAATCATAAAAACCGTGAAATCAAGTAAATAGTAAACAATTAATGTCATTTACTCTCAATTTCACATTAAAACATACATAAAAACATGCTAAAAATGTGATACGATTTTAGCGTATCAGATAACCCCACACTTAGCTTTTTGCTTGTCCTCAAGCAAAGTCTACATGGAGTTAGTGATTTTAAACCGTAGTGCAGTCACTTAAATTCCTAATCATGTTTTTATTCCAAAAATTCTTCAGACAATTCTTAACACAGGTCTGATGGTTAGGTTGCTATGACAAGGTCTCAAATGTTCTAGTAGCTTGTTATGATCAGGCAGAAAACAAATCAACAACTAGGTTGGACTTTTTTCTTAGTCACAGGGTCTTCCTGATGTGTAGTGTGTGTACTAGTCTAGACCAGATAGTCAACACAATGAACTCTTATCTTAACTGCTACCAGATAATACTTCGACCTATCGCTAGACATACTGACAACAGATAACTTTCTGAGTTCTGAGCTTTGGTGATCAGATTTTTAATGTTTTAGCACTTAGTTATTTTCTTTATAGATTCAGGGTATTTCGAGTTTGCTTAGAACACGTCAACTTCAACTACCCATGTAGCGAGTCCCACTCCGATGACTCCCAGATCTACACGACCTTAGGGCATCAGGCTTTAAGTTCCCCGAAGGAGTGGTGCTCGAGTAGCGAAGGCCGCTGGCAAACTACCCTATTGTAATTAACTTCCTTAAGTTCTTTTCACTTTTGGCTCAGAGTCTCATCTAGTCATTCTAACTGCCAATATATCCACAACTGGTCTAATTTTATCTAGTTAAGTCTCGAATAGGCAATTGGTTGAGGTCTCTAATCCAGACAAGGTTGTGCTCAGTTATCAGGAATTCCCTATTCCTAACCAATTAGTCCAAGATAGCTATCGACTATCTCCTACTAACCATAACATACTACCTACATATCATAGACATAAGCAATTTGTTTAACCAAGCATACTGCATTTAGAAGTCTGAAAGATGGAAAAATTTTGAAAAATTTTGGAAGGGTGTGAAAATACAGGGAAAACAAGCAAAAGCATGCGAAAAATTTTTTCAAACTGCTACAGTGCACACTGCTACCCCACACTTAAGTTTGGCACTGTCCTCAGTGTTCATGCATAGCTAATTACCCCACACTTATTTGAAGACAAGAAATAAAACATAATAAAAAACAAGAAAAGACAGAATAATGCAACAATTCTGTATGTCATATAAATCAATTTTGTACAAAGATTCATAGTCATACAGCCCAGACATACACAAAGAACAAGATAAACAAAAGACAAAGAAAAGAAAAGAAAGAAAAGAAGGGGAGAGAGACTAAGAACCCGGCGGGTCGCCATCCAGTGGACCGAGGTCTGTTAAGTCAAACTCGAAGTTCTCCGCTACTCGGGCAGTCTGCTGATGTAACTCCTCAATCCTACTGGTGATCATGGCGATCCTGTCATCCATCACCGCCAGTCGTCTGTCAATCCTGTCATCCATCATTGCCAGCCGTCTGTCGATCCGGTCCATGTCTGCGACTGTACGTGTGCCGATAGTTCTGCCAATCCGTGCGACATGTGTCGTTCGAAGGCAGTACGTGGCACGAACGTCTCGGATGGATGGATATGCGGTGGAGCTGCTTCTGATGCCGAAGCCTGTCCTGGCTGCTCTGTGTGGATGGTGTAGCGGTCGCTCGCATCCCGGACAACCATTCCCATGTTCCGTAGGATGGTAACGTCTGTGGGAATAGTGGTTGGGGCGACCAGAGTAAGCTCCGAGCCCTCTATGTCTAACTCCAGGTAGCGGGCTATCCTGGTGATGAATGGCCCGAGCCCCAGACACTGTTTCCGAGTGTCCGTAGCAAAACCCCGCATGATGACTGTGATAAGTCGAGCCATCTCTACTGTAGATCCCATATGCATGTTGGCCAAGAGGAATGTCTCCATCTGGGTGACATTCCCGGGGGCCGTCCGTCGTCCTGACAAAGTGTGTGCAATAATGGCATGTAAGTAGCGAAGAGCAGGATAGATACCTGTGGCTTTCGCAAAGCCATGCTGGTAGGGAACACCCTCATACAGATCTGAGCCCAAGCAGTGGAGACATCTGCAGAAGTGAAGTCCCGAACTGCTGTGGTGTAGGCGGGCGTATCCAGCTCTCTCTCTGCCAGATACCCAAAGCGATGCCGAACTCGGCCATGCTCATCGACCGATCTATTCCGCCTAAGCGGAATGTGATCTGCTCCTGGTGGCATGCAAAGGATGCATAGAACTCACATACCAGCTCCAGGTTCGTGGGCTCTGTGACGATGAATACTCGACTGTAGGGTAGTACATCGAGTATGCGTCTGATCTCAGCCTCTACTCCCAGTGTCTGTACTGCTGCCCAATCCAGCGTTCTGCCCGTCAGAATCGTGCGTCCGATGTACCCAGTGCATCTCTCCTGATATGCTGTGCTGGAGGGAAACAGCATAAAAGGATGTGTCACTGAGGTAACTGTCATAGTGGATGCGGTACGAGCACGTTTGGCAGCCATTTGGTTTGAAAGTGTTTGAGAGACTTTTGGGGAGTTTAGGTAGGAAGGAAGGTTCGAATTCGAATTCTGGAGGTGAATTTGAATTCAAAAGGGTGAAATTAGGCTATGGAAAGATTTCGAAATTTTTGGCGGGAAATTCGAATTTTGGAGGGAAATTCGAATTTGGAAGGAAATTTAAAATTTAAATTTTGGAGGGAAATTTGAAATTTTAAATTTGAAAAGTTTGCCAAAGGAAAAGAGAGAGAGTTATTTGAGAGAGGTGGATTTTTGGAAGTGAATTTTTGAGGAAAAAATGAAAAAATTGAGATTTTATAGAAGGGGAGGCCTTCGGGACGCCCGTCCCGGAGGCAGGACTCCCGTCCCGCTGGACGCCCGTCCAGAACCGGGACGCCCGTCCCGGGTTGCCTCGGGACGCGTGCCAATTCCGAAAATTTATTTGTTTTTTTTTTCTTAATTCCTGCAAATCTCAGTATACCAAAAATCATAATTTTTAACAAGGCTTCCTGTTTATCCAATGAAATTCAGAAGTTGTTAAAAACACTCTATGCAAAAATTCCTCAGTCTCACTTTTTCGAAAATCATACTACCCTAATTTTATTCCTATTTAAATTCAGCAAGAAAAACAAAAATTTGAATTTATACAATTTAGTTAATGAAAAATAAACTGTAATTGCAAAATTTTCGTTTTTCATAAAAATAAAATGTCTGAAGAAAATTGTTGAAAATAAAGGACCCTTTAAAAAAATGTTTGAAAAATAGAAAAACATGGGTCAATTATTCAAGTTTCAGTTCAAACGAATTTATTGCTGAAAATAAAAGTAAAAGAATCTTCCCTTTTTAACGAATCCTGTCTCTGATCTCCTGTAGTTCTGTCCGAATGCTTCGCATTTCTTGCAGTTCTGTTTGTATGTTGCGCATTTCCTCCTGCTGGTTCCTTTGTTCCTTCAAGATTTCCATCATCTCTCGGAGTAATTGCACATTTTGGCGTTCTATTGTGGCTCTGAGTTGGGTTACTTCAGAACTTAAGGTTAGAACAGCCTGATATGATCGTTTTAGTCCGCCCGGTATTGTCTGAGTCATAGCGCTTATCCTGTGAGATATAGCATCTACCCGGGCAGCCAAGGCTGATTGAGAACTGTCAGTGCTATCCTCTGATGAAGGTGGTTGGTCGTTAGGTGCGGGGGATGCAGGAGTATATTCAGGAGATTTCGGGGTGTACTCGGGAGATTTAGGAGTATATTCGGGAGAAGCAGGAGTGTATTCGGGAGAAGCAGGGGTGTATTCGGGAGAAGCAGGGGTGTATTCGGGAGAGGCAGGAATTGTTTGGATTTCTAGGGAAGTGTTATGTTCTACTTCGTCCAGAGTATCCTGGGCTCTCGTTCCCTTCATTTCTGAGTGCAAAGTCTGGTTAAAAATAACAAATAACAAACATAGGAAAGTGAAACAAGAAAGTAAGAAAAATATTTTTATGGATTTTAACATTTATTTAGAAAGCAGGTAAATTTCCTCAATACGGTTCTAGAATAATTTTCTAAAATTTGATTATCCTAAGTCTCTTAATTCCAGATATTATCTAAAATTAATTAGTTATGATAATCCTATATTCAGGAAAGTGATTGTCTAGCTGGTATAACATAAGTGTTAATCAAAAGTCTAGGTTACTACCGTTACCTATCAATAGTCTCTAGAATTGTGGCCAATAATCCTAAATTCATTATGATATTTCCCCGGCAACGGCGCCAAAAATCTGATGGGCTTTCCGACCGATGTACTAAATAGGTGTTATTTTACCCTATGTTGATTATGAATAATTAAGGACTGTGATTGACTAATTGTCACATTTAGTCTCTATGGTGTCACTTAATCAGCCAGAACCTAAGGCAGAGTACCTATCGTGTAGCTAGTCTATTGGAAAGTATCTACGATTTTATTAAATAATTATCGTACTCCCAGGGAAGTGGCAACGGCTTAGTAGTAACTAGCCTTTTATCCTAACTCCTATCTTATGATCCAGTTATGCAATCTTCATCAAATACTTTGATGAGAGGGTGATCCATTCTCCACTAGGTTCAAGTCCAATTAATCCTAAAAGTGTTTTAAAGATGAGTTCTGATTCTATGTTATACTGTTACTATACATTGATTGACCTATATTCGAGTATTTTAGACATGTCTTGGCCTGGATTGCAACTATGTTCTGTATCTAAAGGTTACCACATCTGAGTTTCTACGCTACCGCCCCATCGTTAAGGGTAACGGCCCTACTCACGGCTCGGACTAAAGTCAGCAATGACCGCCCTATGTCACTTTGGGGATCATACTGCTCGTCTCATAACCGCCGGCATAATACTCAACTCAGCCTACCTAGACTACTTTCAACCAACAGGGTGTTCCGCAGATTATTTTATCTAGTATGGCAGACACCAATACTAATTGATGTCTGTTAAACTAAACAGGTTATGAATAGACCGTGGTTAGGAATTGTCTATAACCCTAATTTCAGTTTAAAAGCACGGCAATAGACATGCAGACATAATGGATATTTAAGCAGGTGGCCATTTCTAGAAAAACATAATAACTTCAACATATATCACAATTATTCATAAAAACATAATCTGGTATTCAAATCAGTATTTGGGCAACACAATAACAACATATAAGAGAGGGACAGGGGGACCGATGCCATAAAGAATTCACCCTTTACGAAGTCTCGCCGATGGAGCGTACTGCTGTATATGCCTTATTGCTTGACCCGACTCTGCTCGTCAGAACCTTCGGAGGACGCTTCCTCAGCCTAGTAGCTGGGCTTTACTTAACAACCCGGCTTAAGCCCAGCCCTGTGGACTGACTCTTCGAACACCTCGAGCCCTCTTAGGATCTCCTAACGAAATCCCGGGTATTCTAGGAATACCAGAAACGAACCTATCTATAGGAGCCTAAGATCTGAGACTATTTCTCAAAAACTAAAACAAACACTAATAAGAAAGAAAACTAAGATCCGAGTCTCTGAGTGAGTTGTGTACTGGAAAACTGTACACTGGAAACCACTTAATGACTCAGATCGAGTGGAGAGGGATGAATTCAACTGCTGGAGGCCTGGGGTATTTATAGCAGCTTCCCGGAGTGAAAAATTCTGAAAAATTCGATGTGGGACAGCTTCTGGCGGCTCGGGACGCCCGTCCCGGTTCGGGACGCCCGTCCTGAATCGTTGACCAGGTTCGGGACGCCCGTCCCGGTTCAGGACGCCCGTCCTGGCGGTTTGACCGGGTCGGGACGCCCGTCCCGGACCTTTGACCGGGTCAACATTTCCAAAAATTGTGTTTTTGCCCCAGAATTTGCTGTTTTCGTCTACTTTTCACCTGACACTTCCAAAATCATAAAAACCGTGAAATCAAGTAAATAGTAAACAATTAATGCCCATTTACTCTCAATTTCACATTAAAACATACATAAAAACATGCTAAAAATGTGATACGATTTTAGCGTATCAAACTTCATTAGCTTCACGGGCTCTCTTCGTTTTTTGGGACAGAAGGAATGACTTCTTTCCTTTTGGATTTTTCAAATTTTTTAGATTTTTTGCGAGGTATCTCCGCAGGTATGCTAGCAGACGGAGTTTTAGCAGTGTCCTCAACGAAGCAGGCACAACAATGAGTGAAGCATTTTCAACCGCTCATGTAGGATTTGGCTCAATATTTTTTAAAGCCTCCTCCTGTTGTAATCTAGCGGCTTCACGACGTTGAGCGAAGTTGGAAGACATTTCTACAAAATAAATAAAGTCAGTCAATAAAAGCTAGAAATCATCAAAGTATCAAAAGATGTAAAAATTTCTACCCTTAGTAGGAAGCCACCTTGGACTACGTGGGTCAGTACACACCAGACATTCGTTAGAAAATACCTGATTTGAGGATGTTGAGTGTCCAATTTAGGATACATCTATTTCCTCAACATTCTCAAAGTGGACACTCAGGACTACGTGGGTCAGTATACACCAGACATAAGTAGATGTTGAGGAATCGGACTCCAGTTTGACAATTTTGGGAACTGAAGTCTCGATGTTCTCAAAATTCGACATGACAACCTGAGAAAACGTATTTTTTGAAATCAGTTTAGTCTCAACACTTCGTCTAAAAGACATAAAACTCTCAAAAACCCCTTTTTCCAACAAATCTATCCTAATATACATTGAGAGATATAAAAATGCCCTTACACTGACGTGGAATGAAAGCTAACATGGCAATCTGACGTGTTCATCCACCCAGCACGGAGGGGGCCCACAACTCTGCCAGGTGTCCAGCCACCAAGCACGACGTGGCTTGCAACCCTGCCACGCAAGACGACGAAGTTCGCGGTTACACCTCTCATGCAACCTAATTCTCCCGAAGTTCAACTGCCATCTTAGGCAGCCTGCATCTAGAAACTTCCAAACAGAGGTTTCGTTTGACCAACAATCAAGCTCAGTCAAAATCTCCCTAAATTGGAGGGATTCTGGATTTATCTACAGAATCTGGTAACTACCAGATTCTCCAGATCACACCACCAGACTTACCTATTTTTTAGCGTGACTTACATCTATAAAAGCCACCCCCGTAAAGGTAAAAGGGTAAGGCCAGATTACTATACAAAAACTCTGCTAAATTAAATACTCTCTAGTCAAGATCAAAATACTGACTTAATCATCGGAGGGTTCATTAAAGTCCCTCCACCCTCTATTATGAACTTTTCTATTTTGTAGGCATCGTAAGACAGGACCTCCATTGCAACAACCGATGCAACGAACATTTTAGCATTAACATTTGGCAGATATCACCAAACGACGCCATTTAAGTGATAAGTGGTGTCAAACTGATTTCTGACGAATCAGTTTTGTTCCGTTTATCGGGAAACGTAAGTTACTGTATCTTTTTGTTATCCCTTTTAAAAAAGAAACAATGTCACGACGATCAAGCGACCATGGACATCAACCTGATACCACAATTCCTACATCTCATCATGAGACTCATCGAACGGCATATTTGTCCGTTCTTGAGTGGCCCCAGCGGCGGTCAATCATCGAGTGTTTAGGACCCCATGGTTCCCCTCGTAAGGTACCTGACCTCTGCGACCGGCTAAACGGAAGGTGATCTAGTGAAGATGGATGCACGAGAGAGGTCGAGGATCTACTGAAAGAGGTTGAGCAGCTTCCAAAGGAACGAGACCTCTCGAGGCAGTGGATGCAGCTCTGTTCACAATTCCACAAGCAGGGCATGTCACCCCCGACCTTTCTTAACGATGAAAGAGAGCCCTCAGAGACCCTACCACATGGTCGCGCACCGTGGTGAACAAATAAACCATGGGCCGAACTGCCCCCACCAAAAAGACACTTCGCTCCATCAGCGAAGTGGGCGAGTGCCAGCCGTCGAGTAAGTCGTCAAGGGAGAGAGACCACCAAGAGAGACCACCAAGATAGACCCCGCTCGAAGAGGAGCAGATATGAGCAAAGTCTGAAACAGGCGCGAAGAAGCTACGCCAAGAAGAATCGTTCAGTCAACACAAGCTCATTCACGAAGTGGATCCACTCCGCGATACCAGACCCTACATTGAAGATTCCCCAATTCGTCTTATACTCTGGATACAGCAGACCTCAAGAGCACGCTTGCCGATTAAAGTCCGCCATAGGGCTAGTGACCAGTGACGATGTTGTCATGTGCAATGCCTTTCTCAGCACGTTGTTCGACAAAACCCTGACATGGTTCACTTCGATAAAGCCAAGGATCATTAACTCCTGGCAAGTTCTCGAGAAATCATTCCTAGACAGGTTTAGTACCACCAGGACAATGCCCAAGACAAGGGGAGACCTCGCCAACATCAAACAGTGAGAGGGCGAGACCCTCTTAGCCTACCTCGAGTGCTTCAAGAAAACATACGATGAGATTTAGGGAATCAGCCAAGATACAGTAATTACCTGCTTCGAAGGCGGGTTCCAGTCAAGGATGTTGTACACCACACTCCAACTCCAAAAGCCTGAAACCATCGGCGAAATGTTCAATGTTTCACACAAGGTCACCTTAGCCGAGGGAAGTTCTCAAGAACTACAGTACAAGAAGAAGGAGAAGTACGCAAAGACATCCCCTCAAGAGCGAAGAGGCAAAAATAGGACGCGAAAGATGGAGACCTTCACTCCGCTAAACACACCCAAGGAAAACTTCATCACGGTCGTCAAAGAAAAGTTTGGAGTCGGTGAGCCTGCACCCATGCAAACTCCGAACACGCCCGCCAAGGATAAGTTGAAGTTATGTGGCTTCCATCAAGATTACGGTCACACGACCAAAAACTGCATATAGCTGAAGCGGGCGATTGAGAGACTAATCTGAGATGGGAATCTGAAGGATTTCATATCAGAAATGCAACCCAAAGAAAAGTCTGAAAGAGTGATCGAAGTGATAACTCTGCAGTTCTCATCCATCAAGCAAATAAAGCAAAAAATTTACAACTTGAACAAGCCCACTCTGGGGTCACACTTTGACGCATTCCTGCACGAGCCAATTACCTTCTGCGACAAAGACCTCGAGCTAAATGAGGAAGCTCGAGTCACCCCCATCGTTCTGGAGGTAGGCATGACCAAGCAGGGGATCAACAAGTGACGAGTGAATAGAGCCATGATAGACACGGGAGCCATGAAAAATATCTTTTACTTCAAATGCTTCAAAGAGATGAAAATGAACGACAGTCACTTGAAGCCCAGCAACATGATCTTGGAAGGCTTTACCGCTCACAAGATCAGCATGAAGGGGACGGTCAAGGTCAAGGTAACCTTAGGCTCTGATGCTTGTACACGAGAAGAAGAGATCAAGTTCTATGTGGTGGACATTGACTCCCCCTACAACGCCATCCTGGGAACTCCAACTCATGCCGCTTTCGAGTTAATCATCTCTACTTTGCACCAGCAAGTAGGATTCGCAACCAGAAGCGGTGTGGGGTTAGTCAAGAGCAGTCCCAAAGCCTTCTTGCACACATAATGAGGTCTCAAAAGTAGTAGGAAGTTGAACAACCTCGCATGGCAGTCGAGTCAATCCTAATAACTAGAGAGATTGTGTACGAAACAGCCCCAGGATAACCAGAGCACCCCACCGAAGTCTTCGAGCTGGAGCCGAAGGAGTTCAAGGAAGTGATAATTCACCCCGATTATCCTGACAAAAAAATCCAGATTGGAAACGAGATGCCCCAATCTATGCGAGAGGAAATGATCCACTTCCTCTCCACTCACCTCCACAACTTCACTTGGCACACCTAAGACATACCGGGAATTGCGCTGAATATTGCAGAACATAGGCTCAACATCGACCCCACTTATAAGCTAGTTAAGTAAAAGCCCCGACAATTCGGAGAAGACAAGGTTAAGGGTATGCAAATCGAAGTTCAAAAACTATTGAAGTCTGGATTTATACGAGAAGTCGACTATCCTTCATAGTTGGCCAATGTGATAACGGTGAAAATGTCAAACAAAAAGTGGAGAATGTGTGTGGACTACACGGATTTGAACAAAGCATGTCCCAAAGACTACTACCCACTTCCACGCATTGAAGCCCTGGTAGACTCCACCTCAGGATACGAGTTCCTTAGCTTCATGGATGCTTTCTGTGGATATCACCAAATCAGAATGAAGCCACACGACCAGATCCACACATCTTTTCGGGCGGCAGGGGCCACTTACTGTTATAATGTGATGTCATTCGGATTGAAGAATGCGGGAGCAACCTACCAGAGAATGATCAACAAAATTCTACAAAAGTAGATAGGTCGGAACATAGAAACCTACATATATGATATGGTTGTCAAAACCAGACGAGGCTGCTCCCACCTGGAAGATCTAAGTGAGACATTCACCACTCTATCAAAGTACGGTCTAAAGCTTAACCCCACGAAATGCACATTCGGCATCAAGTCCGCAAAATTTCTGGGATTCATTATGTTAGAACGCGGTATCGAGGCCAATCCCCACAAGATCAAGGCAATAATAGCATTAGTCGAGCCCCGCTGCATCAAAGACATCCAGAAACTAAATGGTTACATTGCTGCCTTGGGAAGATTTGCGTCCAAGTCATTCAAAAAATGTATGCCTTTTTTCAAAGCACTAAAGCTATCTGGGAAAACCTTCCAAGGGAGTGAAGAATGCACGAAAGCACGGAAAGACTTAAAGAACTACTTGGCAGATCTACCCTTGCTGAGTGCACCCACACCAGGCGAAGCACTGTACATGTGCCTGTCGGTCTTGCAATAGTCTATAGCATCAGCCCTAGTTAGAGAGTTAGAGGACAAACAACTGCTAGTCTACTTCGTCAGCCGAGTACTCAGGGATGCCGAAGTGCAGTACTCATGCATTGAAAAGCTGGCTTATGCATTGGTCATAACCACACGGAAGCTTCGAGCATACTTCGAATCACATTCCATCACCATCTACACCAACCATCCATTAAAGCAGATCTTTCACAAGCTGGACTAGTCCGGAAGAATGCTGAGATGGTCCATCGAACTCTGTGGTTTAGATATGAAGTTCGTACCACAGACCCAACCACAGCCCAAGCCTTATCAGACTTCCTTGCAAAATTCTCCTTCTCGGAGACTACTACCGCATGAGAAACAATCCCTGCATCCACGGAGGGAGAAGCTTGGACAATCATGGTAGATGGAGCGGTCGACACAAACGGGGTAGGAGTCGGCATCACGATAACATTCCCCTTTGGACAACATGAGAGAGTTTGAAGTGTGAAGCTCGACTACCCCTTGTCAAACAATCAGGTTGAGTACAAAGCCCTCATCATCGGAATGCAGTGGGCCTTGGACACAAGCATAAGCTACCTAAGAGTCAGCGACTCCCAAGTTGTCGTAGGGCAAGTAAACAGCGAGTATGCAATGAACTCAGATAACTTGAAAGAGTACGCAGAAAAGGTCAACCTGTTAGCTGCCCAATTCCGATACTTTACCTTAGGAATAGTGGACCAGAGTAACAATGAAAAGGCAGATAGATTGGCTAAAATAGCATCAGGAGAAACTCCCAACAACTTGGAAGTCGCGATAGAACACCTCTCCACTCCAGAACATATCCATCCACTACAGCCAGCTACCTCTGATTCCCTCACGTAGGTAGATAAGCTAGTAAACTACATATCCTTGGATATCCTGCCAGGGGACAAGGATAGAGTAAGATAGATCTGAAAACCTGTAGCCCGGTACACGGTGCTCAACGACATCTTATATCGGTGTTCCTTCACAAAACCCCTGCTACATTGTATCTCGTCCAACCTCACTCAAGCAATTCTCGAAGAATTACATGAATGAGTATGTGGCGGATATCCAGGGTCGAGACCGTTGTCAAAGAAGGTGATAAACCAAGAATATTACTGGATGATGCTACGGAAGGACGCAGAAAGATATGTGAAGCATTGTGAGGTATGCCAAAAGTTCAGGATACCGCGATCCGTTATAACGGATCATAGTACTCAGTTTGCTACCAAATTTGCAGCAGAATGCTCCCACTTAGGAATCAAACATTAGAAGTCATCTGTTGTACACCCACAAGGAAACAGGTAGGCAGAGGCAGCAAATAAGTTGGTCCTCATAGCACTGAAAAAGAACTTGGATAGGCGATCTAACAAATGGATCGACGAACTCCTGGCCACACTCTGGGCAGTCCGAACCTCGGCTAGGGGCCCCACAAGAGAAACAGCCTATGCCTTAGTAATTGGATCTAAAGTTGTGTCACCAACCGAGCTCACACTCCCATCATACAAAATCTCCATGTATGACGAGGATAGCAATAAGCGACAGCGATGCCTAGACTTGGACCTACTAGAGGAAAAATGGATAGCCACCCTTCTAAAGGAAGAAACTTTCAAACAAAAAACCAAGTTGGCGTATGATAAGAGCCTGGTGAAAAGACCATTAGGCTTTGGAGATAGGGTACATAGAAAGATCGAGGGAACTACCAGACAAATCAAAGCAAACAAGCTGACACCAAACTAGAAAGGTCCTTACCTGATCAAGGATGAAGTACGCCAGGGAACTTTCCACCTCATGGATCAAGAGAGAAAAACACTGCCCAACTCTTGACATGCCAATCACTTGAAGAAATACTTCGTTTGAAACTCCCGCACAAGCGGCACACGAGATATGCCGAGTTAATTACGGGATAGTCACATCCAATCTGCCTCATCACAATAAAATGTTCTACTTCGAGTTAATCTTGGAGTTAACCAATAAAATGTATGCTTCAAGTTAATCTTGGAGTTAATTTCTAGTTGCTCTTGGAATTCATTATCCCATTTTACTTCGAGTCAATCTTGGAGTTTAGTTTCGAGTCAATCTTGGAACTTGTTAATTTCGAGTTAATCTGGAAATTCATCATTTCATTTTACTTCGAGTTAATCATGGAGTTTAGTTTTGAGTCAATCTTGGAACTTGTTAATTTTGAGTTAATCTTGGAATTCTTCATTTCATTATGCTTCGAGTTAATCTTGGAGTTTAGTTTCGAGTTAATCTTAAAACTTGTTAATTTCGAGTTAATCTTGGAATTCATTATCTCATTTTACTTCAAGTCAATGTTGGAGTTTAGTTTCGAGTCAATTTTAAAACTTGTTCATTTCGAGTTAATTTTGAGTTTATAGACTTACTCTTTTACAAGCCCACCCCACCCGTTGTGTGACTTACTCTATTGCAACAGGGCCGATTCCATTCTCACAGCCCGCAGAGAGGAGTACAATCCCTTAAAATATTTTCTAGATCAAGCCCTATATATTTATATTAGAAGGAGAAGGAAATGGAAAGTTCTTATCCTTTCTCTACCTCCGACATTTTTTTCCAGAAAACAGTAAGTTTGTGAACCCTAATTTTGACTGCCATTTATTTACTTATGTTTAATGGAAACAATGGATTTTTATAGCATCTGCAAGCACAAGTTGTCGGAAATTTTATGGGTACTTCTTATATCTTTGTTAATCATGATTTTTTCTCACATTCTGTTTAGTTAATGTTTTCTTTTACTGTTCTTTTGGCAATTAATCCTCCCATTTCCCTTGGAACTGCTGATGGGCGATTATGGGAGGTATGATTAAAAGTTAGTTAACCGGTTAAATTATCTTTTCTTGACTGGGAGTCTGGGAGGGCATATGAGGTTTATTTTCCTTCTTCGTCTTGCTTTCCGGAGTTGTTGAAGTTGATGTATGAATTCTCACGGATGAACATGTTCACTAATGGGTAAATTTTTGTTTACTTTCTTAAATTTTTTGTTTGCATTTTGTTTAAAATTTTCCCCAAAAAAATAGTGTGTGTGTTTTTTACAGTAAAAAACTTTGGACCAGAAAACTATTCCTTATGAGATAATTATTATGTGTTTTTGAACTCCAAGAAAATGAGAGGAAGAAAAGGTTTCTTTGGTTAAATTTGTCTGTGATTGGCTGAAAGGAAAATGATATGCATACTTTATACTAGTTTAGGACTTTTATACCCCATGAGTACTCTAATTTACAGGAAGTTGTAGAACTGGTCTTAAGATATATGGTATCATACAAATGAAAGCTTGCATCTTTATAAAGCACCTGATGGTTGGGTTGTTTCTAGATGAGGGAAAAAGAGTTAGTATTTTTATTTTAACAACAACATGCCTTAGTCCAAAACAGGAGATGAGTCATTTGACTCAAGTTGGATTGATCCATTAGATTCTTGTAATCTTAGCTGGTCCTCTGGATAAATTTGTTTTGTGATCTTTGACTATCTTTGTTAAAGCTTCAGTGTTCAAGACAATAGTATTTGTCAGTTGTTCTTTTTTCCTCAGAGGAGGAGGCAGAAGTTTAAGTTTGGTTAATTGAATAAAATCTGAATACACTATGTTGCCTGCTTTTGAATTTATAAGTGGCTAATTGTGGATTCGTCTTCTTATTTTTATTTTTATTATTATTATTTTTTTTTTTTGTTTTTTCCTTTAAAATTTGATATTCAAGTATTATTAGTTATTTGCTCTCCAGAGGATTGTTAATCATGATTTTCACTGTTTTGGAGAGGAAGTTTGCAGTAATTGTTAGGGTTAGTCATGTGGTTGTTTGTTACAAAAGTCATATTAACAATGGACATACAAAAGGAAATTCCTTTTCTACTGCAATATTTATTAATTCTTTTTGGGGCTCATAATTCTTCCAATTGTAAGGAATTTGCAGATACTGATTAACTGACGCATCAGTTGTATGGTTTCATTTAAGGAGTCTAGATTAATTGTATAGTTCCATATGGTTGTGTAGTTGTACATAAAAGTTGCTTCTTTGATGATGCATTGTATGCCACAGCTGTGTTATAAAGATTATTTGTTACATGATTCATACCCTGTTGCGGAAGATTTTTGTCATTTGTTTTGGATTGTACTATGATTTTCTTGAGGCTATTGTGTTGATTATGTCAATTGTGTTCTTAACTCCAACAGCTACACCTTTCAGATTTCATGAGCAGTAAATGGTTGTCTTTAATACTGAATGAAGAAAGAAGGTGGGGATGGAATGTAATAAAGATGAAGCAATCAGGGCTAAACAGCTTGCAGAGAAGAAGTTGACCGAGAAGGACATTTTAGGGGCTAAAAGATTGGCTGCAAAGGCTCAGAGTTTGTTTCCTGGACTTGATGGTCTTTCTCAGTTTCAAGAGATACTTGATGTGGTGTACACTTCTTCTCAGAAAAAGGTGAATGGAGAAGTAGACTGGTATGAGATCTTTGGTGTAGATCCCCTTGCTGATGATGAAACAATAAGGAAAAAGTATAGGAAATTGGCTCTTGCTCTGCATCCTGATAAGAATAAGTCTTCTGGGGCAGATGAAGCATTCAAAATTATCGGTGAAGCCTGGAGTTTGCTGTCTGATAAGGCAAAAAGAGATGCATATAATGAGAGGCGGAATACGAGGGCACAGTTTGAAAGGGCTAGAGATGGAAATCCACCAGCTGGTCCTGGGAAATGCACCTCTAAAAATTTCACTCATAGTTCATCGAAACCAAGAAATCCAACAGCCCATGAAAAATTCCAGCAGGATGCAGCAAAGACTTCTTATAAGAAAGATAAAAGCAAGACTTCACCCAACAATGCTGGAAAGAGCAGGTATAATAGTTCGAGTACAACAAATCCAGCTACTCAAGGAAAACCACAGCAGGAAACAAGGCCTTCATATGAGAAGGATAAAGGTGGGAATTCAGCCTCTTTTGCTGGTAAAAGCAGCTCTGGTAATTTTACCGGTAGTTCATCAAGTAAAAAGAATCCAGCAACTCCAGATGATGTCCAGCAGGATACAAGAACTTCATATCAAAAGGCTACAAATCGGGATACTCCAGCTGGTGATGGGAAGAGTGGGTACAATACCTTCTCCAATGGTGCATTTGCGACTAAAAATGTAGCAACTTCAAAAAATTCCCATACTGTGCCTTCTGATCCTTGCAGAGTAAATAGCAGCAAAACCTTTTGGACATCATGCAAAGGATGCAATATGCAGTATGAATATGTAAGTATTTACCGGAACAAGAAGCTTCTTTGCCCCACTTGTCGGAAGCCCTTTATGGCAAAAGAAATGCCGCCACCACGTTCATTGGGCAAGAAATCATCTGTCAAGGTGCCCTGTAGACAAAAGCAGCAAGGTCTCAATCACAACTCTTTTGATACCTCATCTAATTCAGGAAGGAAGAGTATGGGTAGGACAGATATTCCACCGGTTTCACCTTCTCCCAGAAGTGAATCAAGGTCAGGAACTGCACAAAACATCAAGTCAACCAATGTGAATTTAAAGAGACGAGATGAACAGGAAGTTGATTTTGCTTGTAGAAAAAGAACTGCCCCTGTGAAACCTGGTTTTTGATCCTGGTTGACACTTTGCATAAATGAACAAATGTCAAATGGGTGTGTTTCTAGAAGAAGGAACATTGATGATACTATTGGAAAGTCAAATGGGTGGTAGGTTATCCATGCTTTTCGGAGTTTCATGTGTTTGAAACCTATTTTGTAGGCCAAATTTATTTAGTAGAAAACCTTAAAGTTGCTCTCTACTTTGGAGTTTTGATGCCATTAATCCCATAGAAATTTAAGGGTAGTAGAGGCAATTCATTTTGTCCGGAACTTTTCATGATTGTACATATTTTGTTACTAAAGTTACTAAAAAATTTTGAACGCTCTTTAGGAGAGATAGTGCTCCAGCAAAACTTTAATATTCCTAGACAGTTTCTTTTTCTTTCAGAAAATAGTCTTTTCAATGATTGATTTGTGTGCGTTTTTTACTTTTTCTTTGTAGCTCTCTTGCACGTAGATTTGTGGTTGATTTGTGGCATTAGTATGATGTAGTATGATATTGGTTACTTATCTAAAAGGCGCATTGTGCGTTTTTACTTTTTCTTTGTAGCTTTCTTGCACGTAGATTTGTGGTATTAGTATGATGTAGTATTATATTGGTTACTTATCTAAAAGGCTTCGACTTGCTCGAATTTTTATATGTTAAATAAGTTTAAGTATGATTTTTAAATGTGGGATTTGAATTGATATTCAACAATCAAGATTAAAGATTTCAGTCCTAGTGTGTAGTTTTGATCGAGGGTCAAACATGGTCCAATTTGACTGAAAATCAATTAGGGATTTCAGTTTTAGTGTGTAGCTTTGATCGAGGGTCAAACATGGTCCAATTTAGCTGAAATTTTGACAATTTGTTTGTAATATCTTTAACTTTATTTTGGACGATTGGATCGTCATTTTGAGCTTTAATTTGGTCATCATTTTAAGCTCCAGTTTGGTCAGAATAAATCTAGCTGAAATTGGATCATGAGTTCCAGTTTGGTCATTGTTTTGGCTTCACTTTGATCAGGATAAATTTGGCTGAACTTTTGACAGTTTGTATGTGACATCTTGAGCTTTATTTTGAACGGTTGGATCGTCGAGCTCCAGTCCAATTTGGTCAAAATAAATCTTTTAACAAAATTGTTTTTTTGATAAATTTTACACCTTTTGTTCTCTATTTTTTTATATATTATTGTTTGTTATTTGTTAGTGTGTAAACCTTTTGTAAATTTAAATTGAATTTATTTTACCCTCAATTATTAAAAAGAGAAGTATAGGATTGACTCCTCTAACGATCTCATTGTTTTTACTCTTCATATCGAAAGAGGTTTTTTACGAATAAATTATTATTACTTATTTATTGTAATTTTATTGAGATTTTAAAATTAATTAATAATATTACCTTTGTGACATTGTGATGTCGTAGTGACTCTTATCTTTTTAACATTTTAGCCATCAACACAAACAGAAATTGGATAAACAATAATGATAGGCAGACCTTTGAATGATTCATCCATTGATGATTGAACTTTATTTCTCAAGATTTTAGAAATATTTTAGATCAGTTTTATTTTGCACGAATGATTACTTTGTATTTATTGTCTACTTTTCTTATCTTATATTTTTATTATTACACTATATATATATATATATATATATATATATATATATATTTATTTATTGTCTACTTTTACCCTTCGCCCATCACCGATCCTCAATCGAATGTCCAAACAAAATGGACCGCCAGGTGTAGAAGGAGCTTGTCCAAAGCCTGCATATAAAAATTCTCTCCGAGGGAAATATTTGGCACCCAATAAAGTAGTCGGATTTTGCAATATCCTCCAAGCTTGTTTAGCCAGCATTGCCTTGCAGATTTTTAAAGCCCATGTCACCCTTCAGATTAGGCCAACAAAGTTTATCCCAAGCTATCGACGTCATCCCTTTAGAATCGTCACTGCTTTTCCACCAAAAAGAACGAATGATCGAATGCAATTCCTTACATAGTGTAATAGGAAGTTTATATATAGGCATGGCATAAGTTGAAATAGCTTGTAACACTGCATTAATTAAAAACTCCTTACCTCCTTTAGATAATAATTTCTCCTTCCATCAATGCGTTTTTTCCACATTTGATCTTTTAAATAAGCAAAGATATTCTTTTTTATTTTCCAATCCTGCACCATCACATACCTGAACCACCAGCTTTCCCAAAATTTGTTGCCTTCGTACCTCAGGTAAAAATTTGGAAAAAAAAAATTGATGATTTATTCACATTAATTTTTTGTCCATGAAACCCTTTCATTATCCTTATAGTATCTTTTAAAATAAAAGACAATCATCAGAACAAAAAAAAAAAAGAAAGATGTAATAATATTGCCAATTACCTTGTCTAGTCGCATGATAAACTTTCACCACAAAGAATGAAGAGATAGGGGAAAAGAGGATCACTTTGTCTTAAACCTTGTGAAAGCTGAAAAGATTTTGTTGGTTTGCCATTAATTAAATTTTGAAAACTAACAGTAGAAACACATTGCATAATTAAAGAAACCAAAATAGGATTTATCCCTTAACTAATAAAATAATAATAAATCTGGATAGTCTTGATAATATCTTCAAATTCTGAGTCTTGTTTTGAAGACTTTCATCAATTTATATGTATAAATGCATCTTTATGTCATGTTATGTTCAATTCTCGATATTTCATTCATATTATCAAAATAAGAATAAATTATATAAATTAGCTCAATATTTAATAAGAATGTAGGCGAATTAAATATAATAATTATGACAATTTATGACTTATCAAATTTCTCCCACTTAATTCATGCTTGTCTTCGAGCATATATCAATTTAAAACAAGTTCCTTTTCATCTCTTTCTATATCTCAGAATCCAAATAACCAAAGTGATATGCGCAAATAATATCACATTTTTAGCATATTTTTATACACAAATTAGGGCAATATTAGAACTTATTTGATCTTAATTGAATCGAATTCACATAAAATTGCATAATTTGTGATTTTAGAAGTTTCAGGAGTAAATTGTAAAAAACAGCAAATATTGGGGCAAAAGTGCGAATTTTGAAAGAATTGAGCTCGGGGTGGCTATCCCAGAGGTCGAGACGCCCACTCTGACTTGGTCAAGGCTCAAGACAGGCGTCCGGAAGCCAGAAATTTGTCCCACATCGGGTTTTAAAGGAAAATTCACTCCTTTCACCCCCTATAAATACCATGAGGTCCAGAGCATTGAATTTATCCCTCAGCACTCAACACAAGTCATCTAGCAACATCGAGTGTCTCATTTTCACTGTTCTTTGAGTGTTTATCTCAAATTCTAAGAATTCGATTAGATTAGTATTCGTTTTTTTATTCATAGAATACTGGGATTATTTAGGAGATCCTAAGAGAGAAATAGGATAGCGTAGACTTAGTCCACAGAGCATTGCTTAAGCTTAGGACGTAAGGTAAAGTAATTGCTACTAGGCAAAGGAAGCGTTCTCCAAAGGTTTTGCTGTCCAGAGTATGATCGAGCAACACAAAAGATACACGATTGGCAACGCCGACAAACCTCATAAAGTGGTGACTACTCTATGGACATGGTTCCTTAGATCCTTTATGTATTTCTTTGGGTTGTGTTCATCTAAATATTTATTTGAATGTTGAATTATGATGACTATATTATACATGTTTTGCAAGTTGAGGTTCTGCTCATTTTTTCAGAAAGGTCACAAAGTTAAATTAACATTATATCTGATAATCTGTTTACTCCTTTAGACTAAATCTAAGGTTATAGACAACTCCTAACCACAGTCTAAATCATAACCTATTTAGTTTAACAGACCCTAAAGGTCAGCCAGATTAGGAAGAAATAACAATACAGATCACCATGTTTGTTAGAGTACCCTAATAAGGCTGATTTTGCATGCTAGGCCAAGCCTAGGGTGGGTGGCATGTTACCTAAGTGACATAAGTTTTCATGGATACTTTAACTCGGAAGGTGAGAAGGATCATCCTACAGTAGGGGTGAATACACCAAGTAACTCAGATATGGTACACAAATAGATACAGCTCATAATTGCATTCCAGACCAAGATATATCTAAAATATTTGAAGATAGGTCAACCAAATTGTATAAACATGAGTATACATCAGAATGCATATCTACTTGATTACTCTTAGATGCTTGATACTTGCATGTGTTGTTGTGATAAAAACTACTCTCAAAATATTGATAATCGATTGTTTGATTCTATTAATAAGATGATTGTTAGGATTAAGTTATAATTATTACTAAGTCGTTGCCAGTTCCTTGGGATTACGATATTTTATAAATGGAAAATCGTAGATACTTGCCAACAACTAGCTACACGATAGGTACTCTGCCTTAGATTATGTTTGATTAAGTGACAAACATCTAAATGCTAAATTCTAAGTCCTTAATTACTCATAATCAACATAGGTAAATAAACCCTATCTTTTAGCATATCAATCGGAACGCATCACAAAGTACATATAATTCAATTGAATCTCAAACAATCAAGACATAAACATTCATAGGATAAATTTTAGCAAAAATTCAAGCATCTCAACTCTTCATCAAAATCAAGTGCAACAAGTCTCAACACCCTCACATATGGTTTCACTCAATTCTCTCAAAGTGTTTAGGATATACTTTCTCTCAAAATCAGAAATAGCATGTTATCACCATAGGCTTGCAAGCAAATCAAATTTACACCAACACATAAGAACCAATTGCAATAATCAAAGAGTTTTTATAAAGGTTGTAATGGGGCTAGGGTAAGAGTATGGTACAGATATAAATATAAAGTAGGTTGATTGAAGAAAAATACACAATTCACCACACAAGTAATCAAACTTCTAATATTTCAACTAAAACTTGAAGAAGATAATTAGTGAGTTTAGTCCCAAACAAATTTATGTTTAGCAAATTCAATCCTAAAATATTTTTTTTAACTTTTAAAGTCCCAAACTTTTTTATTAGAGAAAAATAAGGTCCCTTTTGACGGATTCGATCAAAAAATCTAAAAAACTAACTGTTATATTATTTAGTTAATTAAAGAAAAGGGTAAAAAAGTCATTACAATAAAAAAGATAGAGAAATTTGGAGATTTTAAAACCTAGGTTTATAGTTCTAAAAATTACGATTAAATAATTGAAAGAAATAAAATTAAAAATACTTTGTTTGAAAATAAAAGAAGACAACAGTGGTGATGTTAAATCTCTGATAAAATTTTTAATGATTTACTCATTTCTGTCATTTGACATTTAATTTCTCTAGTTTTTTCTTTCTTCTTTTTAAACGATTTTTCACTCAACTGACTTTCTTGATATACATATAGAAGATTCAATTTTTATATTGTTTGAATTAAAACTTCAGTTTAACTTTTCACAAATTTTCATTTCTTGTTTCTTCTTTGGTTCATTGTTCTTGAGTTCCTTGATATATATATATATATATATATATATATATATATATATATATATATATATATATAGAAAATATTCGATTTTAGTATTATTTGAATTGAATCATCATTTCAAATTTTCCCAAATTCCTCTTTCTTGTTTCTTATTTTGTTTACTGTTCTTGACTTCCTTTATATATATATTCAAAAAATATTTGATTTTTATATTGTTTGAATTGAAGTTCTAATTCAAATTTTTCTAAAATTCTCTTCATGTTTAATTCTTTCGTTACTGTTTCTTCTTCTTTCTTCATCTTTTTTTCTTCATACTTTCATAATCAAATTAATTTTAACTTTTTAATTTCGCAGACATAATGATATTTTTATCCTTAATTTTTAGAATTATAAACTTAAAATTTTGAATTCCCCAAATTTCTTTTTTTTTCTTCTTCCTTTTATTATAATGACATTTTTATCTAAATAATAGAACAATTAGTTTTTTAGATTTTTTTTACAGAATTCGTCAAATAATTGGTGAGTTTGGTTCCTCTAATAAAAAAGTTTGGGACTTTAAAAGTTAAAAAAAAAATTTAGGAATGAGCTTGCCAAACATAAATTTGTTTAGAACCAAACTCACCAATTATTCAACTTAAAGCACACATTTTTTTGTGCTACATTTTTCTGCATTTTCCCTTTTTTTTTCTTTTCAAAAGCCATTGGCTAATATAATAAACAGACACTATTTTTTTTAGATTTTTTGAGATCTCTATTTTTTCGATTTTTTTTCTTTTATGTTGTTGATTTTTTTTCAACAAGCAGCTCACAACTCAAAACTGAAGATAAGAGTAAGAATACTGTTATACTCAAGGGATGCATTGAGGGGGGGGGGTGAATAAGTGCTTAACTCTTTTCAAAAATTCAGCACACTATTTTTGTAGATTTTAGCATCCCAACAAAGATTAATACCAAATTTCAGCAACACAAGCAATTGTTTGTGTGTAATTCAATTATTGTGAACCATTTCTTGAGAGATTGTCCTTTTAGTTCATATATCAACGTTAACACACACACACTTGCATAAAAGTAAATAGACAATCAATTTACGTGGTTCACCACCAACAAGGTAGGCTACATCCACGGTGATAGGGTTCACTACCCTTTCACTTCAACTTCACTAGTTACTTGTTTATCACAATTCTCTTCACTAGAGCTACAAAGAAGGCTCACTCCTTTACTCACACAATCACAATTTCTTAAGATAAAGAGTAGAATCACTTCCTACTCTACCCAATAGAAACGATGCCTTCCCTATCACTTAGGTTAGACAAATACAAAACATACCCCAAAGATATGACCAGAATTTAATGTTCAACATGATATTTTAAACTAAATCAAGAGACCCATAGCTTCCTTACATAGTATAATACATCAAAGAAAAATGAGGAATGATATGTCACCTCCAAGTTGATGAATAAACTTTCTTTGATGTATTCTCCAAAAACTATTCTTCAAAAACTTTCTTTGATGAATAAACTTCAAAAACTTTCTTTGATCTTGACCATTGATGCTTTTAATAAAAGATCAATCTCCACCCTTGATCTTGACCCTTGATTTTTTAATGAAAGTACAATCTCCACCCTCGGTCTATACCATATATATATATATTTTTTTTTTCAAAATGCTCACACCATGACAACACCAAAATTACCATCATTAATCATGTATACCATTTCAGCCAAGTATTCCATGTCATTAGTAGAATGCCAATATATCACAAATGCATTAGGTTCCAACAATTACAACACAAGCATTAACCAAAAGAACTCAACACCCACCAACAAGTAAGATTAACCACGAGGAACGGAGTGGGCTTTGTGAAGAGTAGCCCAAGAAGTCTGCTGGGGTATATGATGAAATCCAGAAGACAGCAAGAGGCAGAATGCTCAGCCATGCTAATCACGACTATCCTGACCACGGAAAGAGTAGAAGCCCGAGTAAGCCGTCAGGGAAGAACCCCGGCCTGCAGAGCCACATGTGAATGAGTTAGAGGAGTACGAGAAGGTTGCAATCCACACCGACCACCCTGACCAGAAAGTGTAAATTGGAAAGGAGCTCCCACCTCCGCTGAGAGAAGATATCATCATGTTCCTTTCTGACCATCTCTAGAACTTTGCCTGGTGTGCTCAGGACATACTTGGAATCGACCCGATAATTGCAGAACACAACTCAACATCGACCTGACGTATAAACCCATAAAACAGAAACTGCGCCAGTTTAGGGAAGACAAACTCAAAGGAATGCAGAGAGAGGTGACCAACTCTTGAGCTCAAGATTCATTCGCGAGGTGAAATATCCTTCCTGGCTGGCCAACATCGTAATGGTGAGAAAGCTGAACGGGAAATGGAGAATGTGTATCGACTACACCAACCTCAACAAAGAGTGCCCGAAGGACTGTTACCCGCTTCCCCAAATAGATGCTCTTGTTGATTCAACCTCCGACTAAAAATTCCTCAACTTCATGGATGCATTCTAGGGATATCATCAAATCAGGATGAAACAACAGGACCAGATCCACACTTCTTTTAGGACCGCAGGAGCAAGTACTACTACAATATGATGTCATTTGGCCTGAAAAATGCAAGAGCTACATATCAAAGAATGATGAACAAAATCCTGAAGAAGCAAATAGGCAGGAACGTGGAAGCTTACGTTGACGACATGGTTGTCAAAACAAAGCGAGGGCAATCTCAGTTGGATGACCTGAGAGAGACCTTTGCCACCTTAACTGAGTATGGCTTGAAGCTTAACCCGATAAAATGCACTTTCGTAATAAAGTCTAGGAAATTTCTAGGCTTCATGACCTCTGAGCGGGGTATCGAGGCAAATCCCCATAAAATTGAGGCGGTGTTAGGATTGATTGAACCGCACTACATCAAGGATATCCAGAGGCTGAATGGATGCATTGCAGCCTTTGGAAGGTTAGTCTCCAAATCCGCTGAAAGATGCATGCCTTTCTTCAAAGCACTAAAACTATCTGGAAAGACTTTCCAATGGACGAGAGTTGCACTCAAGCCTGGAACGACCTAAAGGGATACTTGGCAAGACTACCGCTGCTATGCGCCCCCAATACGGGAGAAATACTCTACCTATTGTTATCAGTCTCTGAGCACGCAGTTGCCTCGGTTATGATTAGAGAATCTAAGGACAAACAAATATCAGTCTATTTGGTTAGCCGAATACTCTGGGACGCCAAGATCAGATACCCCTACATCGAAAAGCTAGCATACGCACTAGTCATTTTGACCCGCAAACTAAGGGCCTACTTCGAATCCCATCCAGTTGTAGTCTATACTGACTACCCGTTAAAACAGATATTTCACAATTTGGACCAATCAGGAAGAATGTTAAGATGGTCGATTGAACTCTGCGGACTAGACCTCACATTTGCCCCAAGAATAGCCATCAAGGCACAAGCCTTGTCTGACTTTCTAGCAGAATTATCTTTTTCTAGCTCCACAAGCCTCACAAAGATAGATCCCGTCCCGTGTGATGAGGAGATGTGGACCATGAAGGTGGACGGTGCGGTTAATTCCAAAGGAGTAGGAGTGGGGATCATCACGAGTTCACCCCCAAACCACTACAAAGGTGCTCGCTGCGTCAAGCTAGATTATCTTTTGTCAAACAATCAAGCTGAGTACGAAGCTCTCATAATTAGAATAGAATGGGCCCTATCTGCTGGCGTCCATTCCCTAAGAGTTTACAGTGACTCCCAAGTGATCGTCAACCAGGTGAACAATGAATACGCTGTACACTCATATAACCTGAAGAACTATGCAGAAAAAGTCAAACACTTGGTCGCTCAATTTCGGCGATTCATACTGGAAAAAATAGACCGAAACAAAATTGAGGATGCTAACAGATTGGCAAAGATCACCTCGGGAGAAGCTCCCTTCGACCTCCCCGTCGACATAGAGCTCAAATCCGAGTCAGCCAGCATGCTTTCAATCCAACGAGAAGAAAGCAGTGAGTCCTCATGGGTGGATGAGATCAAGAACTATCTCCTCCTAGACACACTCCCCGAGGACAAAACAAAAGCAAGGCAAATAAGGAAATGAGCAGTCCGATACTTGGTGCTCAATAACATCTTGTACCGACGTTCCTTCACCAAACCACTCCTCTACTGCATACCTCCAAACCTCACTACTCCTATAATAGAAGAAATACACGAGAGAGTGTGTGGTGGACACCCCGGATCGAGATCTTTATCAGATAAGATAATCAATCAGGGATATTACTAGTTCATGCTTAGACGTGACGCGGAGGAATATGTAAAGAATTGTGATGTGTGCCAAAAGTTCAGTAACATCCCAAGGTTACCATCTATTGAGCAAACGCCAGTTCTAGTTGCATGGCCCTTCGACATATGGGGAATTGACCT
Source organism: Asclepias syriaca (assembly GCA_027405835.1). NCBI lineage: Eukaryota > Viridiplantae > Streptophyta > Magnoliopsida > Gentianales > Apocynaceae > Asclepias > Asclepias syriaca. The sequence goes on from CM049933.1 coordinate 14,454,596, forward strand.
AATGAGAAAATTCCCTAAGTCCAGAAACGGGTGCAAATATTTGATCGTGGCAGTAGATTACTTCTCAAAATGGATCGAAGCTAAACCGCTAGCCAATCCCACAAAGGAAAATACACTGAACTTTCTCCATTACTTCATCCTATGCAGATACGGGGTACCCAGAGCCATTGTAATTGACCATGAGACTCAGTTTTCCAACAAGTTTTCTAAAGAATGCTCTCGTCCCAAAATCAAACATTGGAAGTCATCTGTGGCCCATCCCCAGGGAAATGGGCAAGTAGAGGCAGCAAACAAGATTGTGCTCAGCGCCCTGCAAAAAAACTTAGATGGCAAATTCAATAAATGGGTCAATGAACTGCAGATACTCTCTGGGCAGTACGAACCTCGGCTAGGGGCCCACCGGCAAAATTGCCTATTCTCTCGTCTTTGGAACTGAAGCCATTTTGTCAGCCGAGCTTGCAATCCCAACATACAGAGTGTCTTCGTTTGAACAGGAAGACAACAAACGCCAACAATGTATAGACCTTGACCTTTTGGAGGAAAAACAAATATCTGCACGACTCAAGGCAGAGGTATACAAAAGAAAAACCAAGGTCGCACATGACAAAAGCTTGGTCAATAGGCCCATAAGTATCGGAGATTGGGTGCTCAGAAAAATCGAAGGAACTGCCAAACAGATCAAAGCAAATAAATTAAAGCCTAATTGAGAAGGACCTTACCTAGTCAAAGAAGAAGTACGACAAGGAATCTTTCGCCTCATGAATCAGAAGGCGAAAATGATGTCTAACCCTTGGCATGCCAGCCATCTGAAGAAATATCATGCATGAAGCTCCGAGGAAGTCACGAAGCCCCGCAGGAAAATCTATTTTCATCTTGCTCCACTTCGAGCTTTGCATAGAAGCCTTTCAAACTATTTCATTCCGAGTTAAGCTTGGGTTAGTTAATAAAATGTACACTTTGAGTTATCCTCGAAGTGCGATGAGTTAATCTCATCATGTTCACTTCGAGTTATACTTGAAGTTTGTTGAGTTAATTTCATTCTGTCTTACTTCGAGTTATACTTGAAGTTTGTTGAGTTAATTTCATTCTGTCTTACTTCGAGTTACACTTAGAGTTTCCTAAGTTAATCTCATTGTACTTCACTTTGAGTTACACTTGAAGTTTGTTGATTTAATCTCATTATATTTACTTCGAGTTATACTTGGAGTTTGTTTTCAACTTGTTTTGTTTTACTTCGAGACATACTTGGAGTTTGTTAGATTACTTTGAGTAACACTTAAAGTAGATTTCAATGAAAGTTTTACTCCGAGTTATCCTTGGGGTTAAGCGTTGATTATTTATGTAATTGTACTTTGAGTTAGTTACGGAGTATATAAACTTGCACGAAAAAAATTTATAAAAGACGAAGTGGCAAAAAATACTTTATTTGAACAAACAAAAACCTATCTATTACACAGGAGGAGGACCCTCAGCTGGAGTAGGACCTGTCTCGGCAGGAGTCTCCACCCCCACGACAACGACTGCCTCCATAGTAGGCTGCACGGAGTCTGGCACCTCCGGAGTAGGCTCCTCAACCACAGCACTTCTGAGTTGATCGCACAACTCCACCAACATAGGAGACACTAGTGCAGGCGGGCTCCACTGTTTTCCCTCCTTTAGATCAGTGGCTGCGATCTCTGCCAATTCACTTTCAGTGAACGGGACAAAGTCACAACCTCCCCTGAACTCGGGGTTAGCATAGGAACTCTCATAAGCCCTGCACACTAGTGCCTTGTCAGGAATGTATTGATGAAACTGGTGGAGTATGTGGGCACAACCTCTGTCATAAAAATTATTGGACTGTTTATAGAGCTCCTCTTTGAACTCTGGAGAGCTTCGGTAAATGTCCACGACTTTGGCAGTGTACTCAGCGGATTCATAATATGACACTCTGTTCTCCGCCGCCTTGCACCTCGACTCTGACTCTTTCGGTCTTCTATCAAAGTCCCGAAGTTGGGCTTTGAGGTCCTCGTTTGTGATGCGTTCCAATTGGTATGCTAAAAGATAGGCTTTATTTACCTATGTCGATTATGAGTAATTAAGGACTGAGTCTTACTAACTGTCACTTAGCATTCAATTATTGTCACTTAATCAATTAGAACCTAAGGCAGAGTACCTATCGTGTAGCTAGTCTGTTGGAAAGTATCTACGATTTTATTAAGTTAAATATCGTACTCCCAGGGAAGTGGCAACGACTTAGTAGTAACTAGCCTTTTATCCTAACTCCTATCTTATGATCCAGTTATGCAATCTTCATCAATAACTTTGATGAGAGGGTGATCCATTCTCCACTAGGTTTAAGTTTAATTAAGCCTAAAAGTGTTTTATAGATAATGTCCTGATTCTATGTTATAGTGTTCCTACATGTTGATTGACCTATCTTCAAGTATTTTAGATGCATCTTAGCCTGGATTGCAACTATGTTCTGTGTCTAAAGGCGTACCACATCCGAGGTCTCTAATAAACCGCCCTACCTTAATGACGGCCCTACTCACGGTTCGGGACGAAGGCATCCATGAACGGTACCCTATGTCACTTCGGTATCATGTCGCTTGCCCTAGCCGCCGGCATAATCGGACTCGGCTGGGCTTACCTAGACTACTCTTAACAAGCAGGGTGTTCATCAGGTTATTTTATCTAGCATGGCAGACACCAATACTAATTGATGCCTGTTAAACTAAACAGGTTATGATTAGACCGTGGTTAGGAATTGTCTATAACCCTAACTTTAGTTTAAAAGAGCACATTAGACATGCAGACATAATGAATATTTAACAGGTGGCTATTTCCGGAAAAACATAACAACTTCAACATATAAACAAATATTCATAAGAATCGTAATCTGATATTCAAATTAATATTTAGATAAAACAATTCATAAACATACAGAACCTCATCTAGGGGACCCACTGTCATAAAGTAATCACCACTCTATGCAGGTCCAGCCGGCGTTGCAGCTCCTGTATGCTCCTAACTGCTCGATCCTACTCTGCTCGGCAGAGCCTTCGGAGAACGCTCCTTAGACCTAGTAGTAATTGTTTTACCTTACATCCCGGGCTTAAGCAAATTGCCCTAATCTGACTAAGAACACGCACCCTATCTCTCTCTTAGGATCTCCTAACGAAATCCCGGTATTCTATGAATACCAAAAACGAACCTATCTATCGAAGCCTAAGATCTGAGACTATTTCTCAGAAACTAAGAAAATGAAACACTAAAGAAAGAAAGAAAACTGAAACTGAAACCCGAGTCTCTCAGTGACTTGTGTACTCGAGAATTGTACACTGGAAGTCTCTGAATGACTCAGATCGAGTGGAGAGGGATGATTTCAACTCATGGAGGCCTGGGGTATTTATAGCAGCTTTCTGGAGTGAAAAATTCCAAAAATTTCGATGTGGGACAAATTCTGGTGCTTCGGGACGCCCGTCCCGGACCGTTGACCAAGTCAGCATTTCCAAAAAATTGCATTTTTACCCCAAAATTTGCTGTTTTAGTCTAATTTTCACCTTACACTTCCAAAATCATAAAAACTGTGAAATTGAGTAAATAACAATCAATTAAGATCGATTTCCTATCAATTTCACCCTAATTCATACATAAAAACATGCTAAAAAAGGTATATGATTTCGCGTATCAGATAACCCCACACTTAGCTTTTTGCTTGTCCTCAAGCAAAGTCTACCTGAAGTTAGTGATTCTAAATCATATGTGCAGTCACTTAAATTTCTAGTCATGTTTTTATTCCAAAAAATATTCAGATAATTCTTAACACAAGTCTGACTGGTTAGGTTGCTATGACAAGGTCTCAAATGTCTCTAGTAGATTGTTAGGATTCAGCAGAAAACAATTTAACAACTAGGTTGAACTCTTCTCTTAGTCATAAGGTCTTCCTGATGTGTAGTGTGTGTACTAGTCCAGACTAGATAGTCAACACAATAAACTCTAGTCTTAACTATTACCAGATAACACTTCAACCTGTCACTAGACACACTGACAACAGATAACTTTCTGAGTTCTGAGCCTTGGTGATCAGATTTTAATTATTTAGCTCTTATTGATTTCATTCGTTTATAGATTCAGGGTATTTTGAGTCTGCTTTGAACACGTCAACTTCAACTACCCATGTAGCAAGTCCCACTCCGATGACTCCCAGACCTACACGACCTTAGGGCATCAAGCTTTAAGTTCCCCGAAGGAGTGGTGCTCGAGTAGCGAAGGCCGCTGGCAAACTACCCTATTTTTTTTTTCATCATCATTTTTTTTCTTTTCTTTTCACTTTTAGCTCAGAGTCTCATCTAGTCATTCTAATTGTCAATGCATCCTACAACTGGTCTAATTTTATCTAGTTAAGTCTTGAAAAGGTAATTGGCTGAGGTCTCTAACCCAGACTAAGTTGTGCTTAATTATCAGGAATTCCCTACTCCTAATCAATAAGTTCAAAAATAGTCATCAATTATCTCCTACTAAGCATAACATTCTACCTACATATTGATGCGATTCCGGTTGACGTACTAAATAGGTGTTATTTTACCCTATGTCGATTATGATTAATTAAGGACTGTGATTGACTAATTGTCACGTTTAGTCTTATGGTGTCACTTAATCAGCCAGAATCTAAGGCAGAGTACCTATCGTGTAGCTAGTCTATTGGAAAGTATCTACGATTTTACTAAGTTAATTATCGTACTCCCAGGGAAGTGGCAACGGCTTAGTAGTAACTAGCCTTTTATCCTAACTCTTATCTTATGATCCAGTTATGCAATCTTCATCAAATACTTTGATGAGAGGGTGATCCATTCTCCACTAGGTTCAAGTCTAATTAACCCTAGAAGTGTTTTAAAGATAAGTTCTGATTCTATGTTATACTGTTCCTATATGTTGATTGACCTATATTCGAGTGTTTTAAATATATCTTAGCCTGGAATGCAACTATGTTCTGTGTCTAAAGGTGTACCACATCTGAGTCTCTATGCTACCGCCCCCTATCATTAAGGTAAACGGCCCTACTCACGGTACGAACAAAGACAGTTATGAAAGCCCTATGTCACTTTCGGGGATCACTCTGAAGGCTCGTAATCGCTGGCATAACGCTCTACTCAGCCTACCTAGACTACTCTAACAAGCCAGGTGTTCAGCATGTTATTTTATCTAGTATGGCAGACACCAATACTAATTGATGCCTGTTAAACTAAACAGGTTATGAATAGACCGTGGTTAGGAATTGTCTATAACCCTATTTTAGTTTAAAAGAAACTACATTAGACATGCAGACATAATGATTATTTAGCAGGTGGCTATTTCCGGAAAAACATAATAACTTCAACATACAAAACAACTATTCATAAAATCATAATCTGATATTCATAATTGATGTTTAGGACAAAGCAATAAAACATATAAGAGAGGGGTATGGGGACTGATGCCATAAAGAAATCACCATTTACTTAGTCTCGCCTACAGAGCGTACTGCTGTATACGTCGTATTGCCCGCCCTGACTCTGCTCGCCAGAACCTTCGGAGGACGCTTCCTCAGCCTAGTAGCTAGACTTTACCTTACGTCCTGGGCTTAAGCCTAGCCCTGTGGACTGACTCTTCGAACACCTAGAGCTCTCTTAGGGTCTCCTAACGAAACCCCGGGTATTCTATGAATACCGGAAACGAACCTATCTATAGAACCTAAGATCTGAGACTATTTCTCAGAAACTAAAACAAAACACTAATAAGAAAGAAAACTGAGATCCGAGTCTCTGAGTGAGTTGTGTACTGGAAAACTATACACTGGAAACCATTTAATGACTCAGATCGAGTGGAGAGGGATGATTTCAACTGCTGGAGGCCTGGGGTATTTATAGCAGCTTCCCGGAGTGAAAAAATCTGAAAAATTCGATGTGGGACAGCTTCTGGCGGCTCGGGACGCCCGTCCTGATTCGTTGACCAGGTTCGGGACGCCCGTCCTGGCAGTTTGACCGGGTCGGGACGCCCGTCCCGGGTTCGGGACGCCCGTCCCGGACCTTTAATCGGGTCAATATTTCCAAAAATTGCGTTTTTGCCCCAGAATTTGCTGTTTTCGTCTACTTTTCACCTGACACTTCCAAAATCATAAAAACCGTGAAATCAAGTAAATAGTAAACGATTAATGTCAATTTACTCTCGATTTCACATTAAAACATACATAAAAACATGCTAAAAATGTGATACGATTTTAGCGTATCACATATCATAGACATAAGCAATTGTTTAACCAAGCATACTGCATTTAAAAGTCTGAAATACGGAAAAAAATTTTGAATTTTTTTTTGAAAGAGTGTGAAAATATGGGGAAAACAAGCAAAATCATGCAAAAATTTTGCCAACTGCTACAGTGCACCGTGCACTGCTACCCCACACTTAAGTCTGACACTGTCCTCAGTGTTCATGCATAGCTAAACTACCCCACACTTATTTGCAAACAAGAAGAAATGAAAACAAAATAGAAAACTCTTACCCCACACTTATTTGACTAACTAAGGGTAAGAGAGAAAATAAAATAACCAACAAAACAAGACACAAAAATGAAGAAAATAAAAGTAAAGGAAGATGAGATTAGAAAAACTCCCTTCTTGCCTCGAGCATAAGGGTTTTCTCTGATCTGTCAATTGGCTCTTCACCTTAGCCATGTGTTATTGCTGAGGCATTCTTGACTCTGTAAGGTCTCGATACTGGAACGGATGACGTCAGCTTCGATCCTTCATCGTCGAGCTCTAGGTAGTGGCCTATTCATTTGATGAATGGCTCGAGCCCCACGGACTGCTTCCTCGAATCATTTGTAAGATTTCTCACAATCATAGCAACGTGTCCAAGAGGAACGTGTCTAGGAATGAGATTTCTTGGGATTTGTGTGCCTTCCTGCCAATGTTAGTAAAGGTATTGCATGCAAGTCTCGAATGGAAGAAAAGATACCTGGAGTTTTGGCGAAGCTGTGGTGGTAGGGGGCTCCAGTTGTGTAGATCTGGGCCCAAGTATTTGAGACTTCCTCGCGGAAGTTTCTCACAGCTGATTGGGATGCAGGGGATGCAAGCTCCTCCATTGCTATGCTCCTGATACAACGCCAAATTCTTCTATATCCCTTGACCCTTCGATACCACTTGGTAGATCACTTGCTTGCACTGGTCTGGCTTTAATTGTTGCCAGTATCTCATCTATTGATTCTGCGAGTAGGGGTTTTGCTGTGGTGGTGTCTTTTTGAATGTTTCCAGCTTCTGAATTATTCCTCAGCTAAATCCCGTATGATTTCTCCAGCTGAGATTGTATGCATTTCCCATTGGAGCAGCATTCTGTAGTAACCTACTCCTACCTCTTTTGGAATGGTCAGTCATTCCCATAGCAATCCCTACTAAAGTGTGGTACTTAGCAGACTTCACAGATTGGATACACAGGCTGAACATTTCTTCCTAAGACATTGGCACTCTGAATCTAGAAAACAACTTCTCATAGAATCTGCACATGACTTTAACATCATTAGTAGGTAATGTCTGTGCTTCAGGCCATTTTGAAAAAGTGTTCCACGACTACTATGATGTAATTAGTGTCAAAGAAAGAAAGGAAAAGGATTCGAAATACCCCTGATATCAAAGGTTGCAACATTCTGTGTACGTTGCTGGGGTAGACGATCTCTGGAAGATGTGTTACCTATTATTTGGCAAGCATCGCAGGACTGTATCAGAGATACAAAATCCTTGAATATGGTGGGTCAACAAGATCCTGCTTTCAACACTTTCCGGACAGTGTTGATAGTAGTCAATTGGTCTCCCGTAGATTCTTTAGGGCAATGCTCTAAAATCTTGTGTCCTTCGTCTTCTGAGATACGTCTTCTGATCACTTACCCTGCAATGATTCAAAATAGAAAAACGGATCTCCCTTGTAGTAACATTCCAAATCAACAAAGAATTTCTTCTTTTGTTGATAAGTCATATCACTTGGGAATAATTAGCAACTAGATAATTAGTAATATCAGTAAACTACGGAGGAGAATCATTATTCATAGCAAATAATTTCTCATTCAGAAGTTTATCAGATACTACTATCTCGTCAATAGCTTCTAACTCGGGGTTTTCTAATCTAGACCAAAGGTTTGCTTTCTAGATTTTTAGCCCTTTTTTCTTATCCCGTCTTTCTATATCAAATTCAATAGAACTTAACTAATCAATCTTGGTTCATCATTAGTTTTATTGAACAGATATCTTAGAGTAAAGTAATCAGTGTATACTATTGTTTAGACTAGGCATGGCATGAATGTATCATAGGCATATGCAATAACTAGTAATCCCTTTTCAGTGGTGGTAAGGTTCTACTAGGCATCAGTAAAAGGTCTTACTTGCATAGTGTATAATATGAAGTTCTAATCATGCCTATTTCCTAAAACAATCATTACTACATGGTCACTAGCATCACATATTAATTCACAAAGCAAATTCCAATTAGGTGATATCATAATGGGTGCAGTAATTCCTTTTGGTTTAAACAATCTCATGCATTTATCATCAAACAAAAGGAACATCCTTTCTCATTAGAATACTCAGAGGTTTGTCTATTAAAGAAAATTTTATTTCATGATTCTGTCTAATAGACTAAGCATGACCTAAGAAAATTCCACAATGATATTTCTTCCAGATTAAAACCTGAGCCAAAAATTGACAACTCGGAAAAATATTCTATCCTAATTTCCATTTTTATATTTTTTTTTCGAAATTAAGTAATAAGGAAAAAAACGAAAAGGAGAAACAAATGTATGAAAAAAAAAGAAACAACTAAGAAAGAACAAGAGATAGGGAAGAAGAACAACTTACCGTTGAGCAAGAAAAATACATTCTTTTTGGATTTTAAATTTTTTAACATTTTTTTCTTTTTATGTTTAATTTCGAAAGCCATTAAATTCCCTCAATATGGTTTTAGAATAATTTTCTAAAATTGGGTTATCTTAAGTGTCTTAATTCCAGATAATATCTAAAATCAATTAGTTATGATAACCCTATATTTCGGAAATTGATTGTCTAACTAGTATAAGATAAGTGTTAGGTCTAAGGTCTAGGTTACTACCGTTACCTATCATAAGTCTCTAGAATTTTGATCAGGAATCCTAAATTCATTATGATATTTCCCCGGCAACGGCGCCAAAAATCTGATGCATTCCGATTGGTATGCTAAAAGATAGGCTTTATTTACCTACGTCGATTATGAGTAATTAAGGACCGAGTCTTACTAACTGTCACTTAGCATTCAATTATTGTCACTTAATCAATCAGAACCTAAGGCAGAGTACCTATCGTGTAGCTAGTCTGTTGGAAAGTATCTACGATTTTATTAAGTTAAATATCGTACTCCCAGGGAAGTGGCAACGGCTTAGTAGTAACTAGCCTTTTATCCTAACTCCTATCTTATGATCCAGTTATGCAATCTTCATCAATAACTTTGATGAGAGGGTGATCCATTCTCCACTAGGTTTAAGTTTAATTAAGCCTAAAAGTGTTTTATAGATAATGTCCTGATTCTATGTTATACTGTTTGTACATGTTGATTGACCTATCTTCGAGTATTTTAGATGCATCTTAGCCTGGATTGCAACTATGTTCTGTATCTAAAGGCGTACCACATCCGAGGTCTCTAATAAACCGCCCTACCTTAATGACGGCCCTACTCACGGTTCGGGACGAAGGCATCCATGAACGGTACCCTATGTCACTTCGGTATCATGTCGCTTGCCCTAGCCGCCGGCATAATCGGACTCGGCTCGGCTTACCTAGACTACTCTTAACAAGCAGGGTGTTCATCAGGTTATTTTATCTAGCATGGCAGACACCAATACTAATTGATGCCTGTTAAACTAAACAGATTATGATTAGACCGTGGTTAGGAATTGTCTATAACCCTAACTTTAGTTTAAAAGACCACATTAGACATGCAGACATAATGAATATTTAACAGGTGGCTATTTCCGGAAAAACATAACAATTTCAACATATAAACAAATATTCATAAGAATCGTAATCTGATATTCAAATTAATATTTAGATAAAACAATTCGTACACATATAGAACCTCGTCTAGGGGACCCACTGTCATAAAGTAATCACCACTCTATGCAGGTCCAGTCGGCGCAGCAGCTCCTGTATGCTCCTGACTGCTCGATCCTACTCTGCTCAGCAGAGCCTTCGGAGAACGCTCCTTAGACCTAGTAGCAATTGCTTTACCTTACATCTCGGGCTTAAGCAAATTGCCCTAATCTGACTAAGAACACGCACCCTATCTCTCTCTTAGGATCTCCTAACGAAATCCCGGTATTCTATGAATACCAAAAATGAACCTATCTATCGAAGCCTAGGATCTGAGACTATTTCTCAGAAACTAAGAAAACGAAACACTAAAGAAAGAAAGAAAACTGAAACTGAAACCCGAGTCTCTCAGTGACTTGTGTACTCGAGAATTGTACACTGGAAGTCTCTAAATGACTCAGATCGAGTGGAGAGGGATGATTTCAACTCATGGAGGCCTAGGGTATTTATAGCAGCTTTCTGGAGTGAAAATTCCAAATATTTCGATGTGGGACAAATTCTGGTGCTTCGGGACGCCCGTCCTGGTGGTTTGACTGGGTCGGGACGCCCGTCCCGGACCTTTGACCAAGTCAGCATTTCCAAAAAATTGCATTTTTACCCCAAAATTTGCTATTTTCGTCTAATTTTCACCTGACACTTCCAAAATCATAAAAACTGTGAAATTGAGTAAATAACAATCAATTAAGATCGATTTCCTATCAATTTCACCCTAAATCATACATAAAAACATGCTAAAAAAGGTATATGATTTTCGCGTATCAGTTTGCTCTCTGGAAGGATGTCAGGTAGGTAGACTGCTTATCCTTCTCAGCCACCACCAAAGTCACGTTCTCTTCGACAGTCTGAAGTTTCTCCGCTGTTGAGTCTAGGGCCTTGTCCTTCCACGACAGCTGCTTCTCCAGATTGATTTGCATAGATCTAGAGGTGTTTGCCGAAGAAGCCATCCTCCCCAAGTAGTTAATATAAGCATGTACCTGGAAAAAGAAAACAAAGTCAATAAACTTTGAAAGAATTTTTTTTTTGAAGTACAACGGTTAACAAACACATACCTGGGATAGATGGGCCCCTATATGTCCCACTGTGTCCTCCACTCCGATGGCAGCATGCCAGATGTTGTGGAAGGTGTCGGAGTCCATGGCCCAGTGAAGGACGACCCCGCCAAAAATCCTACCAACCTTGGGGTTGGAAAGGTGCAAGTTCGTCAGGGACGGAGTCGCCCTTTGGATGTCCTGGACCAGCCTTTCCCGATCGCGCCTAAACTCCGGCAACGTGAACCCTTCATGGGTCCAAGAAAATTGGACATTTTGGGGGCTTTCCCCCTAGGCGGAGTGCAGCGCCAGGGTCTGCGAAATGACAGGGGCCAACTCTCTTAGCTCAGCCAAGTCCACTAGGCGAGGACCCTGCGAAGTTCTCTTCCTTGGTTGCTCCACATCGGCCCCCTCCCGTCCTCTCTTCTGCTGGCTGGGGCGGAGTCCTTCCCCTTATTTGTTAGTGGAGCCCTTGGTGCTTGGGGAGACTTTCTCGCCGGAGTCCGTTGCCCAGCAGAAGTGGTAGCTTCGCCAGCAACAGCAACCGTCGCCACCGAAGACCGCTCCACAGTACGAGCGGGATTCACCAAAGACTCACGGAGTGCTGCATCACGTGCCCGTCTCTTAGCTTCCCTCTTCTCTGCGAAGTTCGCTACCATTGCTGCATCAAGGAGAATAGTAGCGAAGTGAGAAGAGATGCTAAAAAATAATATATATATATATATATATATATATATATATATATATATAATGTTACAAGTAAATTGCTACCCTTGGCCACTCTGCAGTTAGGCCTATTAGGATCGGAGCACTCCGGGCATTCATTGGAAAACACCCTCTTCAGGTGCAACCTCCACACCTAGTACTCCTCAATGTCATCCAACCCCAGCTCTCTTCGACGGTCATCCACCAATAGCCCTCCTATTCCACAAGGGTACCTACTCTCATCAGCGATAAGTTCGTTTGTGAGGAAAATTTTGGTTTGGGTTTTTGGGTCATCGCCAAGCTCGATTTGGATGTAGTCTAAAAATTTCCTATCGGAGTCTGAGTACTTGACATTCTTTTTGACCGGGTGCCAAGCCCAAAGTGCCTTACACTTCGGGAGGAAGGGGAAGCCCGATCTGAACTCCACACACACCCACTTCTCTCTCCTTGACCCTAACTTATTGGGGGCGGGCTAAAAAAGGGTTACCATGCTAGGCCTAGGGCGGAGAGAGAAGGTGAGGTTTTTCATGCGAAGCATGGTTAAAAAGGTTCTAAGTATAAGGTCTGAAATTTCTACTCCTATCCTCCTACACAAGACAGTCAAAGAAATAAAATACCTAACTCCGTTTGGGTGTACATGGGCGGGCTGAGACCTAGTGGTTTTCAAAAAGTCACAAAAGGCGGGGGATCTAAGGGCAAACTCAGTCTAGTAGAAAAATGATCTAAGGAGATGGGAATATAGTAGTGCGACATGGCCCCGCATGTCGGCAGAGTAAAAAGACTAAACCTAAAGGGATCTACTTCTAAGGTTATGTCCTCTAACTCCGCCCCTACAGTGTTGTGCTTCAGGACGAAGTCACCAGGTAGTCTTTTCTTGGTATTCGGCAATTCCTCCTTGGAATCATAGTCGTGAGACTCGCCGGACTGCTCAGAAGGCTCTAAGGTTCTCCTAAGGGGACCAAGGGGCTATCAACAGATGTCACAATCAAAGTCTCACCATGAAGATGTCTTGGGTGATCAGGTGGGGTCCAGCACTAGCCCCTACGCTTTCCTCACTCGAACTGGAGGAGTCCGAACTGCTGGCCCACCTCTGCTCCACCGAGGCAGTAGAAGAACTACTAGACTCGACCTCAACTACTGGTACTCTGGAGTTAGCAGAATTCGACATGACAACATGAGAATAAAGGATCTAATCAATTAAGGTTCTTTCCTAAAGGTCTCATACTTCGCCTTCAACCTAAACTACTTTGTCTTCAACCTAATCTACTTCGCCTTCAAAAAAGTTCTTATGTTCCTCGAAAAAACACCATCCAATCAAAACCTCACCAGATTAAGTTTTTTCCTCTTTTCAAAACAGACGCATAACCTTCCCACCTAACACAGTTAAAAGCCTAGAAAGGCTACACAAAATGTGATGAACACCCTCCCCCCGGCGTTCATCAAATTAAAAAAAAGAGAGAAGAATTCAAACAGAGCATGCAAACATCATGAAGGACGTGAAAACCACCCCGTCATACCTTTTCTTTGATAGTTGATCGACGGTGAAAAAGTAGAGTAAGAACAAATGAAGAACTCGCCGAAAAATATGGTGAAGAGTTGGAAGTTTGAAAGTTTAGGAGGCAAAGGTAAAAACGGTCAACAGTTGAGTAGTGGGGTATTTATAGAGGAGAAGAAGAAGAGGGTTTGGCAACCGAAAGGGGTGGCTTCTTGAGCAAGCTTTGCCCGAACCCGCCATCACTCAAATTGCAACCCAGCTTAGGATCCGGATGTCACTTTCTAGACCCAGGTAGCCATCATGGTGCAGCACTGGGAAGTGTGAAAGTCATCATGGCGAGTGTCTCTTTACTTCTCCAGCCGTCACCTCGGTAACTGAACCAACTTCGTAACGTTCACCATTTCGGCAGCAACTTGAATGGACGCTATTAAAAATTGACAAGGAAAGCTACTCCCACCAGCGCCACCTCGTACTACTGATCAAGCATCGGAGCGAAATAGCTTCAAACTCTTGGAGTTATACTCGGATAAATATGAGTAAATCTCATAACATTTTGAGCCAATCTCGGAGTTTCATTCGAGTTATACTTTGATAAATATGAGTAAATCTCATAACATTTCGAGTCAATCTTGAAGTTTCATTCAAGTTACACTTGGATAAATATGAGTAAATCTCATAACATTTTGAGTCAATCTCGGAATTTCATTCAAGTTATACTTGGATAAATATGAGTAAATCTCATAATATTTCGAGTCAATCTCGGAGTTTCATTCGAGTTACACTTGGATAAATATGAGTAAATCTCATAACATTTTGAGTCAATCTCGGAGTTTCATTTAAGTTATACTTGGATAAATATGGGTAAATCTCATAACATTTCAATTCAATCTCGGAATATCATTCAAGTTATACTTGGATAAATATGAGTAAATCTCTTAACATTTTGAGTCAATCTTGGAGTTTCATTCAAGTTATACTTGGATAAATATGAGTAAATCTCATAACCTTTTGAGTCAATCTCGGAGTTTCATTCAAGTTATACTTGGATAAATATGAGTTAATCTCAATTTTAAACACTTCGAGTCAATCTTGGAGTTCCCTTCGAGTCATACTTGGGTAAATTTGAGTTAAATCTCAATTTTTGATTCTTCGAGTAACACTTGGAGAAATTTGAAACACTCCGAATAACACTTGGAAAAACTTGGGTTAATCCCGGGATTAGACATCTTACTAGCTAACGGAGTGTCGAATGACTCCGCAAATAACATCAAAGTGAAAGATTGATCATTCTTCCACTTTGATGAGGGGCCACTGAAGAGTAAAAAATACTCCCAGGCTGAATTGGCAAGAAAAGTTGGCGTGGCAAGCTGACATGGCAAGTAGGCTGACGTGTCAGGCCGACGTGGATGGCAGGACCCACGGCCCATCTTGACGACACGGCGAAGCACCAGCCGACACCACTCTAGCTAAGTACTTTGAGCTTGTGGACTTAATTCCAAAAACTTCCTAAAAGTACTGTTGACTAAAATAAAGCCTCAAAACGCTCAGAGAGAATCTCCAAAATCCCCTAAATTGAGGAAGGCAAAATTAGATACAGAATCGGGTAAGTTACTAGATTCTTCGGATCACATCAACCCCCTACCTATTTTTCAACGTGGCTTGCATCTATAAAAGCCACCCCCGTAAAGGTAAAGGGTAAAGCCAGATTATTATACAAAAACTCTGCTAAATTGAATACTCTCTAGTCAATATCAAAATACTGACTTTATCATCGAAGGGTTCGTCAGAGTCCCTTCACCCTCTGTTCCGAACCTTTCTATTTTGCAGGCAATATTAGATGAAATCACCAGCAAGGTACGATACTTATCGCCAATTTCTGACACCTCAGTTTAGCAGATATCACCAGATGATATCGTTTGAGCGACACATGGCGTATCGCCAATTTCTACGCATCACACACATTAAATAAAGAAGGGAGCAAAATATGATATATTGCTCATAAGCTCAAAAACTCACAAGAATGGTATATTAGCATAGAGATTCATGCACTTTTTGTTCAACATATTAACAAGACGCTATCATGTAAGTTTTAAGGAAATCTCTAATCATGCTCATCTCCATCATGTATTAAAACTCAAAACAAAAATATATTTCTCACGAATTCAGATATTCAAGACCATATCAAAAGACTAAAGGATTCCAAAGTCTAGACAAAATTTAAATTTTTTTATAGAAATAACGAAAAACAAATGCAGTAATAATAAATTCAAATAAAATTTTAAATTTTTAAATTTTTTAAAAAAATTTAAAAACAATGAAAAATAAATGCAATAATAAAATCAAATAAAATAAACAGAAGTAAAAGAAACAGAAATAAAATGTTCTTCCCCCACACTTGAATCTAACATTGTCCTCAATGTAAGCTACAATATTATAAACATAGGAAAAAGTAAAAACAAGAGAAGGGAAAAGAAAGAGCCTAGTGGTATCAAATGTATGAAGTAGATTGAAGGTGAAGTTCCTCCCCTGTGTGCTCTTTGCATCAATTTAAATCGTGAATTGTAAAGGAAGACTTTTTCTCCAACACGAATCTCTTCTTCCTAATGATCTAATCATAAGTAGCTTTATTCCTTTCTCTGTAGATTCTAGAATTTTTATAAGATGCTATTTCCCTTGCAACTCTTTGCCAACCAAAATAACCACCACATGCAATTGTATGACATAATTTTAAAATAGAAGAAAATTCATGAATAAGAAGACATCTTCTAATAACATAATCACTACTTATTCATCACATGTATGGATCATTCCAAAAAAAAATTATATTTACTCTTTAGCTTATTTACTTGATGCCCACTAAAATATCCAAGAAGTCCATGAGAAACCTGAAAATTGACAATATTTGAATATGTCCACCTAATTATTTTTATTTTATCTTTAACCACTTAAGTAATTCATCTTCTTGATTAGGATAAAGATTATTACCAATGATAACATGTAATGTTTCTCTCTTTTCTAAATAAATATATTTAAGATTGTTGAGTGAAAGTTTAAACTCTAATGTGAGTGATTCTTAAATGGATGGAACTATCTTATTACTAGATGTCATTTCAACAAAATCTTCAGCAAATGAAGTATGACAATTATCATCCAAGGAATCAATAGAATGATCAAAATAATGAGGAACCTCCTCAACAAAATTCAAGTATTCTTCATTTATGCAATATGCATGTAAATAAGATTCAACATGCTTAGAAAATTTAGAAAGATTCATGGAATCAGACAAATGTTCACATAGCAAATTTAATGAATTTTCTTGAAAAACAAAATGCTCATCTAAAGGATTTTTGGTGACATCATCAATGAAATCAAGAGAATCGGTAGAATCAACATTATCAATAGCATCAACAAAATCAATATCTTCATCACTAACATTAATAGAATCAATAGCTTTATTAATAGTTTCATCAATAGTTTCAATATAATTAAAATGAGTAACTTCCTCATTGTGACCATCAATTTTAGAGCATGCTTGATATTTATCAGATGCAAGACAACACTGAGAGCTATTAATGGTATCATCAAACTCAACAAAACTAGGAGAATCAAAAATCAAATCACTACTCATGGAATTATCAGAAAAATCATTAGATGGAAAATCTAACATATTTATTTCAAGACTTGGTACTTCATATGAACATAGTTTAAAAGAACTTACTGGATCATGTAACTCTTCCTCACTAACAGTACTTACGTTACCTCCCATGTTTGGAATCGGTTGGGAAGATAGCTCTCCATAACGCTGATTTTTCAGCTCATTAACACCAACAACAATTTATTCAATCTGTGTTTCCATATTACTTAGTTGTGATTCCATATTTTGCATTTTGGTTTCTGTGCTATTTGCTAACTGACTCACTATATCCATAAAATTGGGCTTAGATTGTGTATTCTGCTGTTGTTGTAATGGTTTAACTTGTTGTTGATGACTTGAGTTATTCCCATATCTGAGATTCAGATGATCTCTCCATCCAAAATTATAAGTTGATGAATATTGATGTGTTTCGACTGATATACTAAAATAGATGTTATTTTACCCTATTGATGTGATTCCGGTTGACATGCTAAATAGGTGTTATTTTACCCTATGTTGATTATGAATAATTAAGGACTGTGATTGACTAATTGTCACATTTAGTCTCTATGGTGTCACTTAATCAGCCAGAACCTAAGGCAGAGTACCTATCGTGTAGCTAGTCTATTGGAAAGTATCTACGATTTTATTAAAGAAATATCGTACTCCCAGGGAAGTGGCAACGGCTTAGTAGTAACTAGCCTCTTATCCTAACTCTTATCTTATGATCCAGTTATGCAATCTTCATCAATATCTTTGATGAGAGGGTGATCCATTCTCCACTAGATTCAAGTCTAATTAATCCTAAAAGTGTTTTAAAGATGAGTTCTGATTCTATGCTATATTGTTCCTATATGTTGATTGACTTGTCTTCGAGTATTTTAGATGCATCTTAGCCTGGATTGCAACTATGTTCTGTGTCTAAAGGCGTACCACATCTGAGGTCTCTAATAAACTGCCCTACCTTAATGACGGCCCTACTCACGGTTCGGGACGAAGGCATCCATGAAAGCCCTATGTCACTTCGGGGATCATACCGCTTGCCCTAGCCGCCGGCATAATCGGACTCAGCTCGACTCCTACCTAGACTACTTTAACAAGCAGGGTGTTCAGCATGTTATTTTATCTAGCATGGCAGACACCAATACTAATTGATGCCTGTTAAACTAAATAGGTTATGATTAGACCGTGGTTAGGAATTGTCTATAACCCTAACGTTAGTTTAAAAGAGCACATTAAACATGCAGACATAGTGAATATTTAGCAGGTGGCTATTTCTAGAAAAACATAATAACTTCAACATATCTAACAAATATTCATAAAAATCATAATCTGGTATTCAGAACTGTTATTTGGACAACACAATAACAACATATAAGAGAGGGACAGGGGACCGATGCCATAAAGAATTCACCCTTTACGAAGTCTCGCCGATGGAGCGTACTGCTGTATATGCCGTATTGCTTGACCCGACTCTACTCACCAGAACCTTCGGAGGACGCTTCCTCAGCCTAGTAGCTAGACTTTACCTTACATCCTGGGCTTAAGCCTAGCCCTGTGGACTGACTCTTCGAACGCCTAGAGCCCTCTTAGGATCTCCTAACGAAATCTCGGGTGTTCTATGAACACCAGAAACGAACCTATCTATAGAAGCCTAAGATCTGAGACTATTTCTCAGAAACTAAAACAAACACTAATAAGAAAGAAAACTGAGATCTGAGTCTCTGAGTGAGTTGTGTACTGGAAAATTGTACACTGAAAACCACTTAATGACTCAGATCGAGTGGAGAGGGATGATTTCAACTCCTGGAGGCCTGGGGTATTTATAGCAGCTTCCCGGAGTGAAAATCTTTGAAACATTCGATGTGGGACAGCTTCTGGCGGCTCGGGACGCCCGTCCTGATTCATTGACCAGGTTCGGGATGCCCGTCCCAGTTCAGGACGCCCGTCCTGGCGGTTTTACTGGGTCGGGACGCCCGTCCCGGACCTTTGACCGGGTCAACATTTCCAAAAATTGCGTTTTTGCCCCAGAATTTGCTGTTTTCGTCTACTTTTCACCTGACACTTCCAAAATCATAAAAACCGTGAAATCAAGTAAATAGTAAACAATTAATGTCAATTTACTCTCGATTTCACATTAAAACATACATAAAAACATGCTAAAAATGTGATACGATTTTCGCGTATCAGATAACCCCACACTTAGCTTTTTGCTTGTCCTCAAGCAAAGTCTACATGGAGTTAGTGATTTTAAACCGTAGTGCAGTCACTTAAATTCCTAATCATGTTTTCATTCCAAAAATTCTTCAGACAATTCTTAACACAGGTCTGACTGGTTAGGTTGCTATGACAAGGTCTCAAATGTTTCTAGTAGCTTGTTATGATCAGGCAGAAAACAAATCAACAACTAGGTTGAACTCTTCTCTTAGTCATAAGGTCTTCCTGATGTGTAGTGTGTGTACTAGTCCAGACCAGATAGTCAACACAATAAACTCTTGTCTTAACTATTACCAGATAACACTTCGACCTATCGCTAGACATACTGACAATAGATAACTTTCTGAGTTCTGAGCTTTGGTGATCAGATTCTATCATTTAGCATTTATTGATTCCTTTCGTTTATAGCTTTTCTAGGGTATTTTGAGTCTGCTTAGAACACGTCAACTTCAACTACCCATGTAGCGAGTCCCACTCCGATGACTCCCAGATCTACTTGACCTTAGGGCATCAGGTTTTAAGTTCCCCGAAGGAGTGGTGCTCGAGTAGCGAAGGCCGCTGGCAAACTACCCTAATTTAATTAGCTCATTTTTTTTTCTTTTTCACTTTTGGCTCAGAGTCTCATCTAGTCATTCCAATTGTCAATGCATCCTGCAACTGGTCTAATTTTATCTAGTTAAGTTTTGAAAAGATAATTGGTTGAGGTCTCTAATCCAGACAAGGTTGTGCTCAGTTATCAGGAATTCCCTATTCCTAATCAATTAGTCCAAGATAGCTATCGACTATCTCCTACTAACCATAACATACTACCTACATATCATAGACATAAGCAATTGTTTAACCAAGCATACTGCATTTAGACGTCTGAAAGACGGAAATTTTTGAAAAAACAAATTTTTGGTAGGGTGTGAAAATACGGGGAAAACAAGCAAAAGCATGCGAAAAAATTTTCAAACTGCTTCAAACTGCTATAGTGCACCGTGCACTGCTACCCCACACTTAAGTTTGGCACTGTCCTCAGTGTTCATGCATAGCTAATTACCCCACACTTATTTGCAAACAAGAAGAAATGAAAATAAAACAAAGAACTCTTACCCCATACTTATTTGACTAATTCAGGGTAAGAGAGAAAATAAAACAAGAAGGATAATAGAAATAGCAAAACAAAGAAAACAAAAGTAAAGGATCACGAGGATTAGAAAAACTCCCTTCATGTCGCGAGCAGAAGGGTCTTCTCTGATCTGTCAATTGGCTCTTCACCTTAGCCATGTGCTATTGATGAGGTGTTCTTGACTCTGCAAGCTCTAGATATTGGAACGGATGACGCCAGCTCCGATCCTTCATTGCCGAGCTCTAGGTAGTGGCATATCCATTTGATGAATGACTCAAGCCCCAAGGACTGTTTTCTCGAATCATCTGCAAAGTTTCTCATAATCGTAGCAACGTGTCCAGAAGGAACGTGTCTAGGAATGAGACTTCTTTGGATTGGTGTGCCTACCTGCCAATGTTAGTGAAGGTATGGCATGCAAGTCTCGAATGGAAGGAAAGATACCTGAAGTTTTGGCAAAGCTGTGGTGGTAGGGGCTCCAGTTGTATAGATCTGCGCCCAAGTATTTGAGACTTCCTCAGGGAAGTTTCTCACAGCTGATTGGTATGCAGGGAATGCAAGCTCCTCCATTGCTATGCTCCCGACACAATGCCAAATTCCTCTATATCTGTCGTCCGTTCGTTACCTCTTGGTAGATCACTTGCTTGCACTGGTCTGGCTTTAATTGTTGCCAGTATCTCATCTATTGATTCTGCGAGTGTGGGTTTTGCTGTGGTGGTGTCTTCTTAAAGTTTCCAGCTTCCGAATTACTCCTCAGCTAAATCCTGTATGATTCCTCCAGCTGGGATTGTATGCATTGGAGCAGCATTCTGCAGTAACCTACTCCTACCTCTTTTGGAATGGTCAGTCATTCCCATAGCAATCCCTGCTAAAGTGTGGTACTTAGCAGACTTCACAGATTAGATACATAGACTGAGCCTTTCTTCCTAAGACGTTGGCATTTTGAATCTGAAAAACAACTTCTCATAGAATCTTGCTGGGGTAGGCGATCTCTGGAAAGGGTGTTACCAAGCATCGCAGGGCTGTATCAGAGATACAAAATCTTTGAATATGGTGGGTCAACAAGATTCTACTTCCAACACTTTCCGGACAGTGTGATAGCAGTTAATTGGTCTCCCATAGATTCCTGCAATGCTTCAGAATCATGTAGCCTTCGCCTTCCGAGATACATCTTCTGATCAACTGATCTACAAAAATTTGAAATAGAAGAGAAATCTGCCCATTAGTAATATTTCCAATCAGCAAAGAATTTCTTCTTTTGCTGATAAGTCATATCACTTGGGAATAATTAGCAGCTAGATAATTAGTAATATCAGTAAACCACGGAGGAGAATCATTACTCATAGCAAACAATGAAAATAGATCCTCATTCAGAAATTTGTCAGATACTACTGTCTCGTCAATAACCTCTAACTCAAGGTTTCCTAATCCAGACCAAAAGTTTGCTTTCTAGATTCTTAACCCTTTTTCTTATCCCTTCATTCTATATCAAATTCAAGTAACAACAAAACCTAACTTAGTCAATTATGGTTCAGTATCAGTTTTATTGAACACAAATATTTCAGAGTGATCAGTGTAACCTATTGTTTTTAGACAAGACTAGATAAGATTAGGATTTATCATACATGAACTTTCTTATCATGTTTCAGTCTAAAACAATTCTTACTACATCACATATTCATTCAAAAAGCATATTTCAATCAGGTGATGTCATAATGGTTGCAATAATTCCTTTTGGTTTTAAAAAACAAATCTCATGCAAATATCAGCAAAACAAAAGGAACATCCTTTTTTCAATAGAACATTCAAAGGTCTGGCTATTAAGGAAAAACTATTTCATAACTCGTCCTAATAAAGCCGGTATGACTCTAAGAAAATTCTAAAATGGAATTTCTTTCCAGATTAAAACCTGAGCCAAAAATTGACAACTCAGAAAAATATTCTATCCTCATTTCCATTTTTATTTTTTTTCGAAATTAAGTAATAGGGAAAAAAACGGAAAAGAGAAACAAAAGAAAAAAAACAACTAAGAAAGAATAAGAGATAGGGAAGAAGAACAACTTACCGTTGAGCAAGAAAAATACATTCTTTTTGGATTTTAAATTTTTAACATTTTTTTTTCTTTTTATGTTGAAAGCAAGTAAATTTCCTTAATATGGTTTTAGAATAATTTTCTAAAATTTGATTATCCTAAGTGTCTTAATTTCAGATAACATCTAAAATTAATTAGTTATGATAATCCTATATTTCGGAAATTGATTGTCTAACTGGTATAACATAAGTGCAGGTTTAAGGTCTAGGTTACTACCGTTACCTATCATAAGTCTCTAGAATTGTGGCCTTTAATCCTAAATTCATTATGATATTTCCCCGGCAACGGCGCCAAAAATCTGATGTGATTCCGGTTGACATGCTAAATAGGTGTTATTTTACCCTATGTTGATTATGAATAATTAAGGACTGTGATTGACTAATTGTCACATTTAGTCTCTATGGTGTCACTTAATCAGCCAGAACCTAAGGCAGAGTACCTATCGTGTAGCTAGTCTATTGGAAAGTATCTACGATTTTATTAAAGAAATATCGTACTCCCAGGGAAGTGGCAACGGCTTAGTAGTAACTAGCCTCTTATCCTAACTCTTATCTTATGATCCAGTTATGCAATCTTCATCAATATCTTTGATGAGAGGGTGATCCATTCTCCACTAGATTCAAGTCTAATTAATCCTAAAAGTGTTTTAAAGATGAGTTCTGATTCTATGCTATACTGTTCCTATATGTTGATTGACCTGTCTTCGAGTATTTTAGATGCATCTTAGCCTGGATTGCAACTATGTTCTGTGTCTAAAGGCGTACCACATCCGAGGTCTCTAATAAACCGCCCTACCTTAATGACGGCCCTACTCACGGTTCGGGACGAAGGCATCCATGAAAGCCCTATGTCACTTCGGGGATCATACCGCTTGCCCTAGCCGCCGGCATAATCGGACTCAACTCGACTCCTACCTAGACTACTTTAACAAGCAGGGTGTTCAGCATGTTATTTTATCTAGCATGGCAGACACCAATACTAATTGATGCCTGTTAAACTAAACAGGTTATGATTAGACCGTGGTTAGGAATTGTCTATAACCCTAACGTTAGTTTAAAAGAGCACATTAAACATGCAGACATAGTGAATATTTAGCAGGTGGCTATTTCTAGAAAAACATAATAACTTCAACATATCTAACAAATATTCATAAAAATCATAATCTGGTATTCAGAACTGTTATTTGGACAAACACAATAACAACATATAAGAGAGGGACAGGGGGACCGATGCCATAAAGAATTCACCCTTTATGAAGTCTCGCCGATGGAGCGTACTGCTGTATATGCCGTATTGCTTGACCCGACTCTACTCACCAGAACCTTCGGAGGACGCTTCCTCAGCCTAGTAGCTAGACTTTACCTTACATCCTGGGCTTAAGCCTAGCCCTGTGGACTGACTCTTCGAACGCCTAGAGCCCTCTTAGGATCTCCTAACGAAATCCCGGGTGTTCTATGAACACCAGAAATGAACCTATCTATAGAAGCCTAAGATCTGAGACTATTTCTCAGAAACTAAAACAAACACTAATAAGAAAGAAAACTGAGATCCGAGTCTCTGAGTGAGTTGTGTACTGGAAAATTGTACACTGAAAACCACTTAATGACTTAGATCGAGTGGAGAGGGATGATTTCAACTCCTGGAGGCCTGGGGTATTTATAGCAGCTTCCCGGAGTGAAAATCTCTGAAAAATTCGATGTGGGACAGCTTCTGGCGGCTCGGGACGCCCGTCCCGGTTTGGGACGCCCGTCCTGATTCGTTGACCAGGTTCGGGACGCCCGTCCCGGTTCAGGACGCCCGTCCTGGCGGTTTTACTGGGTCGGGACGCCCGTCCCGGACCTTTGACCGGGTCAACATTTCAAAAAATTGCGTTTTTGCCCCAGAATTTGCTGTTTTCGTCTACTTTTCACCTGACACTTCCAAAATCATAAAAACCGTGAAATCAAGTAAATAGTAAACAATTAATGTCAATTTACTCTCGATTTCACATTAAAACATACATAAAAACATGCTAAAAATGTGATACGATTTTCGCGTATCACCTATGTTGATTATGAGTAATTAAGGGCTTAGCCTGACTAATTGTCACATTTAGTCTCTATACTGTCACTTAATCAATCAGAACCTAAGGCAGAGTACCTATCGTGTAGCTAGTCTGTTGGAAAGTATCTACGATTTTACTTAAATAAAATATCGTACTCCCAGGGAAGTGGTAACGGCTTAGTAGTAACTATCCTCTTACCCTAACTCTTATCTTATGATCCAGTTATGCAATCATTCATCAAAATCTTTGATGAGAGGGTGATTCATTCTCCACTAGGTTTAAGTCTATCTAAGCCTAAAAAGTGTTTTACAGATAATGTTCTGATTTTAGGTTATATTGTTCCTACATGTTGATTGACCTATCTTCGAGTATTTTAGATATATCTTGGTCTAGATTGCAATTATGTACTGAGTCTAAAGGTGTACCATATCTGAGTTACTTGATAAACCGCCCTACCTTAATGACGGCCCTACTCACGGTTCGAGCTAAAAGGCATCCATGAAAGTCCTATGTCACTTAGGAGATCATGCCGCTCGCCCTAACGCCGGCATAAACACACAAACTCAGCCTACTTAGACTACTCTAACAAACAAGGTGATCTATAGGTTATTTCATCTAATATGGCAGACATTAATGCTTTCCGACGGGAAAGTCCTAAATTAATGTATGTTAAACTAAACAGGTTATGATTAGACCGTGGTTAGGAGTTGTCTATAACCCTACATTTAGTTTAAAAGAAACTACATTAGACATGCAGACATAATGAAAGTTAAGCTGGTGACCATTTCCGGAAAATCATAAAGTACTTCAACAAGCATAACATATATTCATAAAATCATAATCAATGTTTGGACGAACACAGTACAGACATATAAAGAGAGGGACAAGGGGACCGATGCCATAAAGTATTCACCCTTTACGTAGTCCGCTGATGGAGCAAGTGCTTGTATATGTTGGACTGCTCGACCCGACTCTGCTCGACAGAACCTTCAGAGGACGCTTCCTCAGCCTAGTAGTTGTACTTTACCTTAATACCCAGCTTAAGCATAGCCCTGTTGACTGACTCTTCGAACGCCTAGTGCCCTCTTAGGATCTCCTAACGAAATCCCGGGTATTCTATAAATACCAAACACGAACCTATCTAGTCGTATTCTAAGATCTGAGACAGACTCTCAGAAACAAAGAACACAAGACACTATCTAAGAATATAAATAAACTTATACTAAAACCTGAGAACACTAAGTGACTTGTATACTATGGAAAACTGTATACTTGAAGTCACTAAATGACTCAGATTGAGTGGAGAGGAATGATTTCAACTGAGGAAGGCCTGGGGTATTTATAGCAGGTGTCTGGAGTGAATTTCTCCAAAATTTTCGATGTGGGACAACTTCTGGTGCTCGAGACGCCCGTCCTGGTCTGTTGACCAAGTCAGGACGTCCATCCTGGGTCCGGGAAGCCCATCCCGACTTTCGAACTTCTGAAAATCACGTTTTTGCCCCGAAATTTGCCATTTTCTTCTACTTTTCACCTGACACTTCCAAAATCACGAAAACTGTGAAATTGAGTTAATAACAATCAATTAAGAGCGATTTAACACCAATTTCACCCTAAATTATGCCTAAAAATATGCTAAAAAAGTGATATGATTTATGCATATCAAATATGGATCATACCTTTGAGGACATCACTCTGAAGGATGCATGGATGATCCACATATACCACAACGAATGATAGGAATTTGCTTTTGTCTTGTCATTCTAATTGTCTCATCCGAAATTCTAACTCATTGAGTTTGTTCTCCATCTTCAACTACACAAAGGTAAAACACCAAAGATTGCAAGAAACAAATGCAAAAAGAAACCCCTTTTTTAAATTACTAAAAATAAAAAAATAAAAAAATACTTAAAAATTTAAAAAAAGTGGTAAAAACAATGGAATTTTGCCAAAACATGACATGATTAACTGCCTAAAGGCAATGAGTTTTATTCCCCACGACCCAAAACTTTTGGGTACCAAAATTCAGCTCAATCGAAAATAAAATTTTAGACCAGAATAGTGTAAACAACACATGCAAACCAAAATTTTTGAATCTTGACCCTAAAACTTGACTCAAAGGCAAAGAAAAAGACTCAAATAATAAAAACAACTTAAAACTACAAATTCTTATTTATGATTATCTGATAATGGCTTCCCTGACAATAGCGCCAAAATCTTGGTGCGATTTTAAAATTACGCGATTGTCATTAAATCGGCCAAGATTAATTCAATGAGCAATATAGGGTCTTCATCGAGTCGTTTCGAAACATAATCTAAATCAATAATAAGAATCCAAAATAATTAAAATGTAGGATTTTTAGATAATGAAAATGTAAAAACATAACTAACAATTAAGAAAATCAAATATGAGAAAACTTTAGTCGGGAATGATTTAATTCAAGTTCTTCTTTTTTCCAAAATTTTATTTCTGGATTAAAAACTAAATCTTTAATTGAATTATGATGAAGCCGCTAGAATTCATATCACCTACTAACGAAGCCGGTAAAATTTGATTAAACAAACAAGATATTTAAGACAAGAGTCAAATAATCAATTGAAGTTTTGTTAGATTTAGAATACCCACAATACTCACACTTTTAACAGACTGTTTAGAAAAACTCGCTGGAGTTGATCATTTATTATTCTGCATAAGCAATGTATTTATAGGGTTACAAATACAATGGAAAGATAAACTCAATAAAAAAATATTTGTCCTATTCTTAAGGATCTAACTATCAGTCCTATTCTTAAGGATCTAACTATCAGTCCTATTATTAAGGATCAAACTATCAGTCCTATTATTAAGGATCAAACTATCAGTCCTATTATTAAGGATCAAACTATCAGTCCTATTATTAAGGATCAAACTATCAGTCCTATTATTAAGGATCAAACTATCAGTCCTATTATTAAGGATCAAACTATCAGTCCTATTATTAAGGATCTAACTATGTCTTATTATTAAGGATCTAACTATGTCCTATTATTAAGGAAATATTGACAGATTCTTATAACTAAATAAAATAATGAAAAATATAACAATTAGATTAAGTCAACATTTCAACCCCCTAATCTTGTTTGTTCTGGATTTATTTCCATCATGCCCAATCTCTTCCTTAAATCAAGGAATTTCACTCGACCAAGGGCTTTCGTTTGGATATCTGCGGTTTGTTGCTTCGTCCTAACATGCTCTGTCTCAACCTTCTCATTTTCTACACATTCTCGTATCAAATGATACGAGATATCGATATGTTTGCTTCTTTCATGAGAGATATAGTTGATTTGTTATCAACAAGTAGCTTACTCAAAGGAAAGAATGTTTCTAGAGTTTTCTAGGGGAGGCAATGACATGTGCAGTATATTTGTGAATCGAACAACAACCAGAAGCCTCGAAAATAAATCTCCATATGAAGCTTTTTATAAAAGGAAGCTAAATGTACTTCACCTTCGTACTTTCGGGTGTATAACCCATGTAAAAATAGCTACACCAAACCTTAACAAACTCGAGGATCGAAGCACACCTATGGTTTTTTATTGGGTATGAGACATGATCAAAGGCCTATCGTTTCTACAATCCTAAGAACCAAAAGGTTTACATATGTCGTGATGTTGTGTTCGAAGAAGGAAAAGGATGGAGTTGGAATATACACACAGATGAAGAACACTCTAATACATTCACAATCCAATTTCAGACTTGGCAAGGGAGTGGAGAAGAACAAGGGTTTCCAAAAGAAGTTGCTATAGAACATATAGAAAAAGGTGATAGCTCCCCAAATCCAACATCAGCATCAAGTGATGAAAACCCACAACGTTACAAATCACTTAAGGAGATCTACAAAAATACTACTCCTATAAATGAAGAATTGAGTCTATTAGTATATGAAGAAAAAGAAGTTATTGCAGAACATTCAGAAAAAGGTGATAGTGATGAATAATACTGGAATTGATCATTTATTATTCTGCATAAGCGATGTATTTATAAGGTTACAAATACAATGGAAAGATAAACTCAATAAAAAATATTTGTCCAATTATTAAGGATCTAACTATCAGTCCTATTATTAAGGATCTAACTATCAGTCATATTATTAAGGATCTAACTATCAGTCCTATTATTAAGGATCTAACTATCAGTCATATTATTAAGGATCTAACTATCAGTCCTATTATTAAGGATCTAACTATCAGTCCTATTATTAAGGATCTAACTATCAGTCCTATTATTAAGGATCTAACTATCAGTCCTATTATTAAGGATCTAACTATCAGTCCTATTATTAAGGATCTAACTATCAGTCCTATTATTAAGTATCTAACTATCAGTCCTATTATTAAGGATCTAACTATCAGTCCTATTATTAAGGATCTAACTATCAGTCCTATTATTAAGGATCTAACTATCAGTCCTATTATTAAGGATCTAACTATCAGTCCTATTATTCAGGATCTAACTATCAGTCCTATTATTCAGGATCTAACTATCAGTCCTATTATTCAAGATCTAACTATCAGTCCTATTATTAAGGATCTAACTATCAGTCCTATTATTAAGGATCTAACTATCAGTCCTATTATTAAGGAAATATTGACACATTCTTATAACTAAATAAAATAATAGAAAATATAACAACTAGATTAAGTCAACAAGTTTAACCTAAAACGCATGATAAAATTAAAGCAATTTGTGAAGCCACAAAACTATCTAAACATGAATTTAATTATAACAATAAAATCCCTACTCAATTCAATCGAAAAGCTTAAAAAAGAATCAAGCAAAATCTATTCAATATTTAATCAAGCGATATAAACATTGAAATATTAATAAAATTCAAAGTTTAAAAATAAACCTAGAACCCATAAATTAAGTCGCTCATGAATTTGGAACTTGTCTTGAAATCATCCCCGAACAGAATCGAGGCTTATGCACCTATCATTTGAAAATTCTCTCAACTTGTTTTTCCTCCATTGCCAGTTGTGAAAAACCATAGGATAGAAAGATCCTATTTATAAAATTATTCGTATCTTTCTTTCATGAGTCATAGTAGGATATTAACTTCTTTTTAAAAGAAGATAATAGAAGATAAAATAAAATAGTAAAATAATATCTTAACTAAAATAGGATCTATCCCTTAATTAATAAAATAATAATAAATCTGGATAGTCTTGATAATATCTTCAAATTATGAGTCTTCATTTGAAGACTTTCTTCAATTTATATGTATAAATGCGTCTTTACGTTAAGTTTTGCTCAATTCTCGATATTTCATCATTATTTTTAAAATAAGAATAAATCTATAAATTAGCTCAATATTTAATAAAAATGCAGGAGAATTAAATATAATAATTATGACAATTCACGACTTATCAGATTAATAATTCTATTGAGCATTTTATTGGAATGTAATTAACTAAGTATAAGATTGCACAACAAGTTTGGGATCATTTAGCACGATTGTATACACAATCAAACTTTACAAAATAGTATCAATTGGAGTCTTATATTTGTACAGTTCAACAAAATGACTGATATAAGTATTCAGGAATTTTATTCTAAGATGACTGATCTTTGGGATCAGTTGACACTCACAGAGCCGACATCACTCCGACATCACTCTAGAATAATGATGACTATGTTACTCATAGAGAGGAGAGGCATCTTGTTCAATTTTTAATGGCTCTTCGTAATGATTTTGAGGTACTTTGAGGAAATATTTTGCATCGTCAGCCTCATCCCTCTGTTGATGTAGTAGTGAGTGAACTCTTGGCCGAAGAGGCTCGCCTTAAGATGTAAGTAGGAAATTGCTCTTCTGCAGCGCCTAGTCCATTTGTACTTGTTGTTCCTAGTAAGCATACTCTAAAATATCAGTCTTAATAAACTAGACAGGCTATTGCTGATGAATGCCACTATTGTAAGAGTAAAGGACATTGGAAGATTCAGTGTCCTAAACTATTGTCCAAAGTTTCAATAAATTAGCATCCTTCCCCGACACAGCTTCAGTGGCATCCATCACCACATTCATCAAATTGGCGTACTAGTTGTCCTTCTCAGCAACAATCTTAAGAGTAGAATTATCTTTTTGTTTAGCTAGTCTTTTTATATTATTTTCTATAAATACTCTTATTACCCTATTGTAATTATTTTATAATGAAGAATAAATTAAAGGTCATTCAATGCTTTTAGAGCGGTTGACAATTTATTTCTCTTTAACAAAGATCACGGTTTTCTAGTATATAAAAATATATTCAAGAACTCTTCCGCTCGTTTCGATCCATTTGATTTCTTTAAGGTATCGGCTTGACTTGATCTCATTTTTCTGAGGTAGTAATTGACTTGATATCGATCCATCGATATTTAATTTGTTATGTCTGACTTTTTCTATTTGATTTTTTATATCTCTTAAGTTAGTTTTTGGACTTGAATGACGATCCTTGTTTTTCAATTTTTTTAGTATGATCTACGCTTTTCTTAATCTTCTATTTATAGATGAAGATGAAGATGCGACAAAAATATAAATTTAATTAGTCTATAATATTATTTTTAAGTTATTGTATTAGAATATTTTAAATTATAATTTATATTGATGGTTTAGTTCTTAGTTTTGCATGACACTTCACATTCTCATCAAAACGGTCTCCAAGATGAGGCTACAAGTGAAAATCCAAATGGCTAAGAAGGAATGAAGTAGAGACATCCAACTATGGAAACTCATTGATTCTCTTTAGATTTATAATGTGCCTCTAAGTTAAAATATTAATATTATCATTCCAAATATAAGCAACAATTAATAAACATTAATTAGGTCAAGAATGTGTAATTCAGTTTGTAGCAGTTTCACTTATAATTTTGAGAGATCATAAATTCTAGATACAGTCAAAACAAAAAGTGTCCTAAAAAATTACGCAAGTTGTAGTTTTGATATTTTCTTAAGGGTATTATTGTAATTTCATCTCACCTGTTCTTTCTCTTTAAAATGTAACTCTCGTAGCAACTTCAACCCTCAATCTTCCCCCCATTTCTTTCTCTTTCTTTAACAATATCTTCCAGTTGATGAATTAAAAATTATTGAGGAGGAACTTTTGAACTTGTGTTCAGTCGATATCTGCAAAATTTATTTAGGTTTGTTGTTTTTCTCACTTTCTCAAACTTTGTGAATATTGATGTTTTTCTTTCTCTTTTTTTTTTTTTTTTTTTTTTGATTACGTTGCATGTTGCATGTTCATGTTTGATGTGAATTTGAGGTTTTCACAATTTATGGAAGTAATTCTAGACCAGTGTATAGGATATAGGATTTCATAGGCTTATTAATTTTACTTCAAAATTTTCAAACCCTAATCCTTTTTCCTATGTGCAACTAGACATTGAGATTTTAATAACAAAATTATGGAAGATAATAATAGGTTTTACAAATACATCATTTTAAAAAGAAAACATTATATTATTCCACATGAATTTGAAATCCTAATCTCTGTTTAAGAATTAGCATTCTTTCTTCAGCAAGTTTTGTTTCCACAAAAAATAACACATCCGGTCTCTCACACCAGATAAGGTTCTTTAATTCTTGAATTGCTACCCAAACCTCGGCAATTTCACGCCAAACAAATCATTGATCACGGCGGGACTGTACTACAACCTCTGCTACTGGAGATTTAAGCTTCTGCATAATTAGTGCCGTAGAGGATTCCGGTAATCCAGCTTCAAGGGGATTGTCCCCTTCCATGACACATTATCTACTTTCCCCAACCAAGGTCCGTAAACCATCTCAGCCACCGATATATTGTTTACATTCGCTTCACAATTTCGACATCCATGACCAATCTTCCAACAACGAAAACAAAGCGTTGGCAGTCGCTCGTACTTAATTAACCCCGGGTGAAGCACATCATCCGATGTTGCCATCCGTAAACACCACCGCAAAGGATTTGATAAAGAGATCAAAGTACGTAGCCCAAAAAATTTAAACACGGATCGTCTTTCCTCCCGAATTTGAACTTGAGAATCGTTTGACAACATTTTGCGCAACTTGATAGCCACGTCTGTCGTATAACAATATCGGGCTAATGCCGCAATGTGTAGCCAAAAAACCTAGTTCGAGAAATTATAGTCAAAATTCCAAGGTCTTTCGCGCAATATATACTCCACAGTTTCTCTCAACTAGAAAATAATTTGGTAGAAATTCGTATCAAGCCGTTACATTGTGAATTCCGCATTATGCCAGGAATTTTTCATCGCCGTACGAAATCCATTGGTATTAATATCCTTTCCTCCAAAAGAAAATGCCATAATATGCATGCATTTTTGGATACTTTTACGTATATCTTCATCGTTCAAAGAAATGCATAAAGATTTATCTGCGCTAATACCTATCTGTCCCAATTTCAATAATATTTGTCCGTCCATAGTTTCCATCCAAATATGCTTATCTTTCCAATATATCAACTAGTATACACTGTCAAATAAAGTTACAAAGACACCTAAATAGGTATCCCGTCATTTTTCGGAGGGAGATTAGGCTTAGCTACTTAATAATTATTATATACAATATATATATATATATATATTTATTTTTTTTTAACAGCTTCCATTTTATATATTTTGAAAAGAATATAAATTTTATTTTGAAATGACGAGAATAAGTTGTTTTTATAATATATATAATTGAAAACTTAAATCCATAATGATAAAAAGATTAAAAATAAATTCACTTTATACTTAAAAATAATAATTATGTGGTAACTTTATTTATATTCTTGCATCTTGGACGGACCATATAAAATAATTCTATTTATATTCTTTTAAATATTTATTCAACAAAAACAATAAGAAACAAAAACATTCTTACTAGGTTTTCTTTTTCTTATATATTTAATCAAAACAAAATTTATATGCAAATTTGGAAGAGACTTGACCCTTCATTTCTACTCCAATAAATTAATTACAATAACCAAACTTATAGTTGGAAATTTGGAAATACAGGGAAAGTTCTCCAAGGTTTTGTTTGCACCGAGAATTTGGTGAATATATGTATATTTAGATTAGAAGGAGAAAGAAATTGAGGGTTCTTTTCCTTTCGCTTGTGTCAAGCTTCAACATTGCCCACTCTACCTTCAACTTTTTTTTTTTTTTTTGCCAGAGAGGAGTAAGTTTATGAACCCTAATTTTATCTGCCATTTATTTTGTTATTTTTAACAGAAAGAATGGATCTTTATAGCAACTTGAAGCACAATATGGCGGAAAATTTATGGGTAGTGCTTATATCTCTGTTAATCATGAGTTTTTTTTTTCTTGACATTTTGGGTGTTTTAAGTAGAAGGCAGTGCTTTCTGCGGTTGCATGTAACTAAAGTTGCATTCTTTTACTGTTTTTTTTTGGTAATTAATCTTCCCCTTTCCATTGCAACTGCTTATGGGCGATTATGGAGGGGAGGGGGTATAATTAAAAGTTAGTTAATCGGTTAAATTATCTTCTCTTGACTGGGAGGGTATATGAGGTTTTATTCTCCTTGTTCGTCTTGCTTTTCCGAAGTTTTTTGGGGATGATGCATTAGTTCACAGATTGACATGTTCACTAATGGGTAAATTTTGATACTTTCTTAAATTTATTATTTGCATGTTAAAAATTTTCCCCAAAAAAGATTAGTGTGTGTTTTTAACCCTAAAAATTTGTAAAATCATCTATACTCAATTTATGATTTCATTTTTCTGATTAACAATAATGATCAGTCAAAATTTGGAAAGGTAGAACTTTTAATGACCTGCCTACTGAGGTTATGTTTACATATTCTGTTTCTTTTTATGAATGATGGTAAAGGGATTTTAACGTGCAAGGACATGGATATCTATAACTTTGTATCAGAAAACTGTTCCTTCTGATATAATTATTATGCAGTGAACTCCCAGAAAGTGAGAGGAAAAAAAGATTTATTTGGTTAAAATAATATGCATTACTTTATACTAGTTTAGGTTTTTTATACCCCTTGAGTACTCCAATTTCCAGAAACTTGTAGAACTGGTCTTAAGATGTCCGGTATCGTACAAATGAAAGCTTGGCATCTTTATAGAACACCTGATGGTTGGGTTGTTTCTAGATGAGGGAAAAAAGTTATTATTTTTATTTGTTGTGCATTACTTTATACTAGTTTAGGAATTTTATACCCCTTGAGTACTCCAATTTCCAGAAACTTGTAGAACTGGTCTTAAGATGTCTGGTATTGTACAAATGAAAGCTTGGCATCTTTATAGAACACCTGATGGTTGGGTTGTTTCTAGATGAAGGAAAAAAGTTATTATTTTTATTTGAACAACAACGTGCCTTACTCCAAAATAGAGTCAGCCATGTGAATCAAATAAGTGCTTCTGGACGAGGATGAATGTTTGGGTTGATTAGATGATCATGGCTCTGTTCTGACCAGTAGAAAAACCAAATATCTTCATACGGAAAAAAAATAAGAAGAAAGTTTTGGATGTAGAGTAGAATATGCATGAAACATAGAACGGTTCATATTTCACATTGCTCTTGATGTATTTCTTGTTCTTCATGCTGCTGATATCTTCTTTATATTCCTTTTGCTCCCTTCCCTTCCACCAGCATTTCGTTGCCCCACTTGCAGTACCCACGGTCTGCTATAGCTCTCCTCTTTTCAGTCATGTTCTGCTTCTGTCTCCCTTTCCTTCTGGCTTTCTAGTAATATTTTGTTACCTTGTGAGTTCTTCATGTCACCAACTAAGCCATACAAAAGCTAATCCCGAGCTTGTATGTAACCGTAGCATCACCAACCACTAAGCTGCTGTTACTTGAACATGAGATGAGTCATTTGACTCAAGTTGGATTGATCCATCAGATTCTTGTAATTGACTCATGCATGCATTTTAGAAACACTTCTCATAATCTTAGCTGATCCTCTGGAGATATTGTTTTGTAATCTTTGACTATCTTTGATAAAGCTTCGGTGTTCTAGGCAATAGTACTTGTCAGTGCGTTATTCCTCGGAGGAGGAGGGGGAAGTTTAAGTCTGGTTAATGGAATAAAATTTGAATACACTTTGTAGCCTTATTTTGAATTTGTAAGTGAATAATAATAGTGGATTCTTCTTCATATTTTTATTTTTTACTTTAAAATTTGATATTCAAGTATTATTAGTTATATTTCTCTCCGAAGGAGTGTTCATCATGGTTTATGCAGTGCTTGCAAGAGGAAGTTTTCCAGTAATTGTTAGAACTGGGGTAGTTCATATCTTGTTGCGAAGATTTTTGTCATTTATTTTGGATTGTACTATGATTTTCTTGCTGCTGTTGTCTTGATTCTGTCAATTGTATTCTTAACTCCAACATCTATACCTTTCAGATTTCATGAGCAGTAAATGGTTGTCTTTAATACTGAATGAAGAAAGAAGGTGGGGATGGAATGTAATAAAGATGAAGCAATCAGGGCTAAACAGCTTGCAGAGAAGAAGTTGACGGAGAAGGACATTTTAGGGGCTAAAAGATTTGCCGTAAAGGCTCAGAGTTTGTTTCCTGGACTTGATGGTCTTTCTCAGTTTCAAGAGATACTTGATGTGTACACTTCTTCTCAGAAAAAAGTGAATGGAGAAGTAGACTGGTATGAGATCTTTGGTGTAGATCCCCTTGCTGATAATGAAACAATAAGGAAAAAGTATAGGAAATTGGCTCTTGCTCTGCATCCTGATAAGAATAAGTGTGTTGGGGCAGATGGAGCATTCAAAATCATCTCTGAAGCCTGGAGTATGCTATCTGATAAGGCAAAAAGAGATGCTTATAATGAGAGGCGGAATATAAGGGCACCATATCAAAGGGCTAGAGATGGAAATCCAACTGCTGGTACTGGGAAAGGCACCTCTAAAAATTCCTCCCATAGTTCGTTTAAACCAAGAAAGCCAACGGCTCAAGAAAAATTCCAGCAGGATGCAAAGACTTCTTATCAGAAAGGTAAAGGCAAGACTTCACCCAACAATGCTGGAAAGAGCAGGTGTAATAGTTTCACAAATAGTTCAAGTGCAACTAATCCAGCTAATCGAGGTAAACAACAGCAGGAAACAAGGCCTTCATATGAGAAGGATAGAGGTGCAAGTACAATAAATCCAGCCACTCAAGGTAAACCACAGCAGCAAACTAGGCCTTCATATGAGAAGGATAGAGGTGCAAGTACCATAAATCCAGCCACTCAAGGTAAACCACAGCAGAACGCAAGGCCTTCATATGAGAAGGATAGAGGTGGGAATTCAGCCTCCTTTGCTGGTAAAAGCAGCTCTGGTAATTTTACTGGTAGTTCATCAAATAAAAAGAATCCAGCAACTCCAGATGATGTCCAGCAGGATACAAGAACTTCATATCAAAAGGCTACAAATCGGGATACTCCAGCTGGTGATGGGAAGAGTGGGTACAATACCTTCTCCAATGGTGCATTTGTGACTAAAAATGTAGCAACTTCAAAAAATTCCCATACTGTGCCTTCTGATCCTTGCGGAGTAAATTGCAGCAAAACCTTTTGGACATCATGCAAAGGATGCAATATGCAGTATGAATATGTAAATATTTACCGGAACAAGAAACTTCTTTGTCCCACTTGTCGGAAGCCCTTTATGGCGAGAGAAATGCCGCCACCACATTCAATGGGCAAGAAATCATCTGTCAAGGTGCCCTGTAGACAAAAGCAGCAAGGTTTCAATCACCACTCTTTTGATACCTCAGCTAATTCAGGAAGGAAGAGTATGGGAGCTTCTGGCTATTCAAGTTTTAAATCTATGGGTAGGATGGATATCCCACCGGTTTCACCCTCTAGATGTGATGGTGCCAGAAGTGAGTCAAGACCAGTTACATCAGCTGGTCAAACTGCACAAAATATCCAGTCCGCCAATGTGAATTTAAAGAGACGTCATGAGCAGGAAGTTGATGTTGCAGTAAATGAGGCAATGCTTAGTAAAAAAAGAACTGCCCCTATGAAACCTGGTTCTGATACTGGGTTAAAGTTTGCAAAAGGAGAGATGGCAGCTAAAAAGAGACGCATAAATGAACAAATGCCAGTGGTTGGGGATTCTGGATGTCCAATGGGTGTTTCTGGAAGAAGGAACATTGATACTCTTGAAAGTAAAATGAATTCATGTTTCAGGGATATGTCAAAACTACAAACTCATAACATGCTAATGTATAAGGCAAAGATGGTAATCCTTCGAAAGATGGCTGAGTTGGGTACAAGGTCTTCAGGAGAGGCTTGCAAAGATGTGGGAAAAAAGAATCCAAATGGGAATGCTTCTGAAGAATTTGTGGTTAGTGGCATGCGGAACCTTGAAAAGATTAATACTATAACTAACTCTGACACCAAGGCTGCAAAAACTTTTGCAATGACTGTTCCTGTTCCCAAGGAACTTAAAGAATGTTCCATTTCTGCTGTAGTGGTTGGCTCAGATTGGATGCCCACTGGATGTATGTCAGAAATTGTCCCTGATTCAGATTTTATTAATTTTGACAAGGACAGAACTAAAAAATCATTTGCTGAAGACCAGGTTTGGGCAGCATATGATAATGAAGGCATGCCTCGTTTATATGCTTTGGTTCAAAGTTTGATATCTAGTCATCCATGTAAAGTTAAAGTTAGCTGGTTAAATTCCAGAAAGAGTACTGATCTTGGAAATCTGACTTGGGTAAATTGTAGATTTGGTAAAACGTTTGGTGATTTTAGAATTAGGAGGCATAAAGTTGATGTTGCAGTGGATTCTTTCTCCCATAGAGTCAAGTACACAAAATCTGATGGAGATATTATTGAGATTTTTCCTAGAAAAGGTGATGTTTGGGCTCTGTATAGGAACTGGAGTTCTGATTGGAATGAGCTCACCCCAGATGATGTGGTACGAAAATATGATATGGTGGAGGTGCTTGATGACTACAATGAACACAATGGTGTTCTGGTTGTCCCATTAGTTAAAGTTGCAGGATTCAAGTCAGTGTTCCACAAGCATTTGGACCTAAGAAAAGTCTACACAATTCCAAGAGAAGAAATGTTTCGATTTTCACATCAGGTTCCATCAGACTTGATTACTGGTTATTTTGAAAATAAGGCTCCAAAGGGTTGCAGGGAGCTGGATCCTGCAGCTATTCCTGAGGAACTTCTCCAAGTCATTATAGAACCCGAGGAAGAAGAGTTAGAAAGTATGTTAATTCTTGAAGAGGATGGAAGAAAAGGAAAATTTGAAAAGAATGAATGAACTGCCAAAGAATGCTTGGAATGTGTGGACCAAATACAACAACAAATGGAGATTTCGAGCGGACTAATGAGGACTTTTTGAAGCAAAATGAAGGGAAGTTTGTGGTCTCACACTTCGGCCAAGGAAGAAGAGGCAAGTTTGCTGGTGCTAACTACCACAGGTCATGTGATTTCAGTTAGTTGTCAGAAGCTCCTCAATCTGTTTAATTTCCCTTACATTCTTAGATAAAGAAAGTTTTGAATCCAGCATTCCAAGAACACACAAATCACTTTCCTTTTCCTTCTGTGCATTATGTTAGTTATATAGAAAACTATGTAAATATAAAATAGAAGTTAGATAACAATTTTGTTCTAGAGTAAGTGATTTCAACTAGAAAACTTTGCCGGAAAAGTTGTTAAAATTTTCTCATTGTTATAATCTTTAACTTTTGGTAAACTTTTTCACATCTTATTTCAAAATTATTCTCTTTGGCCTGGAACTGTATGTGTTTCTTTGGAGAACTTGTATATGTATGGTGTGTACTAGCCAATGGTGGTTCTGTTCTCGAAGGAACAAAAAATATATCCGTAGACGATTGACATCAAAGCAGAGGAGTTAAGGTACATCCTTCGTACTTTCTTTTTGGTATTTTGTAGCTATAATTTCTGTTCTGACTAATTTAGAAGTTGCGTCTGACCCTTATTCGAGGAAACTCTTCCAATACTCAT
This sequence comes from Asclepias syriaca, assembly GCA_027405835.1. Taxonomy (NCBI): domain Eukaryota; kingdom Viridiplantae; phylum Streptophyta; class Magnoliopsida; order Gentianales; family Apocynaceae; genus Asclepias; species Asclepias syriaca. The sequence goes on from CM049933.1 coordinate 14,494,008, forward strand.
TTTACCTGCTACTTACAGCTTCTCCTTTCTGGATTTGCTTCCTTACTGCTATTGAAATTAGCTGTTTTCTCAGTGATTTCGAACATTATAGGTACTAGCTTGCTTACATTATGTTTTGTGTTTATGCAAATATTTGTTTATACTAGTTTTTTGGCATACATCTTAGAGTAATTGATATGCACTATTGCTCTTCTCCAGAGAATGCTTGTGCAAATTTTCAGTTTAACAGGTTTATGTGCAAATTTTCAGTTTTTGAAATGAACATGAAAAATGCCATAGTAGTAGACCTTGCTGATCAACATACAAAGTTTTTTTCTTTCTGCAGTTTTACTAAGATTAGGGTTTGCTGTATTTTTTTCCTACAGTTTTTCAAGTGTTTTTGTCTGCTGTATGAGGTTTTTGGCAAATCTGATGAAACTTTATATATATATATATAATATATATATATATATATATAAAGAGAAAACAGGGAGAAGTTTTTATCAGTGTAAAAAAAAAATAAAAAAAAAATTAACATTTCAATCAAATTAACTAAACATTCAAATTGCTTACCAAAAAAAGAACCCTAAAAGAAAAAAAAAGTTGGAAAAACTTTCCAAAAGAAGAAAAAATGGAAAAACTTTCCAAAATAAGAAAAAATGAAAACTTTCCATATATATATATACACACTACAAGTTCACGGATGAAACTAATTCGGGGATATAAATATAATTGATTGTTTTCCAAATCTGTCTTGCTCTCGGGACTCACGGAAAAACCAGTATCTGCCAACAATATCAATCATATCATTGAATTCTAGTCAATGTCATTTGTCATTTGTGTGTGGGCCCCACCAAAATTCACCTCATTTCTACTCCTGTTTCTTCAATGATTTCACTGTTTCACCTACAAAGCCAGCGTCTTCTTAATTCTAGATTGGTCAGTGTTTTGGTTTATTTATTTATTTATTTTTTTTGGACTTGTATGATAATCATCAGTTTTTGAAGTGAATTGAGGAGATTTGGTTTACGAAAAATGATGATGAATTTGATGTCGAATTTTGTTACGAGTTCCTGTGATGGAAGATGTGCGTTGCGATCTCTGCTTCCTAACAGGGGATTGATGGCCTCGAAGTTACTGCTGCACATGAAACGCTCCTCGTTGACTGCCTTCCGACGTAGTCGAAATCGAGTTTATTGCGAGTTAGAGGTAATTTATTGAGTATCTATTGTTTGTTTTGTGCTGTGTAAATGTTCTGCATATTTCTAGTCAACTATAATTCTGTTTTCTGGATCTTCATAATTGTATGGAGGTTCGTGAAGAAGAATAAAGAGAAAACTAGCTATGGTTAGGCCTGTGGTTATAGTCACAGTGTAAAATGAACACGAGAGTGCCTAATTTAAGTCGAATCCCAATGTCAGGAGAGTGGATTATATTTTTTCCCTTTTGGAATTCAAATGTTAGGAGAAACATGTTGACGGTTAGCGTAGAAGTCTTCGCAGTAATTTTCCTTGAGGAACTGTATCTGGTGTTTCAAATTAATTGTCCGATGGATTGAGTTTGACATTTGAGTACTATTTAGGCAGTTTATTATTTTGATCTTATCCTTTTAAATTTTATGCTAGTAATTAAGGTAATTCGTAGTACAAATTCAATGCTCGTGAGATGTCTTTATTTTATTAGATCTGCTTATTATTATTATTATTATTATTATTTGGGTGTGGAAGTGTTGATAAAATGGTTTTTCTCCATTTAGGGATGTATTTAATTTCAACCCCTTTTTCTATGCTTTGAGTTTACACTGCATTCCATTAGTTTAAGTGTTGGAGTTTCTCTTTTGGTTTGTGTATGTTGAACTTTTTTTGAATTCAAATGGATGTTTAGGACTTGGCTAAAAGAAATTGCTTCAGTTTGATATTTTCTATGCAAATTTTGCTGATGCATTTTCAGCTTTTTTTTCTTTTTCTTTTTTTATGTTTTGCAATTAAACTTACTGATTCTCTCTTTGAACTTTATTAGTAGAAAGAAGGCTCACACTAAATGATGGACGTTCATTTTGTTTTTGTTTTTCTTTCATAGGCAGAGGAAATTCAGATTAGAAAATGTTCACCTTTCCTAGAAAGTGACCTGCTGCCAGAGAAAGATGTATTGCTATCCACTGAGTGGAAGGTAGTACCTGATATTTGGAGGACCTCAGCAGAAAAATTTGGTGATCGTGTAGCTCTAGTAGACCCATATCATGACCCGCCTACGAACTTAACTTATAAGCAGGTTTACGTTCTATTAATTCTCAATTTCCGATCCATTCTTGGTATATCTTAGAAGAAATTTCAGCCTATATTTTCCCATGGAATAAATTTGTATTGTATCAGTATTGTGAAGCAAGAATCTCTTTTAGTTCTGTAATAATACACACAAACTTGCTTTCAAGTATTGTTCAGTAAGCTTGGAATTCCATGTTTTTGAGATTTAGCTGAATCATATTGTATTGTCTTTAGCACAACGTACTCTAAAAGCCAACTCTATCACCTGTCAGACTTCCCAGGGGTTTGTGCTGCTTACTCTGTAGATACCTGGCCTTTTTCACCTTCTATTATATTCCTTTTAAATCAGTTTTATTTCCATAATTTGCAGCTCCAGCAGGAAATAAAAAACTTCTCTGAAGGTCTTAGAGTTATTGGTGTAAAGCCAGAAGAAAAACTTGCACTTTTTGCTGATAACTCATGTAGATGGCTTGTAGCTGATCAAGGTACATAATTGTTAATGTTTTCTACAAACTTCAGTGAAGTGGACATATCAGCTCTTTATATGTATGTTAAATTCAAGGTATTTCATTGTCTAAATGAATAAGATTATTTTTTCTTTTAACTTGTGGATGAGTGATTTTAAACTAGAGATGTGAAAAGAGAAGATCTTTTAGTTAAAATAGTTCTGATAACACTTAAATTTCTTACCGTATCTGGCTACTTAACTATTATACGGGAAGCTGTTCGTTTCATATCTAGCCCTTGGTCTGACTTGCTTCAAACATGGAATTATGATCTATTTGATGCTAAATTTGATTAAACCGTCATAACTTGGCTAACATATTGTGCCTACATTATGCTGTTTAACACCTCTTTACATGGCAGTAACTGATATCTTGGTGTCTTAATTGTTATGTTTGATGACATGATTGATTCCCTCAAATTTATTTCTATTCTGGGAAGTTCACTTTATAGCATTGCCATTCTACATGATATGCCAAACTAGGAGTTCATATAACTGGTTTCTCTGTTTCCATAGTTTGGACACTTACACTTCAGAGTTCAAGTTGCATTTAGGTATTATGGCCACTGGAGCAATCAATGTGGTGAGGGGTTCAAGGTCATCAGCTGAAGAGCTTTTGCTGATATATAGCCATTCGAATAGGTTAGGAAACATTTGTTTCTTATCTATGTTTATCTACTATTCTAAAGACATTTATTTCAGATGTGAAGTTATGACTCAGCTACAATTTCTTTTATTGGTATTGTTTAACCATGGTTTATAAGCTGAGTTATTTGTCACTGCTATTACAGTGTTGCACTTGTAGTGGATAATCCTGAGATGTACAATCGAGTTGCAGAATCTTTTGATTCCCGGGCAACAGTAAGATTTGTTGTTCTCCTTTGGGGAGAGAAATCAAACATTTCAAAGCAAGTAGATGGATTGCCAATATATTGTTACAAAGAGATCATAGATTTGGGTCGTCAAAGTAATATGGCTTTACTCTCCAAAGATTCTAGTAAGTGCATCCTTACTGTTCATGACATTTTTTTTTTAACAAAATTTCATGGTTCGTAAACTTTCATAAACTATAAGCCTATCACTCTTTAAGGGAACAGTTTAGAGAAGTGGGGTACTCAGGCACGTGGTATAATAATGTGCTCATTTATTAAACCTCAGGCCAAGAATATACATACGAAGCCATCAGCTCTGATGATGTGGCAACACTTATATATACTAGTGGAACTACTGGTAACCCCAAAGGAGTCATGCTTACTCATAAGAATCTTCTTCACCAGGTTTAGAATATGCTCTTTTGCTTATGCAGTCCTATGATATGAGTTTTACTTGTTTAACTATGATGGGAAATGAGCTCGCGATTAAATTCTGGATGAAGTAGCCTTCTTTGTGGCTGATATTGTTTTCTGCACTTTGTTGTTGTAATTTAATGTGTTTCAAGCTTTTAGATACGTTTCCTTTTTCTATTTTTGCAAATAACTACTTCAGTATAATTGGCATCAAGTTACCATTCCTGGTGTTAGGGATCTATATTAGGTACTTTTCAAATAGGACTCTTGAAGCTTTAGGAACTTTTTATATTATTTTCAGAATATTATGTTTCCATTTTAGTAAAATTATATTTAGATTCATATTTAATTAATGCCTAGACATGCTCTTTCTTCTATAGTTGTTACCTATTTAGCTAATCTAATTAGAGTTTGGGGTTTGTTATCCTTTGAAGGGATTTTTTGGAATAATAACGAAAAGGAAAGAAAAATAGATTCATTCTGTAACTGCATTGGAACTCCTCAATGGTACTAGCATTAGTGGATTGTGTGGTAACTGTTGGACTATAGATTATGCTAGAACATTTTAGATATTTAAGTCTTCATTTGGTTCAATGTTTGCAGATTACAAACTTATGGGACATTGTTCCTGCCATACCTGGTGATAGATTTCTAAGCGTGCTTCCACCATGGCATGCTTATGAGCGTAGTTGTGAGTATTTCATATTCACCTATGGAGTTGAGCAAGTATACACGACTATAAAAAACTTGAAGGTATCCATCTGATATCCTTAATTTCATATTTTTTAGATGATTTAAGGTAATCAATCTATACATTTTCTTTTTTTCTTTTCTTCTTTTTTTTTTTAAAAATACAAATATTCAGTTTGCTCAAGCTTTTCTTGATGAGTGAGACCTTTAATACAATTGGACACTGTCTCATTGGCAGGAAGATTTGAGTCGATATCAGCCACATTATCTGATTTCTGTTCCATTGGTATATGAGACCCTTTACAGGTGCTTCAATCCATCTGTTGTTTTTAGCTTTCCTGTTTCCATTCATCATATTAGAAAACTGGTATGTCTCTAATAATGTAGAGATATTACAAATTTCTTGGCTTTGTGATTGTCTCAGATCTCTTTCATCAAAAGTTATATTCCCCTAAATTTTATTGTTGTGAGGTTGGAAGATTTTCATTTAGTCATATGCTAAGATGACTTCTAGCTTCTTTCTACATGATAACATCTCCCAGGGTTACAAACTAAGTATGAGGTCATTGCTTGTTGCAAACTTCAACTTCTTACACCTATATTTGTAGTAAGATTTTGGTTACTTGGATATTCAGCGAACATTTTAAACCATTTTATGCTTTCAATGTTATGATTGATTTCTGCACCTTGTTATTAAAATTGTTATATTTTCTAGATTTTTTGTGTTACTGTTTTCTCTGTATCTCTGAGGATATCTTATATACTTTGTTCTGCAATTACTATTATTTATTCATTGTTATATCACTTATAGGGCCATTCAGAAGCAGATTTCTACGAGCTCTCCTATTCGTAAGCTTGTTGCGCTACTGTTCTTAAGGATCAGTATGGTGTACATGGAAGCCAAAAGAATTTATGAGGTTTTAATTAAAGCGAATTTTAATATAAGTTTTTTTTTTTTTTTTTTTATTTGGGTCTCAAATTTGTTGTTACTATTTGGATTGTTGTAGCTTACCATGAGAAATTGACATCAATAAGAACTCTTCATGTAAGGTTTTTTTCCCTTAAATGCCCAAGAATATGAATTTTTGCCACATCTTTTAATTAACATAGAAAATGGAACTTATAAAATTCTCAATTTGAGAATGTATAAAATAGTTATTCACTTTCCTTTTTTATGGCTAAAATAGAAAGTAGTTGACTATTTGAGATGATGGGTCTTAATCTTACTAGTTACCTGATATCTTGAGGCCATTGTGTTACGATGCCTCCACCGCTGTCATTGTGAAATGGTTCTGTCCATCCATCTTAAATATGTTTCTTCTGTATCCCAGTTCTGAAAATTTCGGACATATGAAACCTGCAAGTGAATAAAAGTTGTATTATTGATACGATTTTAAAGGCTTTCCTGTCACTTCAATTTGATGGAATAGTTTGTATATTTCATTACATCTTTGTCGAGTTCTATATCTTTAATAGTTCTGAGTTGCTATGTCTTTGATAGCTTCAGCTGTTTCCTGGACATGATCTTCCTGGAATTTCTCTTGTAATGCAATCTATAATTGTTTTGTTTCTGTAGGGAAAATGTTTAACAAGATCTCCAGAACAACCTTCCTTCTTTATTTCCATGTTGGACCTACTGTGGGCTAGAGTTGTTGCAGGCTTATTGCAGCCACTGCATATATTAGCAAGGAAAATTATTTACAGTAAAATTCATGCTGCAATTGGTATTTCAAAGGTCTCTTAGTTTTATTTATTAATTTTAATTTTTTTTATAATTATTAATTTTAAAATTTCCTCTTAATTTAATCTTTTAAGAGTTATGCTGCGTCCTTTTGGAAAGAAAGAATCAGAGTAAATTTGTTAACTGGACAGTTCCTCTTTTTATCTTTAGGCTGGCATAAGTGGAGGTGGTAGTTTGCCTACATTTGTTGACAAATTTTTTGAGGTTTGTTGCATGGCATCTTGGCTATTTAAATAATATAGTGTAATTAGATATAGCTCACAAAGTCTTGAGAGTTTGACAATCAGATGCCTGAACATTAATTGTGCTCACAACTGTTTCTTGTATTATTTGTTAATCTTTATCCAAGTGATTTAGATGGTAGATTCAATTGTCACAGTTAAAAATTTTGGCATCTAATTGTCAATCTCCAAGACTTTGAGAGGGCATTTCTAATTAACCCTAAAGAACATTTCTTGTTTTATTTTATCAATTTATTTTCATTGCTTTAGGCAATTGACATAAAAATTCAGAATGGGTATGGCTTAACAGAGGCATCTCCAGTTGTTGCTGCCCGACGCTTAAATTGTAATGTGAGAAGTATATTCCCTTTATCTTTTATCTTCGGCTTCTATAATTAATTTATTCTAAAGAACTGAATCACACTCAATATATACTAATTCAATAAGTGAAAATGAAATGGAAAAATTTGCCATTTTAGTCCTTGAAATCTTTCTGTTTTGCAAGCTTAATCATTTGCATAACTTTTTAATCCCTCAACCAGTTTGCGACAAAAATTTTGGCCTTTAACCAGTGGTATTTATTTATTGTTTTTGGCAAGGCTTTGTAAGTGCAATATATATGAATCATAGCTGGTAAATGTAGTCTACTAGTTGATTCACTGGCTAATTTACCTTTATGTGCTGTATTCTGGACTTTTAGTTTCATGCATTCTTTATCAATTTTAGATATTTAAATGGGTTCTTAAAGTCCTTGACTTGGAATGTATTCTTTTACTCTAATCATGATATTGTCATATTAGTTTTTGGCTTTCCTTAAAAAGCAATTGTTGAATTATCAAAAAAAAAAAAAAACAGTTACACTAGTTTAGTTACTTTCATAGAGGAGGGAAAAGGAGAAGAAAAAAAAAAAAAAAAAAAAATCTAATTCACTTCTAAAATGTAGAGGTCGCTAATACTGCCAAATCTAAAGAACCAATGATTGGTGTTGTGCTTATTATACAGTGTTCAACAAGGGAAAAAATATGGTAGTTTGTTAAAGCTTGCTATATAGATGTATCAACTCTATCCACTTTATGCAATGCTACTTCATTTGACAATATCACAGATTTAACCTTTGAAGGTTCTTGGTTCAATTGGGCATCCTCTTCAACATGTAGAGGTAAAAATTGTTGATGCAGAAACAGACGAAGCCCTTTCTGCTGGTTCTAAGGGTATTGTCAAAGTTAGGGGCCCTCTAGTAATGAAGGGTTATTACAAGGTAAAGTAAAACTTTCTTACATATGCATAATGGGGAAGATCTTTTAAAGCTCTTTATGCTAATTTTGCTATATGTGTAAAATGTTTACAGAACTGGTCCTTATATGGTCTATAGGTGACTGGGTAACATTATCATAGTTCAAGTATGCTGAATTCTTAAATGTATCATTAGTTATTTTCATTCTACTATGCTTGCGTTGGCGTTCCAGCTATGTTTACATTAGCATCTGGAACACTAAGTTGTTTTCTATGACATTGCATTGTAATAAGTTCCTCTATGAAATGAACTAATTTGTGCTTGTTATACTGAAGTGATTTTTATGCATGGGCTGGTTTCTCGATTTGATGCCATTTGGTTATGAACATTTGGCTGTTTTTGGTTACAGAAGCCTGAAGATTGAGTGGTAGTTCTTCTGCATAAGTGAAGGATAAACATACCTAAGCACTTCAACATTTATAACCTTCAAAATCTGCACGCTATTACTTTTTCCAGCCTGAAATATTTACCAACAGAAGTTATTAGATAGACTTGTGTTTCTGTGATTCTACAAAGTAATCAATACTTTATTGGCCCATTGTTCTGTTTCCAACATTTTAACCTCAGATTTAAGTTCAGTTCTATGTGAAATGCACTGTTTAAAATATTTCTATTGATTCTTAAACTCATTAAGTGTAGAACACTGGTTATATGAAATCAGTTTACATTATGAATTCAATTATAGAGCACATCAAATTCATAATTTTCTTAAATTTTGAATTCTTTAATTTGTCTGTAATTATGTGCAGCATATGCGGAAAACGTATTTTCAAAATATTTTCATTTTCCTATCCTTCTCTTTGCCATAAGTAAACTAATATATCCTTATTATTTTATTTGATCTATCAATTTATACTTAATTTTCTCTTGTTTTAAACTTTTTCTAAACAGAATTTGGTAGCAACAAAACAAGCCGTAGATGAGGATGGTTGGCTGAATTCTGGTGATATTGGATGGATAGTGCCTACCCATTCTGTTGGTCGAAGTCGTCACTGTGGAGGAGTTATTGTTCTTGAAGGGCGTGCAAAGGATACTATTGTCCTCTCCACTGGTAATTGTGGCTTTCTGTTATATACTTGTCATAATAATGTGAAACATGATTTGGCATTTATACATTTTTTTACTTCCTGCAGTATAATAGTAAGGAATATGAAATATAATAAGCAATAGTATGTTCTTTTGTAAAAATATCTATGGGAATTTCAGTGAAAAAATTTATGCATAGAAACATAAAAAATTTAAAGTGAAAAATGACTGTTTATGAAAATAGGAATAATTATGTTGATTAAAAAATAATAATAATAATACTAACGTAATTAGCCAATATTGTTGGTGAGTCTAGTTGCCCAGATGCTAGTATTTCAATGATAGCATCAAGCTTTATTTCTGTAGTTTCACCAACAGTCAACAAAATGCTTCTATGTTTTAGAGTTCTCCATAACAATTTGTCCATGAGTTTATTTGATAATTGCATTGTAATGAAAATATTTCTAGTTTCTTGCCATTTAACTTAATGCTTGAAGGAGAAACAACACAATTTTGGGGTTTCCTACAGAATTATTGATGCAGGACAACTTGAAATGTGTTTCCTTAAAAAACTGATTTGGATTCTGCTGACTTTGAGAGATTTCAAGGAATTATAAGAAATAAGCTTTTAGCATTGCACTGAGATGAGCACTAGGCTTCACCCCTAGGCTTCCGACTTGCACTTTTTTGTTATACAATCGCATAACAAAAACATTTTGTAAATTCTTATTAGTTGAATTTTTCAGCAAAATAGAGAACTACTTCATTTCTAGCCTCTTAACTAGCAAGCCTATTCTAGCTTTCATGTATGTTGAGCTGCCTCTAAGGAATGCCAAACCCAAGTTTGGGCTTTAGAGCAATCTTTTCCCTGCCTTTTGTGGACCCTAATTTGTTGCTAATATGTATCTCTACAAAAAAAATTCATTCTCTTCCAGTAATTTTCTTTAATAATTGAGAAGTTATACGACTTTTGAAAATTTCATTTACTTAAGTTGGAAGCATGGTAATGCACGGCTTCAATATAAAAGGAAAATACTAATGGAATATTTGATGAGGATAAATTGGTAAAATGTAAAAGTGAAGGAAGACTAAGTGAATTATTTAAAGAAGATACCATGTATTTCACCTAACAAAATTGTGTCATTAATGAAATAGGATGAAGAAGCTTACTCTTCTAGCCAAAAACAGATAACATGGTGTATTACCTTCTTCTTTTGATGGTGGTGTTGGGGAGCTGGCCTATCTTTTGTAATCGCTCCAGTTTATTACTGCTTGTCTCCCACACTTCTTGTCCAAACAGTCAAATGGCTGCTCCTGCCACTAACCCCTTTTGTACAAATGGATTTGCAATTTTCAAATTGAATTTTCTGCTTAAGTTAAAAGATTTTTGCTTCAGGCATGTATTTTAAATTAATTAAACTTCTATTAACTGATTTATTACATGTCGAGAAATAGGTGAAAATGTTGAACCATCTGAAATTGAAGAAGCTGCACTGAGGAGTAGTCTGATTCAACAAATTGTTGTCATTGGCCAGGTGAACAATAGTAAATGTTGACAATGGTGATTTAAACTTCTCACAATGTTTCACTTTGATATTTCATTTTCTTTCTTCTGATGTGGCATTGATGATATATAGGATCAACGACGTCTTGGAGCTATCATTGTACCAAATAAGGAAGAGGTCATATTAGCAGCAAAGAAGTTATCCATCTTGGACTCTAATGCCTCTGATGTCAGTAAAGAAAAGATGGCTAAACTGCTCAATGAAGAGTTGAGAAAATGGTATGACTTGGTTCATAATGCTTTTAACAATGTGATGTTCATTATGATTTATTACTTTGGGGGAACAGAGTTATGTAATGGCTTTCAGTTTCCCTGGAGTATTGCTAATATAAATATCATGCTATTGAATATTTAGACTATGTTAGCAATATTGAGGAAATGCAAGAGTATTTATTCTGCAAAAAAAAGTAGTTTTCTTGTATTTAAGAAAAATACATAGAAGTGCAGTACTGAAAAATCATAAACTAAGTTTAAATTAATAGGTGTAGGTTGCTGCTTTATGGTGCATTCCTTAATAATGCTTTTACCAGTAATATGCAAAAGAAAGAGTTGGTTGAGCAAGAATACTAGAAGATTAGCTAGAAAGTATATATTTCTTGACAAGAAATTTTTTAGTGAACTTGCATTTGGTTTAATAAGGAAGCAGGTAGTTAGATGGTAACATTATCCTAATGTAAGTTGAGCTAGATCTGTCTTCCTAGTTTAAAATTGACTGTACTGTAAGACAATTTAAGCAACATATATCATATCCAATATGAAGGCTATACATGGTCATTTTTTTCTTTTCTTTTTTGATAAATTAAGGCTATACACGGTTTGTTCATCTGTAAGGGGTCAACAATATCAATTTTGTTAAATCAATTTAAATTGCCACATACTTTAAAATTAATTAAATTCAATCTAACATGATATCAAAGCAAGGGGTTTTGAATTTGACTATTGTTGCTCATTGTTCACATGTTGGATTATATTCGGTCTGCCAAATGTATTAAGCGGCAATTTACTTTGGATCTTGTAGTCTCCATATGTTTCTTTAATGGGTTTGAATGTAAAAAGATTACTCTTTGTGAGCCTGAGAAATCCTTTTGAAGATTGATATCATGTTCATTTAATGTGGTAAAACTTCCTACTCTCCTAACTGTTATTTCTTGTGCAATAATGTTCTTTGGATTCTTTTTCTTTCTTTCTTTCTTTCTCCCCCCCCCCCCCCCCCCCCCCCCTTTTTCCTCAACAGGACATCGGAGTGCTCATTTCAAGTTGGACCGGTCATGATTTTGGATGAGCCTTTTACTGTAAGTTTTTGGATAACCTGGTTTTTCTTTTTGCTTTATGTGAACCTTTTTACCATCAATGATAGTGAAGACACAGCAGTTTTAACTTTAGTTTCATTTGAAACAGATCGACAGCGGATTAATGACTCCTACAATGAAAATCAAGCGGGATAAGGTTGTGGATAAATACAAAGAACAAATTGTTAACATGTACAAGTAATTTCTGATACACGAGAGTCAATTTTTATGTTAAAAAAAATATAAAAGAATTAGTAGGGATAATTAAATGTTAAAGAGATTCAATTGAAAACATTTATCATTTTTGTAATTCAATATGAAATTTGCATTGACATATCTTAATCTTGAATTTCCTCATCATTTGCATAAACTGTAATGGTGAAGTTTATTTATATGGTGGGAGATAATGCAAAATACGAGTTCCAAAAACAATAAAACTTTTTTTAAAAATATATATATATATATATCTGCTTGCCTTGGCTCTTTTGAATTCAAAGAAAAAGCATATATAATAAGTTATTGAGTACTAGTTCTTGGACAAAAGCATTTTATTGGAAATTATAAATGTGATCTCATCATCAAAGATCAAACCTTAAATTGTTTCTTTTAAATTGTGTTTTTTAGATTGATAGTAATTGCAATTAAGATTTTATCAATAATTATTCATGTGTTTCTATCCGTTTTTCTAATCCTATGATATGATAGTTTGTTTCTTTATCAACTTTTATTTGGTATATTTCACATATAATTTAATAACTTTATCTTATGTTACCTTTTTTGTAAATTTTCATCAATTTTTTTTCTTTATATGTTGATTATGATACATGAATAAATATTAAAATTACTGTTTGAATATAATTGTTAAGATTATCTCTTAATAATAATAATTAGATTAGAGTTTAAATTAGATATTATCTTATTCTAATTTTTTTAAAAAAAAATTAAATTACTTTTTTCAAATAATAAATAAAAATAATAACAATAATTGTGATTGAGACTCTATCAATATCTATTTTATTTGTCTCCCCAATCATATGATCTATATATTTTTCTATCAATTTTTATTTTATATTTCTCTCTTATAATTTTAAGTTTAATATTGCCTTATTTTAAATCTCCTAAGTAAGTTCTCACAAAATTTTATTGATTATGAAATTGATAATTATAATTAAAATTCTATAAGTAACTATTTGTTTTGTCTTTTCAATTTCATGATTTGTCTGCTTATCTACTTTTTCAATCATTTTTTTATCTCGTACATCATAAACAATTGCATTTATCCAGAATATTTAATTTTTTATGCAAATGCACATTTAAAAATTATTTTCAATAAAATTACATACAATATTTATTTTAAATCACATTTTTGTTTTTGCGCCAAATCTCCTCGACAAATAGAGCTGTAATAATTTTTTTTAATTTAAAAAAAAAAGCCCTAATTTTAATCGTATTTTCTTTTATCCCCCATTTATCCATTTTCTCCATCCCTTCTTTCAATCTTTTTCGCCATTTACAGTGGGAATATGAGAATATGAAAATGCTGTTGAATCATCCCCAACATCATCATCACCTTACCTTCCTGAATCTCATCCGCTTCCATGACCACCAACGCTTCACTTTTCCGGTCACTCCTCACCTCTCTTCTTCCTCCACCGTCGGCGGACGTCCCAGCAACTTCTTCCCAATTTCTTGCCACCAAAACCCAGAACCAGCAACTTCAAGAAGTGAAGAAGTTCTCATCCGGACACACAATGCAAAGTCTGCCGCAGTTGTACTTCGCCAGCTCTCCTCCCAACAGAAGACGACCTCAACTTCAGCTCCACCAGAAGCACAAGTGTTGCCGTCGCAGGAGAATAAAGAAGGCCCGATTTCTCCGGAAGATAAAGTGAAGCTTCTCGAGATGTCATTGGTGACCAAAAGAACACCTCAATTTCCGGGATCTATTTACATTCAATCCTCGAGCGATAAAGATGTGGGTTCTTCTTTGCCGCCTATTTCCACCCTCATTGAACGCCGGAAAGGGCCTATTGGTGTTCAGGAAACTTGTGCTTATGTTGATGATGGTGATGAGTTGTTATTGAAGGCTCTTAAGATTCGCCGGAAAGTCACTGTCGAGATTTTTAAACAGGCGATGAGAAAAGGGAAGTTTGGAATTACTTACTACACGAATTTGATTGATCAATTGTCTGATTATATTGATTTTGTGATGATTCAAGCTGCTTCCATGAAGCAATTGCCTCAGTTTTCATCTTCATCTTTCAATGTCCGTGCTAGAACCTTTATAGATGACTCCGGTGTTGTTCCACTGATAAGGTATACACACTTTGTTTTGAATCATAAATGAAATGTCTAAGTTTGTTTGTTTATTTAGACTGTGATGTTTGTGTAATTTATGCTTTTCTGACTGCAATTTCCTTGTAATCTGCAAAATAGCAAGAATCAATCTCGTGGTTTTTCTCTCTGAATTCTGCAGGTGGTTGAAGCACAATTCGTTGTCCTATCCCCAAATTGGGAAGATCATTTGCATGTCCAGGGGAAATCTTAGTTCCATAAGAAATATGGCTGAGTGGTTGAAGTCTGTTCATGTAAAAGGGAGGTTTATAGGAGTTGTGTTCACAAGGGCAGGAGGCAATATATTAGATCACAAATTAGATGACTTAGATGAGATTGTTGGGTATTTAGAAAGAAATGGGGTTAGAAGGGATTGGATAGGTTATGTTCTGAGTCGGTGCCCCGAGATTTTGAACTTTAGCATGGAAGAACTCAAGTCTCGTGCTGAATTCTACTTAAATATGGGAATGGATGAGAGGGATTTTGGTACAATGGTTTTCGACTGTCCTAAGGTGCTTGGCTATCTTTCTATGGAAGAGATGAACCAAAAGGTACATTGGTGACATTATTTTTCTTTGTTTGCTGGCACAATCTGTCATAAGGAGCTTTTGGGGGTTTCTTTATTAGAAATTTATCTCGTCTTCATAATGTTACATCAAAATTCTCTGCTAAAGAATTTTACAGATTGTTTTAGAAGTTAATTTCATAACTTGATATTCCAGAGGAGAAACTTCCAATCAGTTGTCCTAAATTTGGCTTAAATGGAATAAGTTTTGGTTTATGAACTGTGATATTGTATATGAACTCAACAATATATTCCTCCTGTATCTTCAGGTTGATTTCCTGAAAGAATTTGGCCTCAGTAATGAAGAAGTTGGGAGATTAATAGCGTTTAAACCACAGTTGATGGTGTGTAGCATTGAGCAGAGATGGAAGCCTCTTGTTAAGTATTTTTACTATCTTGGGATTTCTAAAGATGGTATGAGAAGAATTCTTACCCTCAAGCCAATGATATTCTGTGTTGATTTGAAGAGCATCATTGTGCCAAAGGTGAGCAAGTTATATGATCTTTCTGGAATTAAAACCCATTGAACCTTGGAAAAAAATGCAAACTAATCTAGTCGTAATCTTTTTATTATTCTAAGATCATTGTAAAATTTAAACCAGGAACAATCGTAGTATCTAAAATTTGATCCTTCAGCAATGTTATTAGTTGAGAGATTACATATATATTGTCTGCCTTTGCTTCTATGACTTTATTATGTAGGTCTTCTGTTAGCTCTCATTGCGAAGGTATATGCAATGATTTTACAGGAAAATAATCATATACTTAAAATGTAGGCAGTTTTTAGGCTTTTTACATCTCATTCTTCACTGAATACCTCTTTTCGTTTTTGGAGGTTCAATTTTTCCGAGACGTAGGTGTTAAGGAAGAAGCCATTGGCAGTATGATTACAAAGTTTCCACCATTACTGACATACAGTCTTGATAAGAAAATACGTCCTGTGGTATGCATTCTTCTCCTTTTCAATAATTTTGTTTTAACTCTATTATGTTCCATTCACCAGGAATAATATTTTTAAGTAACTAAAAAGCTTCTGATAACCCCTCTTACTTTTATCCCATTTTATTTGTATTATGGCAGAGTTTCAGAAGGTTAGCTTTGACCATGTATCATCAGCTTTTCATGATTTTTGTGATAATTATATCTCCAAAGTTATTCCTTTAGTAAAAATTTGTAGAAGGTGGAAGTGGATTATCTAGTTTTTGCTTGTTGACTGTTCATTTCATTACACAATGATGAATAAATGCAAATAGAAACCATTACACATGAAATGGGGCTCTGGGATTCTTTTCATTTATAGAAATACTGTATATCAGAAAATTCTGCAAGGTGGATTAAAGGCTTCCAACCAGTTTCCTTATAAACTTATGTTTATTGGATCAAACTATTCTTGTTGTTTCCAAAATTCAGTCTCTGGTAGTATTAATTTGTTACAAATACATAGGAGCTGATTTGAATGGCATGGTGTTTTCTTTTTGGTTTTTCTTGAAGGTCATATTTCTGTTAACAAAAGCTGGAGTGTCCGAGAACGATATAGGGAAGGTGATAGCCTTGGCACCAGAGCTTCTGGGCTGTAGCATAGCAAAGAAACTGGAACATAGCTTGAAGTACTTTTTATCTCTTGGCATATCAGTTGATGAATTAGGTGAGATGATTGCTGATTTCCCCATGCTGCTACGGTACAACGTAGATGTCCTACGTCCAAAGTATCGTTATTTGCGTAGAACAATGATCCGACCTTTAAAAGATCTCATTGAATTCCCCAGGTATTTAACCATTTTGTTCTACTAGGTTTGTTCCAAGGTGTCATGCATGCAGACAGAAACAAATGGAAGTTTAAAACATGATAATCTGCAGGTTTTTCAGCTATCATCTAGAAGAAAGAATCGTTCCCAGACATCAAATTCTGGTGGAAAACCGGATAAATTTCAAGCTGAGGTACATGCTGAGCGATTCAGATGAGGAATTTAGACAGAGGGTGGAGGCTGCAGTTGAAAGGCGCCGGAGATTTGAGTCTGGTTTGACTCCTGATGATCCTACTATCTCCCTAACTGCTGCTTCAACTCTAAGCTCAGAAACTGAGCTAAAAACTGTAGATGATGATCACAAACTACAATCTTTTCAGGTAACTGTGGCTGAGTGATGTATATACAACAATGATGTAAATACTTCACACATGTATATATATATATATATATATATATATTCAAGTTTGAATCTTTTTGATATTTTTAGGAGAGAATAATATAAAAAACATACAAAAATATGAAAATATCTCATTTTAATTCTGACAGAATGAACAAAAATCATAACTCCAAATATCTTTAGTTAAGAAACAAAAATTGCAAGACAGAATCTATAAATTATGGAAGTTTGTGAGACCAAATTTGTTACGCCAAATCATAGAGATAAATCTAAGCATGGATGAAGAAAAAGTGAAGGAGATGAAGAAACGGATCACAAGGTTTGATTTGGAAGGAGCTTACGGACTTAAAATTCCAACGAAGTTTGCAGAAGAAAATCTTGTTATGTATTTGAGCAATCCAGAAAAGGAAAAGTTAAAGGCTGGAAAAGATATTTTCTTTTCTAATGTCATCTTAAACAATGACAATATTAACAGAAAGGTTTTGAAGTTCAGATTAAAAACTGGCGGTTATTATCTTAGTTTTAGAGAGTTATATGGAATGGGTGTTGGTGATAAGCTCCGTATTAGATTTAATCTCCATTTGGGCTTGCTAGAATTGAATTTTATAAGATCCTGAATTTCTCTCTTGGATTTTTTTCTCCTTTTTATGCTTTTCTGCCTTCTTCAATTGAAACCCATGTTTGAATTCTGCCTTCTGGAAAGATTTGTACAGGTAAATTTGCATTTCAAGGATTGGGGAATTTCATTTTCGTGGGTTTAAAACCCTCTCCATGTACTATATATTTTCTTTTTGAATTTTGAGCAAATTGTTGTAAATTTCTTCTGATGATGATCAATTGTTCTGCGCCGAAAGCAAGATGGGGGCTCCTACGTTCTCTCATTTCTTCATCCCCAATCTCGCCGAAGCTCACTTGAACATGGAAGCAGGTTATATGGACCTGATAATTCCTGTTCCACCATGAGTTTTTGTTGGGGAAATTCATAAGGGGAGTTCAGGTAAGAATCTAAACCAATATGGAAATTTGAAGTGAAATTAATTTGGCCAGAAAGTTTTGACTCCCAAACCTTGGACCTCCAATGAAGAGCCTTGAATAACTTTCACAGTAGAGGAATTTTCTTTCAGTTTTCATTGGAGTAAGTCAGTTTCTTAGGTAGAGAGGGGGATGATTCATATTACTTCCATTGTTATGAGAAATTTGTATTCCATTATGTATAATATTTCTTACCCTATATCTTGTCAAAGTTTGAATTCTTCGTACCCATATTGGTTGCTTATATTTTACAAGAAAATTTGTGGGTTTTTTTTCTAGACTCTAGAAAGATGCTTGTTTCAGACTTTTTCTGTTAAGAAAAATTGGTTTTCACTGTCATTTTTATCATCTTTTGTGTTTATGTGCTTTTTTGTCTTTGTAGTAGATAAGAGAATATGTTTCACTCTTAATTTACATCTTAAAGATTATAATATGTGATTAGTTCAGATGATTGGAACCTCATTTTGGAGGGCTAAATTTATATATCTGACCTTCACAGAGATTACAGGTTCTTCTGCAACTTAATTTTTTTAGCCTGAAATTTTCATTCTATGATCCAAAAGCTCGAACTTCTCAGGGGATAGATATTCTGTTTAAACTCTTGTGTTTTGCTACCAGATTGGTTGATATTTAGGGAAAATACAAAAATTTAAAGGGTTTAGACTCAGATGATTCAGTTACAAATCTTTGGGAATTCATTGAAATCATCAAGATTTACTTTTTGACTGGTTTAATACTATCAAACATGTATTAGATGATGCAGATATGTTTAATATGGGGCTTGCATTACTTACTTCATTTGAACCATTAAAGAATTCTAGAATCTCATGATTGACTTGGAAAATAACTTTAAAAATTATACACAATTTTGGGATTTGGAGAGAAGATAAGTATTGTGAGTGGGTCAAAGAAACAGAAATCTTCAAACATGAAAATCTCCAAATTGGACATTTGTCAATAACAGAGCCAACAATTCATCTATGAATTCTCTCTAATCTTCTCTGTAAACCACTCATATATTTATATATACGGAGTGATAATATAATTGTTTTAGGAGAAAAAAAGAAAGAAAGAAAAGAATAGTGTTTGGTACATTTTACTGATTACAGATCGAGATGGAGTATGAAGCTGTACCTGAAGGGGTTGATATTAGGGGAAGATATGATCCGGAATTTGAAAAGATTTTGAGTAAGCATGCTTTGCAATTTGTTGCTGATTTACAGAGGGAATTCAGGAATCACATCAAGTATGCAATGGAATGTAGAAAAGAAGCAAAGACGAGGTACAATAACGGCGGATTGCCTGGATTTGATCCGGCAACTAAGTATATTAGAGAGAGTGATTGGGTTTGCGGTGCTGTTCCTCCGGCTGTTGCTGATCGTAGGGTTGAGATTACTGGTCCTGTTGATAGGAAAATGATCATCAATGCTCTCAATTCCGGTGCTAAAGTTTTCATGGTCAGTTAGTTCTCCATTTATATAAATTCTGTGATTTTGTAAGAATTAATTTGAAATTGAATAAATTGACAGGCTGATTTTGAAGATTCACTTTCTCCGAATTGGGAGAATTTGATGAGGGGACAAGTGAATTTGAGGGATGCTGTGAATGGAAATATAAGCTATCACGACCAAGCTAGGAACAGAGTATATAAGCTTAATGATCAGACGGCCAAGCTTTTTGTTCGTCCCAGAGGCTGGCATTTACCGGAAGCACATATTTACATCGACGGCGAACCGGCGACCGGTTGTCTCGTTGATTTTGGTCTTTATTTCTTCCACAATTATGCAGCTTTCCGACGCACACAGGGTGAAGGGTTTGGTCCCTTCTTTTATCTCCCCAAAATGGAGAATTCTAGGTTTGTGAATCAGCCTGTTTAATTATTCAATTTCAGATTCATAATGAATTTTTTATTGGGAACGTTTGTTTTGGTATGAGATGACAGGGAAGCGAGAATATGGAACAGTGTGTTTGAGAGAGCAGAAAAAATGGGTGGAATTGAAAAGGGTAGCATTAGAGCTACTGTTTTAATCGAAACACTTCCCGCTGTTTTCCAAATGGACGAAATTCTCTATGAATTGAGAGATCATTCTGTTGGTTTGAATTGTGGGAGATGGGATTATATCTTCAGCTACGTGAAGACATTCCAATCTCATCCTGACCGTCTGTTACCCGACAGACTTCAAGTTGGAATGACACAACACTTCATGAAGAGTTACTCTGATCTGCTCATCAGAACTTGTCACAGGCGCGGAGTTCATGCCATGGGTGGGATGGTATGTTCATTTCTTGATCCTATTCCTCCTCTTAAACAACTACATAATTTGTTGAAAATTTTGAACAGGCAGCACAGATTCCAATAAGAGATGATCAAGCAGCAAACGAAGCAGCCATAGAATTGGTGAAGAAAGATAAGCTAAGAGAAGTGAAGGCTGGACATGACGGAACATGGGCAGCTCATCCTGGCCTAATCCCATCTTGCATGGAAGTTTTCAACAATTACATGGGAAACTCTCCCAACCAAATAGAAACCATGAAAAGGGAAGACGCGTCCGTTTTGACAGAGGAAGATCTTTTACAGAGGCCGAGAGGGGTTCGAACCATGGAAGGGCTTCGACTGAATACGCGAGTCGGGATTCAGTACTTAGCTGCCTGGCTCACTGGGTCAGGCTCAGTGCCACTTTACAATCTCATGGAAGATGCAGCCACGGCCGAGATTAGCCGAGTTCAGAACTGGCAGTGGCTGAAATATGGGGTGGAATTGGATGGAGACGGGCTTGGAGTGAAGGTGAATTTGGAGTTGTTTGGGAGAATCGTTGATGAAGAAATGGGGAGGATTGAGAGAGAAGTTGGAAAAGAGAAATTCAAGAAAGGAATGTATAAAGAAGCTTGTAAGATGTTCACGAGACAATGCACCAAATCAGTTTTGGATGATTTCTTGACTTTAGATGTTTATAATGATATTGTCATCCATCATCCCAAAGGAGATTCAAGGCTTTAAATTAAAGATTGTGTTTTTTTTTTTTTATATATATATTATTAAAAGAAATCATCTTTTCAATTCAGGAATAGCCCAAGAACTGTGTTACTTGGTGTATTTTTTTGCTTCATTTACCCTAAATAATTATGTTTGTTTTCAATTTTGTAATCAGCAATAAAGAGTCAATTTATAGATTTTGTAATCATGTTTCACAAATAAAAAATAAAATTTTATATTAGAATAAATTTCAGTAGAATATAATTATAAATAATTATTAAAAAGGTTAAAAGTTTTATTTAACTTTACAAATATCAATTGATGATCATAACTAGTGCAATTACCAATATATCTAACACAAACTTGTTTTATCAAGTCAAATAATTAATTGGGTATTCAACTGAAATTTAAGACTTCATGTACTTAATTGTAAATGTGTAAGAATATAGGGAAGGGTTTAAAATTAACTCAACTTTCCATAAAACTTGATTCCATGAGTACGCATTTAAATTTAATTATATATTTAAAATATATAATTAAATATTTTAATATAAATATTTATATAATAAGATACGGAAAGATTTATCTCTCAAATAAATAAGTGAGACGTGAGAGAGAAGAGAAACATAGAGTTGAGATGTAGAAGCTCGAAAAAAAAATCAAAATTCTATCATTTTAAAAAATCATCGTTTTGGATCTTCCTTGTTGAAAATCATATACCGAAACTTTGTCAAAGTTCATTTCGCGAGATCAAGTCCAACAAGATTTCAAGCTCACAACGGATTGATAAAAATAAAACCCATAAAAAAATCATTTGTAATTTATTTACACATAACATATTTTTTCTGTAATTTTTAATTTTCAAAAAATATATTCAAAAAAATTTATTTACACCATAATCCAAATTAAGTGTAATAAGTAAAGCTATTCATACTTTCTATAGTCCTTGCCTTTTATATAAATGGTAAGGTTGGTGAATGTTACATGTTATATATATATATATATATATATATATATTATCTCTTAATAAATATTTGTATTTTTATATTAGTCTTCTCTTTTAATTTTATCATCTAAATTATGATTAATGTATCTATGTTGAAGAGACTATAGATTACGTATCAATGACTATTTTAACAAACAATTATACATATACACTGACTGAATTTCATTTCATGAAACTCTAATTGTTTAGAGAGAGAGAGAGAGAGAGAGAGAGTAGAAAATATACTTATCTTTGTAAGTGCAACTAAGAAAGAGATTATGATTCCTTTCCCCTCAAATTGCAAATATTACCATATTGGTTTGTTTGGAAATTAAGGCATACTCAATGTAGATAAACGACAAGTCAAAAATTCCAAAATCACTTTTAGCTATATATATATATATATATATATATATATATATATATATATAATATGTATGTATGTATGCTGCCCTAAAAGCAAACAAAATAAATATTCTAGTTGTTTATTTCTTGGATTTGAATATTAGAAAAACCTAATCCAAGAAACCATTATAATTAGATTCCCAAGCTCTTTTGTCCATTCTATCTTTGGTAATCATATCACCCACGTGTCCCAAATCCATTGCAAAGTTTCCAACTTAAGTTTTTAGGGTTACGTTTGAAACCTAATTAAAACTTTATACTTTTTTTTTTCTTCCTTCCCTTTCCTTTCTTATTTAAAAATTGTTTTATTTGGTTTGATGTGTCCAAATCTTAGAGGGTTTTTGATCATGGAATCATGGAGATTGGACCAAAGTGCTCTTTAGCTACTTAGCAAGTAATGGTTACAATAATCGAGGGGCGTGGGGTGGGGGGTGTAGGGGGGACATGTTCTCTTTATTTAAATTGGATAAGGTTTTTGGACCTGTTCTTATCGTTTAGTATTAAAGATATGATGCCATTTTTTTGCTTATATATATATATATGTGTGTGTGTGTGTGTGTATGTATGTATGTATGTGCTGTCTATCAATCTTTTCTTCTCTTATTTATTTGTTTTTGTATAAAGTATGTTCTTCTTGCTTACTATTTAAACCCCATCTAAGAATATTGCTTACTTTAATTTGTACGTACATGTCATTTTCAGACATTAACCGGTTAGATTTCATAGATTATGATAACGTAATATTATTCAATTCTTAATATTCTTAAAATTCAGTATGAAGAAAAGAATTATAATATTCTAAAAAATTTATCAAGAGTTAAATAATTATGTTCTACTAACTAGATATAAAATATACAATTCTTAAATAATCTTTGAAGATATTTTTGAAATTCTGTACAAAAAAGAAAAATTATAATCTTCTAAGAAATTTATCAAAGTTAAAAATTATGTTCTACTAAATAGATATAGTATATACAATTTTTTAATAATTTTTGAAGATTATATCTAATAAAATATCATATTTCTAACTGTAACAGTTTAGGAATATGTTTTCTACTTACATACGTATGTACGAGCACATGGAAAAAGAAATCCATGCATAGCCCCACAAAGATCATAAAACAAGGGTATAGCTGAGGGAAGAAAGATCAAAAGATTAATTAGCGGAAAATACATAATCATTTTTCAATATTCTATGATCTATGGTGACTAACGTTGTTGGTCCACGTTATAATAATATATATATATATATATATATATATATATATATATTCACAAGTTTAATTAATTTGTTGAGTATTCCACACACCAAAGAAAATTGTTTTTCAATTAATTTAAAGAATAGATTAAAATATTTATATATATATATTATTCCGATAATAACATGTTAATTAATTAAGCCTCATAAATTAAAAAGAAGTTTAAAGAACCGTTGCATGAGAAAAGAATTCTTTTGTGTTTTTGCAAAGGAAACGGTCGGTCGGTCGGTCGGTCGGCCGGCCGGCGAATTTCTTTCTGCAAATAGAAATTATTTGAGAGCATGCATGCATATATATATATATACATATATGTATGTGTATATATATATATATATGCATACATTCATTCATGCAAGTTAATTATATATAATATCTAGGTACCTTCGAGAAACAAAGCCACGACGCGTGGAAGGTTTTTAAATTAAGAATATAATAATTGCCATTATAATGGAAATAATATATATATATATATATATATATATATATATAGAGAGAGAGAGAGAGAGAGAGAGAGAGAGAGAGAGAGAGAGAGAGAGAGAGATTATGGGATGATCATCTTGGTCAGTCTTTGTCATTCTCTTACTAGCAGATATATATATATATATATATAATATATAATATATTAAATTTGCCTGTAAACCAACATCATATATATATATTTTATAATAATAGTGATGGATACCTGTTTAATGTCATTTATGGATGACAGTTTGCATTAAGATCAGCAAATGCTATTGCCTTTATTGGAAGGCTATCTGTTCTTGAATTTAGGTTAATTATTTTAACCTGGTTTAAGAGAGAGACATTGTAAGGCTAGATATAAATAAATAAATAAATAAAATATATATATATATTTGAAACACCTACAGAAAGAAATGGAAGGTAGATTCAGCTGTCATACAAAAATAAATATCAAGCATTATAATCATTGAACTATTAGTTTAATGAAAATACGTAATACTATGTAAAATCTTAAATTCAATTGTGAACGCTATTTAAAAAAAAGTCGAAAAAAATCGAGATAATAGTTTTTATTTTTAAAGAAAAACATGAAATTAAAGGGAACGATAATTTTATTTAGATATATATATATATTTGTTAATGAGATTCTCAATCATCTCTTTGTTTTATAAAAGAGAAAAATTTATCATCACATCAACTCAAAAAAAAAAAAAAAAATATATATATATATATATATATTCTCAATTTCGTGTATATGTATACACATGATTTTCCAACCCTATAGGGAATTGACACCTTTAGCCCTTGGATTGTGATGAGGAGTACTTGTTGCTACCCTAATGACAAGCACAAGGAGATGTGTCTGTGCATGTGTGTGTGTATATATATATATATATGCATGTATACTTAGAGAGAGAGAGAGAGAGTTACGTTTATCTTACACAAGTTTTGTCGTCTTTTGGTTTTTTGAGTCCAAAGAAATTATGAAAGCTGAGAGTATTGGTGTTGGGAATTCAATCCTCTTCTTCTTTGCAGCCAACCAACCAACCAACCAAAAACCAGTTCCATCAACTTTTTACAAAATGGTAAAATTAATTTAAAAAACCATTTCCATATATATATATATATATATATATATATATATATATATATGTATGTATATCATCATTTGACGGGTATCAGCAGACAAACTGATATTGCCAATCTATCTAACTGTTTGACAATTTCTATCAGACAAGGGTCACCATCAAGTAACATGCATTTCACTTTCTTGAGTAAAATTTAATATAATTTCATAATATATATATATTGAAATTTTTTCTGATAAATATGTACTAAATATAATTACCTTTTTTGTGACAAAAAATCTAAGTAGAAACAACTTTAATTCTTGGTTTGAGGCCACATGTCTCAAATAATTAAATCTTGTCTCCTCTTATTTTATTCCAATTTTGATGAATAAGGGTTGATCGTGTAGGTGCAATGTATGTAGTCCTCATATTTAACTATTATTTTTTAAAAAATTTATTATTTATTAATACAGTATAACAAACAGTATATAATTAAAATATATTGTAAAATTGTCTTTAAACTGAATTAAATAAAGCAAATTTTCGTTTGAATTATGTTAGAAGCTTGAAGAAGATTGGAAGGTAAAATTCAAATAAAACCTAATTCTACCTAAACCCTAAAATGAGGATTAGAAACACAAAAACCAATCAAGAAATCCTATAAATTAGAAAATAGCAAATGAAAGTGAAGAAAGTTCAAAACTTTGAAACTAGTTCACGATATATGACTTTAATTATCTTGGCCCTTCAAAATTTGAAAACTAACCTACAAAATAGAGGCCACACAAACCTAAAGGTTAAAGGGTTCTTTTGTCTTTAATTTTATGTTCTTCAAATTAAATTAAAAAGTGATCAATGACCAAACAAGTGTATGAGAAAGAACAAATGAAATTTAATGTTTATGGCAATTAATTTTGAAATCAAAATAATTATGAAAAGATTAGAATACAATTGTAATGATTATAGTTATATATGCTGTAGAAAGATGATTGGTTGTTGTAGTCTTACAATGAAGGAATCCCTTTATTTTTTGTTTTTTGATTTTTGAATTGAAATCCTCAAGACTTTTTCTTTTCTATTTTTGAGAAAATAATAATGTTCGAAATAGCCAATTAATTAGTGAAACAAGTACACTTGGGTTTTTTCTCAATTTTAGAGGACCACTACCCTTTGTAATAAAAAAAAGAAGAAAAGAAACAATAATCCTAGTACTATGTACCATGTACCATGTTATTACCACCAATTCTTGAAAAGAAATCTCTAGACTCAATAGTACACATACCATTCATTAATCTTTATCTTTAGTGTGCTTTAGATTATGCAAATTTGTGGAGAAAAAAATGTAATAATCTTGTTTTCGGTATTTTTGTAAATAAAAAGTTTTGAATTTGATATACGTTAGAGATGATTTATGTTGTATTATGGACCCTATGCTATAATTTAAGAAGAATTTAGAAAACAAAAAAGATTATGCCCTAGAGATTATGCATGTGTTTGAATATGATATGTAAAGGTGTCAATCATACTCATGATATGTATTTTGATTAGGAAAAAATAGTGTTCATATATTTTTTTTTGTTTACACCATTCCATATTCCATATTAAGGTTTTTGTTTTTTGTTTTGATTAATCTGAATTTGATTCGAGTTACACTCATATATATATATATATTAAAAGGAAAATATATCCACCAAGGACAAAAATGTCCACACAACAAATAAAACCATATATTGCCATGTATACTACGGTTTGACTCAAAGTCAAACCCATCAAACATAAAAAGCGGAATGAGCAAATCACTCAATCAAAACGTGGATCTCCACTCTCCCACTAACAAGGACCGTTTCTCCACAACGGTAACCGCTAACAACCCACGAGCTGAATCTACACGATCCCTCTACCGCATCCTTATAAAAGGAAAGGATCAGACGAAGGTAAGGGCAAGCCAGATATACCAAAAAACAATTACCAATTCTATATTAAACTAACTTGATCGTCGGAGAGTTCCCACGGATCCACGTCCCCACCGAACTTCCTCTGTTTTGCAGGCCACTTCAATTCAGGGATTCTCCAAGATTCCTGGAGTCATATTTTACCTTTTACCCTCAAGATATCCTTACCAAATTTTGACGAATCAGTTTGGTTCCATTACCGGGAAAGAGTTTTGTTCCTTACCTTGACCTGTCCTCAAAAAAGCTATGACATCCCGACAATCAGGGAATCAAAAAATCATCCCGACGCAACACTCCCGACGTCTCACCCTGAGATTCACCTGGCCGCCCATTCCTCGGCGCCCGTCGATCCCCATCGCCGCTCCGCCCTGGAGCGACTGGGACCCAACGGGTCACCTCGCCGGACAGCCGACCTCCGCGACCACCTAAGCGAAAAGCGAGCCACTGACGATGGGCGAACAAAGGAAATAGAAGAGCTGTAGAGAAGGGTTGAGAAGCTCCAAAAAGAACGGGACCTCGCGGAACAGTGGAAGCAACTCCACGCGGAGTATGCTAGAGAGGGCCTAACCCATCCGATGCTCCCGAATGGAGGAAGAGTATACTCGGAAGCTCCACCCCTAAGATCCCGCACCTTGATCAACAAACAGACTGCAGCCACTAAAAGGACCGAAAGACACAGTAGACAGGCGAGCAGAAAATCCCGCCTAGCGGTTAGCGAGGTAGGAGAAAGCCACCATACCTCCAAACCCACTTCAAAGCTCGCCGAGAAACGGCGAGGTGTCGAGCAAAGTCCAGAAAAGGCCAAGAGTTCAACGAAAATTCCAAGGACGAGATCAATCGAACTAGGCCCGTTCACGAAGTGGATTCAGGACATAACGCCTGACCCCTCTCTCCAACTTCCAAAGTTTGTCCCGTATACCGGACAGACACGGCCGCAAGAGCACATATGCCATTACCAAACGCTCATGAGTCTAGTCACGAGCGACGAGGCGGTCCTGTGCAAAGCGTTCCCAAGCACCTTGACCAGCAAGGCGCTCACGTGGTTCACCTCCTTACAGTCGGGCACAATAGATTCCTAGAACACTCTAGAAAAGATCTTTCTAGACAAATTCAGTACAGCAGGAACGATTCCAAAAACAAGAGGAGACCTGGCGAATATCAAACAGCGAGATGACGAGTCTCTACTGTCGTTCCTCGAGCGATTTAAGAAGACTTATGACGAGATAGAAGGAATTAGCCAGGACACGGTCATCACATGCTTTGAGGGAGGCTTCCGCTCCAGAATGCTCTATACCGAGCTCCAATTAAGGAGGCCCGCGACCATAGGCGAAATGTTTGACGTAGCGCGAAAAGTTGCATTGGCTGAGGGCAGCACGCCTGACTCCGCCAGAGCAAAGGATAAGCCGGCCGACCTCCAGCAAAGTCCCCCGAGCTTCGCGGATAAAAAAGAGAAAGTTCGGTTTAAAAAGCCGGAAACGTTTACACCCTTGAACGTCTCGAAAGAGAGCCTCGTAGCAGTCATAAAGGACAAGTACGAGGTCCAAGACCCCGCGCCGATGAAGCAACAATCTTACCCCGCTAGGGATAAGACCAAATTCTGTGGGTTCCACCGTGATTATGGGCATACCACAGAAGACTGCTTCCAACTAAAAAGAGCCATAGAGCGCCTCATCAAAGAAGGGTGCCTGAAGGAGTACGTCGCCAACGCGCAACAACAAAAAGACAAAGGCGAGAGAGTGATTGACATGATCAATCCCAACATATCCTCGGTCAAGAAGATCAAAAAGAAAATCTATAACCTCACAAAGTCGTATCTCATTCCTGAATACGAGTTCGAACAACGCGAAGTTATCTCCTTCTCAAACGAGGAGATAGAACACAACGAGGAAGCAAGAATCACGCCCATTGTCCTCGAGGCGCAAATGACAAAGGACGGCATCGACAAGTGCACAGTGAGGAGGATTCTGGTCGATACAGGAGCTGCCAAGAACATCATGTACCTCCAGTGCTTCAAGGAAATAGGCCTAAGTGATGCCGACCTCAAGGCCAGCGGGATGGTCCTCGAGGGCTTCTCTACCCACAAGGTACCGGTAAAAGGAACTGTTCGAATACAGGTGACTCTCGGGAGGGAGAGCGGCAACGGACTGAAGATGTCAAATTTTACGTGGTGGACCTAGATTCCCCGTACAATGCGATATTAGGTACCCCCTACCACGCGGCATTCAACCTCATAATATCCACCTCGCACCAACAAGTAAAATTCTATACTCCGCAAGGCGTAGGCTTTGTTAAAAGCCATCCCCGCAGCCTCTTAGGGCAAATTATGAAAATTAAAAGGAAAAGGGGCGGGTTGGACAGCGCCGCGACAATTAACTCAGTAGCCGCCCCCAATGACCAAAGGATACTGAAAGTCCTCGAGAAGCAAATCTACGATCTGGTCATAGAAGCATCGGGTACCCGGGAGTTCGACGAGGAAATCATTAACCTAAAGTACCCACAGCAAATCGTCAAAGTCGGTAGGGAAATACCCAATGCACTCCGGAAAAGTATCATCGATTTCCTAAAAAATCACCAAGACAGCTTCGCCTGGTGCACGGAGGACATGCCCGGCATCGACGCGTCGGTAGCCGAGCACGCACTCAGCATAAGTGCCAAATGCCCCCCGGTGAGACAGAAACCCCGAAAGTTTGGAGAAGAAAAAGAGCAAGGCATGAAGGAGGAAGTAGAGAAGCTACTCAAAGCGGGCTTCATCCGCGAAGCCAAATATCCCACATGGCTGGCAAATGTGGTAATGGTCAAAAAGGCCAACGGAAAGTGGAGAATGTGCATCGATTACACCGATCTCAACAAAGCATGTCCCAAGGATTGTTACCCGCTACCCCGGATCGACACCCTTGTTGACTCGACTTCGGGGTATGAACTTTTGAGTTTTATGGACGCTTTCTCGGGATACCACCAGATCAAGATGAAGCCGAGCGGCCAACTCCACACTTCGTTCCGAGCTGCAGGAGCCGTATACTGCTACAATGTGATGCCCTTCGGCCTCAAGAATGCAGGGGCCACATACCAGCGGATGATGAATTACATCCTCCGGCGACAAATAGGGAGAAATGTGGAAGCCTACGTAGACGACATGGTAATCAAAACCAAGCATGGGGAATCACACCTAGACGACCTGGAGGAGACTTTCTCCAGCCTAGCCGAGTACAACTTGAAGTTGAACCCCACGAAGTGTGCGTTTGGGGTCAAATCCAGAAAATTCCTGGGATTCATGACATCCGAGAGGGGAATCGAGACCAACCCGGAGAAATTAGCAGCAGTGGCATGGCTTACCGAGACGCGATGTGTAAAGGACGTTCAACGCTTAAATGGATGCATCGCCGCCCTCGGCCGCTCTGTCTCAAAGTCGGCAGAAAGATGCTTGCCATTTTTCAAAACACTAAAGAGCTCAAAAAATGGTTTCGAATGGACTCCGGAGTGCAGCAAAGCATGGAAAGATCTTAGAGCCCACTTGTCACAATTACCTCTGCTACGGCCACCAGATATGGGCGAGACACTATTCTTGTACCTCTCATTCTAGGACTTCGTGGTAGCCTCCGTATTGATAAAAGAGGAGGGATCGAAACAATACCCTGTTTACTTCGTCAGCAAAGCCCTGAACGGAGCTGAATCCAGATACTCCAACGTAGAAAAGCTGGCGTACGCACTGATAATCTCATCCCGAAAGCTGAGACCCTACTTCGAGTCCCATCCAATCATCGTTTACACCGATGCTCCGCTAAAGCAGGTCTTTCATAAGTTAGATCAAGCGGGGAGACTGCTCCGGTGGTCTATAGAGCTGTGTGGCCAGGAGGTCACTTTCAAACCTCGGACAACCATCAAAGCCCAAGCCCTGGCCGACTTCCTCGCGGAAGGATCATTCACAGAGGAAAAACACAGCCAGCAGATGATGGACCCATGGGAGTTATGGGTAGATGGGGCAGTCAACGCCAGCGGAGTGGGCATCAGCGTAACCTTGATCTCGCCAAACAAAAAGTACACCGAGATGCGAGCCGCGAGACTTGATACACATTTATCGACCAATCATGCGGAGTACGAAGCCCAGCTCATGGGAGTAGAATGGGCTAAAACCGCTGGCATAACGGCCCTCAAGGTCTTCAGCGACTCACAGCTCGTCGTTAACCAGGTGCAAGGCACATATGCTGTACACTCGGAGAACCTTCAAATTATGCCGAACAAGCCAGGCTATGGAGGGACAAGTTCGATTTTTTTGAATTATCCCTGGTCAGTCGAAATGATAATAAAACAGCGGACCGCCTGGCGAAGATAGCCTCGGGCGAAACTCCTAACGAGGAGGGGGTACCAGTGGAGATAAGGACAAGCCCCAGAGAAATGAGGATGGTGCAGCCCATACTCCGCGCGTTGGAAGACTGGGTGGACGAAATAGCGAAGTACATCTAGAGTGGAACACTGCCAGAAGACGCCACCCATGCACGACAGATAAAACGGCAGTCCGCCAGGTATGTCCTCTGCAATAATATCCTATACCGCCGATCTTTCTCCAAACCTTTACTCCGTTGCATCCCGCCGTCCAAAGTGGGCGACTTACTCGCCGAGATGCATGAGGGGGAGTGCAGAGGACACACAGGGGCCCGAGCCCTGGCAGAAAGAATAATCAATCAAGGATATTATTGGCCGACATTAAGGGAGGACGCCAGGCGATATGTCAAAAACTGCAACACCTACCAAATCTTTGTGAACATACCATAGCTACCCTCCATAGAACAAACCCCGGTCGTGGCAGCATGGCCATTTGACATGTGGGGTATGGACCTAATGGGAAAATTCCAAAAAACGAGGAACGGGTATGAATACCTAGTGGTGGCAGTTGACTACTTTTCAAAATGGATAGAGGCTAAGGCCTTGAGAAACTCCACGGAGGAAAACGTCACAAATTTCCTCAAAGAGCAAGTTATATGCCGTTTCGGAGTTCCCAGGGCAGTGGTGACCGACCACGGAGTTCAATTCTCAGCCAAATTTACCTCAGAGTGCCATCGGTTACACATCAAGCATTGGAAATCCTCAGTCGCGCATCCACAGGGTAATGGCCAAGCAGAGGCCGCAAACAAGCTAGTATTACATGCCCTACGATGAAACTTAGAAGGGGTATCGAACAAATGGGCTGACGAGCTGCACTCCGCACTATGGGCGGTCCGCACCTCGATAAGGGGCCCCACAGGCGAGTCTGCGTTCGCACTAGCATACGGTTCGGAGGCCGTCGCACCAGCCGAGGTGGCCGTACAAACAGCAAGAGTCGCGATGCACGACCAAGTCAACAACGAAAGAGCCAGAAACGTGGACCTCGACTTGCTGGAAGAGAGGCGAATCGCAAGCCGCCTGAAGTCTCAATCCTTCAAGGAAAGAATGAAGTGGACCCACGATAAGAAAGTATCCGAGCGGCCAATCAGGATCAGGGATTGGGTACTTTGGAAGATTGAGGGAACAGCGAGGCACATCCAGGCAAACAAGTTAACTCCCAATTGGGAGGGCCCATACCTCGTCAATAGCGAAGTACGCCCCTGCACGTACCACCTTACGAACAAAGAGGGCGTTCTCTTACCAAACCCATGGCACGCCAATCATTTGAAGAGATATTACACCTAACGCATTCTTACTCAAGGCAAAATCGACATTGAGAAGTCCTTTTGTTTCCTTCCATCAGTGTTAATAAAGTACCGAGTTACGGCTCGGGAAGTTTTCCAAATTTTATAAGTACTGGGCTACGGCTAGGGAAGAGTTATTTATGTAAGTACCGAGCTACGGCTAGGGAAGATTTCCAAATTTTACGAGTACCGAGCTATGGCTAGGGAAAATGTTTGTTAATAAAAGTACCGAGCTACGGCTCGGGAAGATTTCCAAATTTTATAAGTACCGAGCTACGGCTAGGGAAGAATTTCTATTAATGTAAGTACCGAGCTACGGCTCGGGAAGATTTCCGAATTTTATAAGTACCGGGCTACGGCTAGGGAAGCATTTCTATTAAAGTAAGTACCGAACTACGTTCATAAAAGGATTTCTTAATGCACGTGCCGAGGTACGGCTCGGAGAGAGTCAAGCTAGGTACCCGTTTTTAACTTGTGGCGAAGTATCTAACCTCGACTTAGGAAGCTACAAGACATGACTACTAAGTTGAAGACTGGCCGCGGAGTGAAGACTTAGCATATTTTACATAGGTCAGTTCGGAGTATTAAGATACATGCTCAACATATTAAGTGGTGACTTATCGGAAGATAACGTTAAATAAAATAAAGAGTTTCATTTCGTCAAAAAGAGAAGATACAATGTTTCCTAAAAAACTAAGTTACAAAAGGTCAGGACGAGCTAGAGCCGTCCAACAACTCCCAGAAGGTTGGAGCAGAGGGCTGAGGAGCCTCCCAGAGTGGCCTCCCTCTCTCTTCATCACGCTCCCGGAGTGCCTCAAGCTCCCCCGTCAGAGTACGGCACAAAGTCCGCTCCTTGTCGAAGTTCGATTGATAGGCCTGCACCAGGACACTCTTATCCTCGAAGTGATGGTGGAGTTGACGGATCATATGAACACAACCCCTGTCCAAGTAAGAGCCAGCTTCACGCCCAATCTCCTCGTGAAATTCGGCCGAACTCTTGTAGTCGTCGATAATGTTCTTCTTGAACCTCGCCGACCTACAATGTCTGAGCTCTTCTTCGACGGAAAGCTTGCTAGCCACCGCCTCATCCCGGGCCGTGTTCAATTCGGCATTAGCAGCCCGCAGCTTCGCCATCTCCTCCTCGGCCTGCAGCATCTTCTCTTTCCATTCGGCCACTTCGCTGACAAGCTGCAACTTCTCTGACTCCGCCAATTCAACTTTAGCAGCTTGATCCCTGACCTCAGTTTCCAGGACGGCCAGGCGTGGCTCATTGGCAGCCCGCCACTCAGCATTAGCTGCTGCTCCTTCCTCAGCCGAAAAGTAAGCTCGGGAGATGTACATGAGAAAGGCAGTAATCTGCGAAGACAAGGAAAGGGTTTTAAAAAATATATATATAAACAATAATAGAAATATTTAAATCCCTTACCTGAGCTAGGAGGGCACCGGCTCGGTTAGTAGCCTCACCAACACCCAGTTCGCCCATGCCGATCAGGGACTCCAAGTCCACAGCTCAATCTAAGATGCCCCCCCCCCCCCCGATAAACGACGTCGCGTATCGATTGGTGAAGCGCAAATTGTTGAGGGGTGGAGACCTGCGGGAGATCTCAGCGGCTAACTCCCGCAGAGCCCCCTCCTCCGTTGGCATCTCGAACCCCGATCTCAACCATGACGGACCGAGGTCCCCTCCAATTTCCCCACCTGCGGTTGGCGGAGTGGCAGTCACCTCCTCTCGAGCCTCGGTAGGTGGATCGACACCGGGCATAATTTCTTGAGCAGGAGGACTTGGTATAATCTCCATGGAGCGAGCCGGCGACGAGGTGCGTTGACGACGACGTGGTCTGAGCTGCTCCTCATCCACTTCCTCCACCTCCGTGGGGTCCCGAATAAGGGCCGGGCGAGTTCTTGATGGGGCAGAGGGGGCAGACTTCGACCCCTCCTTCCTTACACGACGGGGAGACCCACTCCGACGTGTAGACTGGCCCGCGGAGGACGGGTTTGACAGGGGCGTATCCCCAGAGGCACCTCGATCAATCAGCCGAAGTGGAAAACGAGGAAGAGAATCCAAGTGCGATTGGCGCACACTTCTCCCTTGCTCACGTTCCCTCCAGGCCGCCTTGAAAGTAGCGGGCTCTGAAAAAAAAAAAGAAAAAAAAGAAGGGGGTTAAGTGTTCCTGCCGGATACGAAGTGAAAGAAATTGGCGAAGTAAGAGTTACCCCGGCCTGGTTGACAAATCGGAAATGAAGACGGAGGGCACATGTCACACTGGACGGAGAAGAGGCCCCCGGGGTGTATAGTCCACTCGGCGTTGGGCACATCGGGTGTAAAGCCTAATTCCCTTTTCCTAGACTCCAACCCCTCGCCTATACCGCACCACTCCAGGCTTCGGTCACTCAACAAGTCTTTCGAAGAGTATACCCGGGACTGACCATCTCGTCTCACCCCCAAGTCACGGGTGATGAGCTCGAGGAAAGATCTCTCGGAGGGGTCCAAAGAAGAGGGGGAGACGGGAGTTAAGGGCCTACCCTCATTGACATAAGGCTGGAAGGGGAAACCTCTCTTCGACTCTACTATCACCCATCTACTTCTAAAGTCCACTTTGTTGGGAGGGGGGTCAAGGAGTGGGACTCTATTTCTACGCGGACGGAGTTAAAGTGTGTTGTCAGACATGTGAAGTGAGGAAAAGAACATCCCCAAGATGTTCATGGACAGCTCAAAGCCTAAACGGCGACCCAGATAAATCAAAGAAAGAAGAGCCCGAACGGCGTTTAGGTGAAGTTGCCCGGGTTGTATACGAGCGTACACAAGGAAGTCCACGAAGGCGGGGTCCATAGGTAGCCTAAGTCCCACCTCGAAGTGAGCTAAAGGGATAGGGATACTACGGGTGGACATTCTACCTAGTGCGAAGGGCAAGCCTAACCTATACACATTCCTATCTAAGAGAGAGTTGAGTTGGTCCCGGGTTACTTTAGTTCTATAAAAGCAAAAATTCGTACCTAGTGGCCCTAACACCACGGGCCCAGACGAAGTGGCAGCCGGGACCTCTTCAGAAAGCACCTCGCGGGCAGGCTGAGGGTCCCCAAAACCCTCTACCATCAATGCAGATACTTCATCTCCAACAATGTCTCTTTGTTGGCCAGCCATTTCTCAAACTACAAACAGAGGTTAAAATAATTCAAAATAGCATCAGGGAAAAACACCAACCAAGCCACATCAATCTCACACCAGTCCTAAAAACCCATATAAACACAACAATCCAACAATCAAACAATAGCTATCACCCCAGAACGATAAAAGAGCCACAATCTAATAGAAGACCAAGCAAGAGCGAAAGAAAAACACCGGTAAAACAGAGGCTACCTACAGAAAAAAGGACAAAGCATACCTTTTAAATTATCGCAGACATTTGAAATGTTGGGTGCAGGACTAAACTCACGACCAAAGCAAAAGGATGATCTTCAGAAAGCTTGCACAACAGCAATGGCAGAAAGAGTTCTTCGAAAGAAAGAAGTTAGAAGAAGACAAAGGCAAAGGGTGCGTGAGGAAGGAAAGAAAAAGAAGGGTTTTTGAAATGATTATGAGAAAAGTTTTATTACAAAGGCGCCATGATTGCTCACGAAGATCAACGCCTCGGGTCTGCAAAAAGGACGCCTCGGAACTGACAGAATTAAAAACGAAGCGACAGCCGTCACCTTCACTAGCCTTAAAATTAGCCCCACCCACGCGTGTCCACTCACTGACCGAAGCACGCCGAACCGCAGCGGGATCTCGAGGAAGCGATCATCGGATGCCTATAATCCAAAGCCAGAAACTCGGCAACTGTCTCTCCAGCGAAGTCCGCACCAAGTCGTGCTATACTTCGCTGAGGGGCCACTGAAAGGAAAATATATCCACCAAGGACAAAAATGTCCACACAACAAATAAAACCGCATATTGCCATGTATACTACGGTTTGACTCAAAGTCAAACCCATCAAACATAAAAAGCGGAACGAGCAAATCACTCAATCAAAACGTGGATCTCCACTCTCCCACTAACAAGGACCGTTTCTCCACAACGATAACCGCTAACAGCCCACGAGCTGAATCTACATGATCCCTCTACCGCATCCTTATAAAAGGAAAGGATCAGACGAAGGTAAGGGCAAGCCAGATATACCAAAAAATAATTACCAATTCTATATTAAACTAACTTGATCGTCGGAGAGTTCCCGGGGAT
Organism: Asclepias syriaca; assembly: GCA_027405835.1. NCBI lineage: Eukaryota > Viridiplantae > Streptophyta > Magnoliopsida > Gentianales > Apocynaceae > Asclepias > Asclepias syriaca. The sequence continues at coordinate 14,530,926 of CM049933.1, forward strand.
CCACGTCCCCACCGAACTTCCTCTGTTTTGCAGGCTACTTCAATTCAGGAATTCTCCAAGATTCTTGGAGTCATATTTTACCTTTTTACCCTCAAGATATCCTTACCAAATTTTGACGAATCAATATATATATATATATATATATATATATATATATATAAAAGATCTTACTTTATTTTTTTTATGATACTTATAACAAGTGTTGGACTTTCGATTTTATATAACATTCACAAGATCATTATCTACTTGTGTCAAGATAAAACTTTTAGTCATTTTTAAACAAAATAAAGATAATTTGTTTTTTCTTACAATTTTTGTTCAAAAAATGTGGGAGGACTATGTACAAAGATAAATCTACCCTTTGGCTATGAAGAATCAACTACATAAATTCCCCTTTTTCTCCTTTCCACCTTAAACCATCTACACTGGTTTTCCATTAAATCATGTTCCCTTTTCTCTCAAACATACTAACAATAGAAATATATATATATATATATATATATATATATATATATATATATATACCATCTTTGGTAACTTGACGTAGTAGCAACTTAGGTTGACAATGAAAATAAATAAATAAATATATATATATATATATATATATATATATATATAAACCTTAATTAATTAAGGTTCATTATAATTAATGAATGATGGTAATATATATAGAGACGGATGATGTAAGTAAGGTTGACTACATACATACATAATCCTAAGATTCTTGGTTATTTTTAAGACAATTATCTCCTATGTAACCAAATTTTCTGTCCTTTTTTTTTCTTCGATTCTTTACGTTATTTATCCATGGATGATGGTCTTTTTTTTTTTTAATTTAATATTTGACTGTTGTTCCATGATGAAGGAATTTTCTTTTTAGAATCAATTATAATTTAATTTTAGTCGCTTATAAAATATTATCAATCAAATAAAGTAATTTATTCGAGAAAAATTAAACAAACTAAAAATAAAGAAATTAATTATTAATAATTGAATTTGAAACTTTAAACAATATCAACAGAATCATCTATAAACACGATAAGTTATCGAAAAAGAATCTAAACTATGTTACAATATTTTCGATATACTAGGCAAATATATATATATATATATATATGAAAAGTAGTACTCAATAATTTGGACATTTAAGAAATTTAGACCTAATTGCATTAAATAGTAGTTAGATGAGGTGTGACCTCATTTTTCACATCAAATCAAAATAAGTGGGGCCCTCAGATTCTACTAGAAATTCTCTTCCCTTCTCTAATTTCCTCTCCTTCCACAAATTAATAAAAATCTTACCTATCAATTTTTTTTTCTTTAATTGTTTTTGCTAGGAATTGATGAAATTATAAGAATATTGATGCAAAGAAATAAACAGTAGAGATCGTATCATTCCCCGTGCTAAAATTTGTATATATACTTTTTTTTTGTAAATACACAAATAAATTATTTTCCTACTATTTTTTGGGAGAATTATTATTATTATTATTATTTCTATTAAATTAAGGAAACATGGTAGTACTTGATAGTCACATCCAAGGATTTAATTGAAACAAAGTTATGATCGACCAGCCACGTGTCACTATCAGATGAGAGAAAATCTGGGGTTTCGGCATTTGCTATCAACCAACTATTGGCCAACGTGTCCTCCTTCTGGAATATCTTACACTCTCGCCAACGGCAAAAGACTCGGTTACGTGCCCCGCTTTTGGCGCCAGTACTAGACACTTTCTCTTTTCTCATTGGTTCTCACGTGGGGCCCAATCATAGTACTTCTCATCGTGGGCCCCTCACCGCCGTAGCGCCACGTTTCTTCTACTAACCAATCACCTATTTTTGCTGTTCTCCCTGTTTACCTCACACGTGTTTTGTTCTCTCCCCACGCGTCATGTTCTACCACTTCCGCCTTTATATATCTCACCTTCCTTCTTTCTTCCCTTTCATCGCCAAACCTTTTCCTTTTCCTCTGTAAAACCACTTTTATTTTTTTTCCGTCATAACTTCTTCTTGTTCTACTTTATTTCTTTTTTTTTTGGATGAAAAATGGACGGTAGAGGCGGTTGTTGTATCGCTAGATATGCCTCCGGAATTTCTTACGATATGTCCAAAATGGATCGGATAATGCTTAGGTTTCGTCCGATTGCTCCTAAACCGGTTTTGAACGGTAAGGATTCCGTAACCTCCACGGCGGAGAGCGCCGATGTGTATGTGAAAACTGGACGGGGTAAAAGAAGGTACTCTAGAAATAACAGTAATACTAATACTGATAGTAATAGTGGTAGCGGAACGAAAAAGAGTAATACTGGCGGTAGGAAAAGAAAATCGCCGTCGTCTTCCTCCGTGGAAGATAACGATAAAACTATCGTCTCCGGCGGTTCCTTTTCCCGCGGTGATGCAGTGGCGGTTACTTTGCCTCTGTTGCCGGAGACTCCTGAAGAGAAGAGTAGTTCTTCGGTAATGAAAGGTTCTCCGGTCAGCGGTTGTGGTGGTGCAGATCGGAAAGTTGATCGTAAAAATCCGCTGCCGATGTGGCTTAATTTTGGTAAGGAAGAAAAAGTAGTAGATCAGATGACAAGTCAGGCGAGGAGCGTGTATATGCCTGTGAGGAGCGTGGTTGGTACTTGGGTGAGAGTAGAATGCATAACGGAAGCATGGGTAGATCTATGCTCCCTAGGGCGTACGGATGAGGAAAAGCTGATAAATCTGGAGAAAGACACGTGTCCTGGTTTCTTATCCGACGGTTTCAACAGAATTCACTGGACAAATAAAGCGTACCGCGATATGACCGCCGTGAAAGGCGGAGATGTGGCAGTTTGGTTGGTTATCAAAGAAGGTACGAAACTTCCGGTGGGAAGCCCTGCGTTCACGTGCAGAGTCAGGTTAGTCACGTCCGGGAAGGAGAAGAATTCCCTCACTCTTCCCTGCGATGTCTGGAGATTGGATTGCGGTGGATTTGCATGGAGATTAGATACTAAAGCTGCACTTTCTTTGGGTCGTTAAGAAAATAATCCACCCATGCAGCCATAAAAGCCTTCTCCCCAAACGAAAAAAATTGTACATATTTTTTTTTGGAAAAAAAAAAAAAAATTCCCTCTTTATCTTCCTTTTGTTTTTTTTTTCAGATCTTTATTTTATTTTATTTTAACGTCTGGGGATTTTGCTCTGGATGTGCATCTCTTAATTAAAAGACTGATGATTAGAGAAATCAATCTATTAACATTTTGACAATCACTTACATATACATGCATATATATATATATATATATATTTGATTTAGTTTTTTTTTTTCCATTGTTGTGGTCGTACGTATACTTCACTTTATTTTACATAAAAATAATTGTACTAAAATAGGAAAAATAAATTAGAAAGAGAGAATCTTTAAAAGTTTAATTTGTTTACAAAGTTCAACCAGACGTTCTTCCATGGAAATTGAGTGATGTTTCACGTCTGTTTTGTGAAAAGATAGTATTAAATAATTAATTTTTCATTATTTTTACCTTGTATTTATTTTTTATAATTTATTTATATTTGATTTGATTTAATATAATATCGAGATATGATAATATATATATATATATATATATATATATGTGTGTGTGTGTGTGTGTGTGTGTGTGTGTGTATGTATGTATGTATGTGGGGATGTGAAGGGGAAGGGGGAGGATTTAAGATAAATATTCTTACCAATAAAAATAAAGTTTGGTGAAAAAAAAAGGACAAAGAAGATTTGATTTAATTAGGTGGTGATACTTTGATATTATGTCACATAAAATCATGGTTCCTATGATCTTGCAAATTTTGGTTGGTACGTTTTGAATTTTAAACAAACATCGTGAAATACATTGATATGATTTTATTTATTATTTTATTTTATTTTTCTGTAAAAAAATAATATTCTGTGGATGTTAATTTTCACAAGAAATAAAATTTCAATTTCATATATATATATATATATATATATATATATATATATATATATTTATGTTTGTGAAGATTTAATTTAATTATTTTTTTTTGAAATTAATTAATAATAGTTTTGAAATATATATATATTTAACACTTAGAAAACTGTAACAATTTTAAATGTGTGTATATATTGTTTCGTCGAAAATCCGTTTGACGTCACTTATCGATGAAACGGTGTCGTCTGATGATCTCTACCACTTATTTTGTCAAGGTGGATTATGGGCTAATCTGATTAGGATTTCAGTCTCGGAATATCTGCAAGACAGCGAAGTTCATACTGGAGATGAGTCCCTCTGATGGTAAAGTCAGTGATTTAATTTAAATTGGACAGTGGATAATTTGACAGGGATTTAGTATAGAAATTTGGCATCCCCTTTTACCTTTACGGGATGGTTTTTATAGATGAAAATCACCTTGAGAAATAGGTAGAGTAAGTGATGTAAATTGCAGAATCTGGTGGTTACCGGATACTGTGGAAGAAATCAGAATCCCTCTGATTTAGGAGAATCTGGAGGGAATTTGACTGTGTTGGTCAAATAATATCTTTTGAGGAATAAACGGGAAGTTTGTTGCCTAGGTGGCAGTTTGAATTCGGGCGAAGTGGGGTGCTTGAGGCATCCCTTCACTTCACTATCCGGCGTAGTGAAGTAGAGGTTTCTTGGGTGAAGTGTGTAGACACTTGGATTTCCAGGTCATCTCCCATTGCTTCGCCAGCTCCTGGGTATTTTCACGACTCTCAGTGGTCCCTCGTCGAAGTGGAAGGGTGACCTTCCTTTCACTTGGACGCGGTTGGGAGTATCGCCTTGTTCCCGACGTGTTTTTCAAAGGGCTTGCCTCGAGCTCCGCTTCGATGGTGGTAGGGGCGAAGTGGAGAGACTTCCTGGTAGCGTTCTGCGCATCTCTGCGGTTGCCAACGTCGGTTCAGTTATCCAGGCGCCAGCTGGATCCGCAAGTGGGATTGATGATGTCGTTCGCACTTCCCCACGCTCTAGGCAATGATGATTATCAAGCTTAGGGTTTGGTGAAGTGACGTTTGGTGTGACTTCTGACCCGTTTGGGAGCGGGTTCGGGCGAAGCTTGCCTAGGAAGCTTCCCTCCTCTTTTGAATTTTTTGTCTTCTCGCCTTCTTCGCCCTTCTATAAGTAGCGGAATTAGCTTCCTTTCGAGACCTTTTACCTTTCTTCAGACCTTCCCGCTGCTCTTCTTTTCTTCTTCAGTTTTCTTATTCCTGCATTAGCTTGCTCTTCACTTGATTCCTTTGCGATTAACCGAGGATTTCTTCATTTCCATCAACTACAACAGGTAAGGAGGTGATTCATGCTTGTTATCGTCTTTATTTTTCCTGTTTTTGTTGAATTTGGGTGATGAAAAGAAAAAGGGGGGTGTCGGTTCGTCTTTCTGGGATTTCGGTGTGGGTTTGTTAGGTTGTTTTGTGTATTTTCTGGGTTTTGGTTGTGTTTGTTCTGGGTTTTTTGCTTAGATACAAAAAAAACCCCTAGTTGACTAGGTATTATGGAGAGGATTTTTGGAGGAGAGTGGTGAAGGGAAGAACTGGTTGAAGGCGAAGTGGGGGATCTTAGGATGAATTTGGATCTGATAGACAATCTATTCTCGTTGTAGATATGTCGATCTCAGAGAACAACGAAGTCAATTACCCCATAGTCGAAGTCGAGTCTAGCTCCTTAGCGTCTACTTCGGTGGATATGTCGGTTGATGAGGGTCCCCAGAACTGAAATAACAGTTCGAGCACTTCGAGTGATGATAACACGAGCGTCGAGGCTAGACAAATCTTACAAATCAGCCTCAGCTTCGACGGAAACCAAAACTCGCTCACCTGCCTACATAATGAAGACGGGTCCCTCAGAGTGCCAAGTCCTCAGGCTTCAACCGGCGGCATCTTTGATGCCCTGACTACTCCCGCAGTGGCTCCTGTAGAACCAAACTCCCCTAGGACCCCTTGTGCCTGAGTTGGAGCTACCTACTTAACTGCTAGGAACCAGGCTGACCCCGTTGCCCTTCAAGGGGCGGGCTCTAACTCCGACTCTTCCGAGGAGCTGCTGAAGATCAAAAACTGGTTGCCGGGGGACTTCGTCCTTAAGACCAACACCATTAGTCTAGAGTTCCCAACCTTAGCCCTAGAGGTCGACCGTAGTAGATTTAGGATGTTCATTGTGAAGTCGTGCGGGGTCATGACTGACTGCTATGTTTAAATTCCCTTCGACCATTTTCTTGCTGGACTTAGCATTCCTCTAGACCCCACTTTTTGCAATTTTTTAGATTTAGTTAAGTGTCAGCCCGCCCATGTCCATCCTAACGGGGTCCGGTACTTTCTTGCTTTGACCATTTTGTGTAGGAGAATAGGAGTAGAAATCTCTGAGCTCATTCTTAGGACATTTTTTACCATACTCCGTATGAACAACCTGACCCTCTCACTTCGCCCGCGTCCTAGCGTAGTCACCTTTTTTGAGCCTCCTCCCAACAAGTTAGGTCAGTGGAGAGAGCATTTGGTTTGTGTGGAGTCCAGACTAGGCTTCCCATTTTACCCGAAGTGTAAGGCACTTCGCGCTTGGTCTCCCATTAAGAAAAGCACTCGGTACTCGAACTTCGACATGAAATTTTTTAATTATGTCAGGAGTGAGTTAGGAGATGACCCTAGGACTCAGACCAAAATTTTCCTACCTAGCGAACTTATCGCTAACGAGAGTAGATACCATTGCGGGATTGGCGGGAAGTCGATTGATGCCCGCCGGAGAGAGCTAGGTTTAGAGGATAATGATGAGTATCCGGCTTGGAGACTGTACCCGGGTAGGGTGTTTTTTGATGAATGCCTGGAGTGCACCTACCATCGAAGTGAGGGCTGCCCCGTGGTCAAGGGTAGATGACATTTGTGTTTTATTTCAAAGTCTTTGTGCTTCGTTTTTTTTGTTTTTTTTCAATTTTGTTGCTAACCTCATTTCCTTCACTTCGGCAGGTATGGGGCTTACTTTCACAGAGCGTCGTGCAGTTGCGAGGCGGGCCCGGGTGGCTGCCCTCAACAACTCCACCCCTAATCCTGCCAGGGCGGTGGATCGCGCCGCCATCGCCGCGGCTGCCACCTCGACGGGGAATGCAGCTACCCCTCCCACTGCTCCGCAGACTTCAGTCCAATCTCCCTAGCCAGCGAGGCAAGCGGATCGCTCCAAGGGGAAGGAGCTGGTCCAGACTACTTCGAAGAGGGCCTGCGAGGCAGGCGGCGCGGAGCTTCCCCGAAAGAGGGTCTCGTCGGGTCCTCGGCTGATGGACTCCATTGGTTTGAGGGAGGTGGCCCCTGCCACAGCACAAGTATTAGCACTCCGGACTTCCCAAGGGGAAAGCTCATCCGGTCAATCATCCTGCCCCTGGACCAAGGAGGGATTCTGGCTACTGGAGTCAAGGAGGGACTTAGAGAGCCTGGCCTAGGAAGTTCAGCGGGCCTCCCCACCGCTGACGAACCTTCAACTTTCAAATTCGAAGGTGGGGAGGTTCTTCGGCAAGGCGGTTCTTAACAGGGCCATGGACTTCGACCTCTCCCAAAGCCTCCGCCGGTCCACCCCCGGAGTGGATGATACCATGGGTCAGATTGGGACCCATCTATCACAGGTATGTTTGCCGACCCAAAGTGGTTACTAACCTGACCCTCCTTTACGCTAACTTCGTTCATTCTTTTTGAAACATGTTTGTACTTTTGATGGCTACCTCGGCCGAACGGCGGCCTCAGCCAACACTTCCAGGATGATGCAGATCAACTTTAAGAAGAAGTGTGCTAACCTGGAAGGGCAGCTGTCCTGGAAGAACAAAGCACTTGACTCTGCCGCTGAGAAGCTACGAACTACCGAAGAGAACGTGGCGTTGGTGGTAGCGGAGAAGGACCGGCAGTCCGCCGACCTAATTACCTTCAGGCAAGCCAACGAAGATCTCAAAGCCCAGCTTTGAGACTTCGACAGGAAGACGAAGGAGTTAGAGTCGAGGTATAGGGCCTCCGAGGAGAAGGTGGGGTACTACGAGTCAACCGAGTACACGGCGAAGGTGGTGGACATTTACAAGAGCTCTCCTGCCTTTGAAGAGGAGTTCTTCGTGAAGTCCAACGCCTTCTTCAACCGAGGCTACGCCCACGTACTTCGCCAATTCCACCAGTTCATTCCGGACAAGGCGTTGATGTGTCGGGTATATGAGGGCTCCTTTGCTGATCCCAAATTTAGGGGTGGCAGCAACTTCGCCCCGTTCACAAAGAGTGAGCTAGAGGAAATTGCAGCCACTGATTGGAAGACGAGAAGGCATTAGAGTCCGTCAGCCTTGATTTCGTCCACTCTGGAGGAGCTGTGTGATCAATATCGAGACGCAGTAGAGGCAGAGCCGGCTCCGGCAGATCCCACTCCGACTGAGGCACCTGACGTCGCGGAGCCTGCATCAGCGGAGGAGCCAATCTTGGTGGATGGGCCCCCAAGTACGGCAGAGGGGGGTGCTAGGGTCCCTAGTGTAGGAGAAGAGGGTGCTTCGGTGGAGGTTTGTCCCCCATCTGCCAAAGCATCCTAAATTTTGTTGTATAGGACGTATTTTTAATAAAGTGTATTTTCAGAAAATGTTGCAAGTGTGTTTACTTCGTCCCTCTTTTTATTTTTCAACTCCACCTTTGTGTACTCGCACGCTTTATGCTTTGTTGTACATTAATTTCCAAGTATCCTTACTTCATCCTTGTTCCAAACTGCCGGTACTTCGGGCAAACGCAATACTATATATAAGGTGCATAGTATAACAAACGAATTCTGAGATTAACCCGAATTTTATTACAAGTTCCGTGATTGACTCGAAACTAGACTCTGAAATACATTCGAAGTACAGTTGCCTTCCGATATTAACTCAAAATTTATTAAAAGTTCCGTGATTGACTCGAAACTAGACTCTGAAATGGATTCAAAGCACGATTGCTTTCCGAGATTAACTAGAAATTTATTACAAGTTTCGTGATTAACTCGAAACTATGCTCCCATTGTAATTCGAAGTAGAATCTTTATTGTGGAGGAGCCTCGACTCGATGGGGAGGTTTAGAAGAAGTATTTTTTCAGGTGATTGGCGTACCACAGGTTGGGCAGCGTCTTTCCTTCTTGGTCCATGAGATGAAAAGTTCCTGGTCGTACTTCATCCTTTACCAGGTAGGGACCTTCTTAGTTTGGTGTTAGCTTGTTTGCCTTGATTTGTCTGGTTGTGCCTTCTATCTTTCGGAGCACCCAGTCGCCGACTGATATCGGCCTGTTTACCAGGCCTTTATAGTGGGTCAGCTTGGTTTTCTGTTTGAAAGTTTCTGCCCGTAGGCGTGCGGCTAGCCGTCTCTCTTCTAATAGGTCTAGGTCTAGGCAACGTTGTCGCTTATTGCTGTCCTCGTTGTACATGGATACTCTGTATGACGGGAGTGCGAGCTCGGCTAGTGATACTGTTTTGGACCCGAACACTAAGGCATAGGCTGTTTCTCTAGTGGGGCCCCTAGCCGAGGTTCGGACTACCTAGAGTGTGGCAGGGAGCTCATCGATCCACTTGTTGGATTTTCCCTCTAGGTTCTTTTTCAGCGCTGTGAGGACTAATTTGTTTGCTGCCTCCGCTTGCCCGTTTCCCTAGGGGTGTGCGACAGACGATTTCCAATGCTTTATCCCTAGTCAGGAGCATTCTGTTGCGAACTTAGTGGTAAACTAGGTACCGTGATCTGTAACAATGACCTATAGTATCCCGTATCTGCATAGTACAAAATCGTGGAGGAAGTTGAGGGTGTTTTCTTCCGTGGGGGTGGCTAGTGGCTTTGCCTCTATCCATTTAGAGAAGTAGTCAACGGCCATGATCAGGTATTCGCTACCTCCTCTGGATTTGGGAAACTTGCCCATGAGGTCGATTCCCCACATGTCAAAAGGCCAGACTGCCAGTACCGGTGTTTGAGGGATGGAGGGAAGTCGAGGTAGTTTGCCAAATTTCTGGCACACCTCACAATGCCTTACATATTTTTCTGCATCCTTCTGTAGTGTCATCCAGTAGTAGCCTTGGTTGATTACTTTTTCTGACAATGGTCTCGAGCCTGGGTGTCCCCCACATACTCCCTCGTGTAATTCTTCGAGTATTGCTCGAGTGAGGTTGGGCGAAATACAGCGCAACAGAGGTTTTGTGAAGGAGCGCCGGTAGAGGATGTTATCAATCACCGTATACCAGGCTGCTTGTTTCTAGATTTATCTTGCCCTATCCTTGTCGTTGGGCAGAATGTCAGAGGTTATGTAGTTTACGAGTTCATCTACCTAGGTGGGGGAGTCAGAGGCGACCGGTTGTATTGGGTGGATACGTTTTGGGGCCAAGAGGAGTTCTACCAAAATCCCCTGGTCGTTGGGAGTTTCTCGAGATGCTATTTTAGCTAACTTGTCAACCGCCTCATTGTTATTCTGGTCCACCTTTTCCAATGTGAAGTGTCAGAATCGAGCAGTCAGGAGGTTGACCTTTTCTGCGTACTCTTTTAAGTTATCCGAATTCACAGCGTACTCGTGGTTCACTTGGCCTACCACAACTTGAGAATCACTGAAGACTTTCAAAGAGCTTATGCTCATGTCCAAGGCCCATTGCATCCCGGTGATGAGGACCTCGTACTCGGCTTGATTGTTTGATAATGGGTAGCTCAGTCTTACACTTCACACTCTCTCGTGTTGCCAGGAGGGGGAAGTGACGGTGATGCCTACCCCCACTCCCTTTGCTTTGACAGCTCCATCTATCGTCATTATCCAAGGTTCCCCTTTTGGGGGTTCGGGGCTCGGATCTTCTATGCAAGTGGGCTCAAAGAAGGAGTGCTCTGCCAGGAAGTCTGATAAGGCTTGGGCATTAATAGCAGTTCATGGCGCAAACTTGAGATCTAACCCGTAGAGTTTGATGGACCATCTCATCATTCTTTCGGATTGATCCAGTTTTTGAAAGATCTGCTTCAGGGAATGGTTGGTTTATATGGTGACAGAATAGGATTCGAAGTATGCTCGAAGCTTTCGCGTGCTTATAACCAGTGCATAAGCCAGTTTTTTAATGTAGGAGTATCGCATTTTGGCATCCCGGAGGACTCGGCTAACAAAGTAGACTGGTAGCTATTTATCCTTCGATTCTCTGACCAGGACGGAGGCTACTACCTGTTGTGAGACTGACAGGTACAGGTACAACACCTCTCCTGGTGTTAGTGCGCTCAACAAGGGTAGGTTTGCCAAGTAATTCTTTAAATCCTTCCATGCTCGTAAGCATTCTTCATTCCATTGGAAGTTCTTTCCGGACAATTTTAGTGCTTTGAAAAATGGCATACATTTTTCAACAGATTTGGACACAAATCTTCCTAAGGCGGTGATGCATTCATTCAGTCTCTGTATATCTTTTACGCAGCGGGGTTCGGTCAATGCCAATACTGCTTCTATTTTACGAGGGTTCACCTCGATACGTCGTTCAGACATCATGAACCCTAGGGTTTTGGCCACCATGTCATCTACATAGGTTTCTATATTCCGGCCTATTTATTTTTGTAGAATCTTGTTCATCATTCGCTGGTAAGTTGCCCTTGCATTCTTTAATCCGAATGGCATTACGTTATAACAGTAGATAGCCCCCGCTGCCTGGAAAGACGTGTGGATTTGATCTTGTGGCTTCATTTTGATCTGGTGGTACCCGGAGAATGCGTCCATAAAGCTGAGGAACTCACACCTGGAGGTGGAATCTACCAGGGCATCTATCCGAGGGAGCAGATAGTAGTCTTTGGGACAGGTTTTGTTTAGGTCGGTGTAGTCCACGCACATTCTCCACTTTCCACTTGCCTTCTTGACCATTACCACATTGGCTAGCCAGGAGGGGTAATCAACCTCTCGTATGAATTCTGATTCCAGCAGCTTCTGGATTTTAGCTTGCATGCCTTTGAGCTTGTCTTCCCCGAATTTTCGGGGCTTTTGCTTTACTGATTTATAGGTAGGGTCAATATTGAGTCGATGCTCTGCGATGGTTGGGTCGATTCCCGGCATGTCCCGGGTGTTCCACGCAAAGTTGTGAAGGTGGATGGAGAGGAAGTAGATCATTTCCTCTCTCATGTGCTAGGGCATCTCCTTCCCGATCTATATTTTTTGATCGGGATAATCGGAGTGGATTGACAATTCTTCAAATTCCTCTGTGCCTGACCCGGAGTCTCGGTAGGGAGGCTCATCTCACCTGGGGTGGTCGTGTACACGGGCTCTCCGGTCGCCCGAATCAAAGCGATGGCCACGGGCGGCAGTGTGGCCTCTTGCAACTTTCGGGACTTCATGATATGTGCGAGCAGGCTTTTGGGGCTGCTCTTGATGACTCACACGCCGCCTCCGGTGGCGAACCTGACTTGCTGGTGGGCGCTAGAGATGATCAGATCGAAAGCTGCGTGGGTCGGGGTTCCTAAGATGGCTTTGTAGGAGGAATCAATGTCCAATACGTAGAACTTGATCTCTTCCTCCCGGATGCAACCATCGGAGCCTAAAGTTACGTTGATCTTAACCATACCTTTGACGTCGATTTTGTGAGAGGTGAAGCCCTCCAGGACCATACTACTGGGTTTTAGGTGGCTGTCGTTCATTCCCATCTCCTTGAAGCATTTTAAATAAAGAATGTTCTTGGTGGCCCCGGTGTCTATCAGAACCCTCTTCACCCGGCATTGGTCGATACCTTGCTTCGTCATGCCAACCTCGAGGACTATAGGGGTGACTTGGGCTTCCTCATTGAGCTCAAGGTCCTTGTCGTGAAATGTTATTGGCTCATGGGGGAATGTGCCGAAGTGATCTTCCGCTTTATCTGTTTGATAGATGAGAACTACGGAGAGATCACCTAGATCACTCTCTCGGGCCTTTCGTTCGGCCATTTCTTTGACACAAACTCTTTCAGATGACCTTCTCGGATGAGCCTCTCGATCACCCGTTTCAATTACATGCAATTTTCAGTAGGGTGCCCAAAATCTTAGTGGAACCCGCAGAACTTAGACTTATCTCTGGGAGGCATGCTTTGAGTTCGTGCGGATGTAGGCTTGTGGACTCCGAGCTTTTCCTTGACCACTGCAACGAGGTTCTCCTTGGGTGTGTTTAGCGAAGTGAACGTCTCGGTCCTCCTTGTTCGGTTTTTTCCTCTTCTATTTTGCGGTGAGGACTCCACGTATTTTCCTTGTGCAGTGTCTCCTAGGCACTGCCCTCTGCCAATGCGACCTTGCGAGCAACATTGAACATCTCAACGATCGTTTTGGGCTTGCGAAGCTGGAGTTCAGTGTACAATATCCTTGACCGGAATCCTTTGATCTAGTCGTACGTCTTTTTGAAGCAATCTAGGTAGGCAAGGGGGGTCTCGTTGTCTCCCTGTTTGATGTTGGCGAGGTCTCCCCTCGTCTTGGGCATCATTCCGGCGGTGCTAAATTTGTCCAGGAATAGCTTTTCGAGGTTGCGCCAAGAATCGATAGCCCCTAGTTTTAGCAAAGTGAACCATGTCAGGGCTTTATCAGACAGGGTGCTGGGAAAGGCCTTGCACATGACGGCCTCGTCGTTGGTTACCAGGCCCATGGCAGACCGGAACAAACAAACGTGCTCCTAGGGTCGGCTTTGTCCGTTGTACAACACGAATTGAGGAATCTGTAGTGGCGGGTCCAGTGTCGACTAAACGACTCTTTTTAGAATGATCCCTTCGCGTCAGGTCAGGACTATGTTCACGTCTGTTTCTTTTCGAGCGGGGCTTGTCCCTGCGATTTTTTCCTTTGGACAGCTCACTAAACGGTTGACTCTCTCCCACTTCACTGATCGAGCAGAGCGCGTTCTTCGTGTTTGTTGTCCGGCCCCTGGTGTGCTTACTCAGCATCATGCTCGATCTGAGGATTCCTTTTCGTTGTCGGGTAAGGCCGGGGGTGGCAATCCCATCCTGCGGGATTTAGCACAGAGCCGTATCCACTGTTTCAAGAGATCATGCTGTTTTCGGAGCTGATCGACCTCTTTCAGCAGGTCCCCGACCTCCTTCGCGCGCCCATCCTCGTTGGACCGTTTTATGTTTAGCCTGTCGCGGAGGTCAGCCACTTTGCGTGGGGAATCCCGGGGTCCCAAATGTTCAATCACCGACTGCCGTGGAGGTTTCTCAGGGGCAACCGAGTGCGGTTGGGCTGCACGATGGGTCTCATGGAGAGACATGGGGATCGTGGCATCAGGGTAATGGTCACGATCGCTGGATCATCGCGACATCCTTACTTCCTATTGAGGATAGTGAAGGATGTGATATTTCTTTCCCGGTAACAGAACCAAACTGATTCATTGAAAATTGGTTTGACGCCACCTGTCGATGAAACAGTGTCGTCTGATGATCTCTGCCACTTATTTTTCCAAGGTGGACTATGGGCTCATAATCTAATTAGGATTTCAGTTTTGGAATATCTGCAAGACAGTGAAGTTCATACAGAGGGTGGAGGGACTCCGATGAACCCTCCGATGGTAAAGTCAGTGATTTAATTTAAATTAGATAGTGGATAATTTGACAGAGATTTAGTATAGAAATCTGGCCTCCCCTTTTACCTTTACGAGGGTGGTTTTTATAGATGAAAACCACCTTGAGAAATAGGTAGAGTAAGTGATGTAAACTGCAGAATCTGGTGGTTACCGGATTCTATGGAAGAAATCAGAATCCCTATGATTTAGGAGAATCTGGAGGGAATTTGACCGTGTTGGTCAAATAATATCCTTTGAGGAATAAACGAGAAGTTTGTTGCCTAGGTGGCAGTTTGAATTCGGGCAAAGTGGGGTGCTTGAGGCATCCCTTCACTTCGCTATCCGGCGTAGTGAAGTAGAGGTTTCTTGGGTGAAGTGTGTAGACACTTGGATTGCCAGGTCATCTCCCATTGCTTCGCCAGCTCCTAGTATTTTCAGGACTCTCTCTCTATATATATATATATGTATCTATTATGTGGTTTTTTCAATATTCTGCTCAAATAATAACATAGCATATGAGCTATGTTCATTGAGGTGGCAATATGTATATTGAGAATTTTCCAGTTTTAATTGTATACAAATTTATTTCACTTAATATTTTTAAGGAAAATAAAATGAAATAATCATATTTAAATATTAGAATAAATGAAAAAAAAGTAAATTAATAAAAACCTAATCTTCTACATTTTGTATATGTATTATATATATAATATATATATGATGAATTATTTATAAAAAAACAAAATCTAATTAAAAGAATTAGTTAGTATTTGTTATGAATCCCAAAGATTCATTAAATTAGTGGATGTCCATCGTATAATCGTTATTATGCTTTTATCCCGGGAAATTACGTACTTAATGAAAGGTGATAAATATCACCTGATGTTTATCTTTAAGGTGACACATATCACCTAATATTTATAATTTTGGTGACAAGTGTCACCTATCACTTAATCCCGGGTGACAAGTATCACCATCAATACTTATCCTTATCCCATATTCACCCCTATAAATAGAGGACTTTCTACCCTTTTGTATAAACAATCAAGATCAACAAGAAATCTCATATAATAATATTCTCTCTATTTTCTACATTTCTCGTTTACTTCTCATCTTGTTTTATTGTTTTTTATATAATTTTATAATACGTTATCAGTACGAGTCTTTACCACCGGGCAAAGTATTTTTGAAGTTTATCAAACAGGTACGTTTGCTATTATTATTATGTTAAATCTTATTAAACTCGAATTTGTGCCAAAATTATAATATTTCTCCGTCATCATCTTCATGAGGATTTAAAAAATGAATATCTTACTGTGAAAGATCCTCTTGTTTTGTGTGGAAATTTGAAAGAAAGATTCGGCCACCAGAAGATGGTCATTCTCCTAAAAGCACAATTTCTGAAGAATCATAAATGATTCAATAACTCCGGAATGAGTTTTCTAATTTTTATCGAGAGAAGTTAATTAAATCATATATGCATGATTTTCATCTTTATGTTCTTGTTCCTTGTTGATTTATTTAATGTGTGTCTGTTTAAGCCTTTCATATTGAAAAAAAAAATTCAATTTTTCTACTTCGATTAAATTGGGAAGAAGTATGCAGAAGGGTGGAATGTGGTTGTTATTTATCTATTGAATCTGTGGTGAAGAAGAGTAATGCGTGTGCACTATCCATTTTGGTGCCTCTTAAAGGTTTTAAGAAATATTTTGAATTGATTTCTTGTCTTCTCGTTGCGGAACAAAATAATGAATTACTGATAAAAAATCACGAGACTCGACCTACTGGCTCTACCCCATTCCCCGAAGTGAATGCTATTAGAAATCATGATCCCAGAAGAGATCGTGATCGTGGTCGTGGTCGAAAATATGATCATGGACATCGTGATAAATTTGGCCCTTATAATCGTAATAATAATTTAGGTGCCAAAAATGTTAATGACCACCTGAAGTGGACAAAACATAATGAGAAAGGAAATATTATTCCAAAAAATTATGAAGATAAATGTTATCGTTGTGGCATGAAAGGTTATTGGTCTCGTTCCTGCAGCACGACAAAACATCTTGTTGACTTACTCCTCAAAATTTGTCTCATGAAAGAAATGATGACGATCTTGAAAATGTTGATGTTGATGTGGCTCACCTGGATGTTACTGATCTTTTCGAACATCCAGAAGAAACAATTGACCACTTGATTGAAAATAAAAGTGTCCAAAATAATTAGAATATTATATTATGTGTTATATGTTTGTATTACTTTTTGTTGTGATATAATATGTTTAATTTTTATTTCTGTAAATATTTTGTTAACAAAACAAATGACTGTTGTTCAATTTTCTGGTATGAATAACGATATCGGAAGTGTCTGTCTTATTGACAGTGGAACTACGCACACCATACTGAAATATGAGAAATATTTTTCTCAATTGAATGTGGGAGAAACAAGTGTTACCACAATAAATGGTAGTGCAAAACTTATTGTAGGCTCCGGAAGAGCTAATATAATATTACCAGGAGGAACTATGATTGCTATTGATAAAGCATTATATTCCTCTAAGTCTCAAAGAAATTTATTTAGTTTTAAAGATATCCGACGTAGTGGATATCATGTTGAGACTATGGAGGATAATGGTCATGAATATTTGGGTATCACAAAAGTGACCTCCAGTAATAAGTTTTTGTTGATAAAACTACCATCTCTATCCTCTGGTCTATATTATGCAAAAATAAATGCTATTGAGGCGCATCATTTAGTAAACCAGAAGTTTACTAATCCGGTTACTTTTAAAGTTTGGCATGACCGTTTGGGTCATCCTAGAACAATTATGATGCAAAAAATTATCGAGACAACGAACAGTCATCCTTTGAAAAATCAAAGAATTTTGACTTCTGATAAAACTTTCATGTGCTGCATGTTCCAAAGGGAAATTGATTATAAGACCAGCACCATTGAAAGTAGGAGCTGAAAGTCCTACATTTCTAGAACGGATTCATAGAGATATATGTGGACTGATTAGTCCACCATGTGGGCAATTTCGATATTTCATGATCTTGATTGATGCATCGACTCGATGGTCACATGTTAGTTTATTATCAACTCGCAACCTGGCGTTTGCGAGATTACTTGCCCAAATAATTCGCTTAAGAGCGCAGTTTCCTGATTATCCTATTAAGCGAATCCGACTAGACAATGCTAGTGAATTTTCTTCGCATGCATTTGATTCTTATTACATGTCGATTGGAATAATTGTTGAACATCATGTAGCTCATGTTCACACACAGAATGGTCTAGCTGAATCGTTTATTAAAAGGCTGCAATTAATTGCTAGACCATTATTGATGAAAACAAATCTCCCTATAGCAGCTTGGGGACATGCAATTTTGCATGTTGCAGCACTTGTGTGTTTAAGGCCATCGAGTTACCATAAATTTTCTCCCATACAGTTGGCTTTTGGTTCAGAACCAAATATTTCTTATTTGAGAATTTTTGGGTGTGCTGTATATGTTCCAATTGAACCACCCCAACGGACAAAAATGGGTCCACAAAGAAGATTGGGGATATATGTTGGGTATGACTCCCCGTTCATTATAAGGTATCTTGAACCTTTGACAATGGATGTGTTTACAGCAAGATTTGCTGATTGCCATTTTGATGAAAATTTGTTTCCCAAATTAGGGGGAGAGAATAAATGGCATAAGATTGAACTTGCGTGAAAAACATCTTTGAATCATTTAGATCCACGCACAAATATGAGTGAACTTGAAGTTCAAAAGATTATACATTTGAAACAAATTGCAAATCAACTGCCAGATTCTTTTGCTGACTCCAGCAGAGTCACTAAATCGCATATTCCAGCTATAGATGCTCTTATAAGGATAGAAGTTCCTGAAGGACAGAAAGTTAATCCTATAGCTACTGAATCTAAAACAAGCCAGAAGCGTGGTCGACCCCTTGGTTCCAAAAATAAAAATCCTCGAAAGAAAAGAGGATTAAATTATCCAGAAGATCATATTGATGAAATAGAAAAAGAAAACCAAGGGACAACTGCTGAAAAGATTCCAACTACAAATGATGAAGAGAATTATAAAATCTCTATTAATTATACCAGTTCGAATCAAAGTTGGGATCGAAGAAACGTTGTTAGTGATAATGCTTTTGCATACAACGTAGCCCTTGATATTTTCAAGGATAATGAGGATTTAGATCCTCTATCAATTGAAGAATGTCGGCATAGAATTGATTGGCCTCAATGGAAAGATGAGATTCAATTGGAGTTAAATTCGCTTGCGAAGCGAGAAGTTTTTGGACATGTAGTCCAAACGCCAAAGGATGTAAAACCTATTGGCTATAAATGAGTGTTTGTGCAAAAATGAAATGAGAATAATGAAGTCGTAAGATATAAAGCACGACTCGTCGCACAAGACTTTTCGCAAAACCTAGGAATTGATTATGATCAAACTTATTCACCCGTTATTGATGTTATTACACTCCGATATCTTATAAGTTTGGCAGTTAGCTTATCTTTATGGAAGCCTTGAAAATTAGATTTATATGAAAATCCCTAAAGGATTCAAATTACCAAAGGCTTCTAAAGGCGCTCGTGAAAATTATTCTATAAAATTACAGAAGTCATTATATGGGCTTAAACAGTCTGGACGCATGTGGTACAATCGCCTTAGTGAATTCTTATTGAATTCAGGATATAAGAATGACCAAATCTGTCCATATATTTTTATTAAGAAAACAGATTTTGGTTTTGTGATTCTTGCTATATATGTTGACGATATCAATCTCATTGGAACTCTAGAAGAGTTTCGAGAAGCTATAGATTGTTTGAAACGAGAATTTGAAGTTAAAGATTTTGGAAAAACCAAGTTTTGTCTTGGGTTTCAAATTGAACATATGAAAGATGGAATTTTTGTTCATCAGTCAACATATACAGCTAAAGTGTTGAAAAGATTTTTCATGGATAAAGCATATCCATTGAGTATTCCAATGGTCGTGAGGTCGCTAGATATAAATAAAGATATATTTAGACCTCGAAAAAATGATGAAGAACTACTTGGTCCTGATGTACCATATTTGAGTGCTATTGGTGCACTGATGTATCTTGCAAATAATACTCGACCTGATATAACATTTGCTATAAATCTATTAGCAAGATTTAGTTCTTCGCCAACACGACGACATTGGAATAGTGTTAAACACGTCCTTAGATACTTCCAAGGGACAATTGACCTCGGATTATTTTATTCAAATGTAAATGACCCAAAACTGATTGGGTATGCAAATGCGGGTTATCTTTCGGATCCGCATAAAGCACGTTCTCAAAATGGCTATTTATTTACATATGGTAATACTGTTATATCATGGCGCTCCACAAAACAAACAATAGCAGCAACTTCTTCTAATCATGCTGAGATAATAGTCATTCATGAAGCAAGTCGAGAATGTGTATGGTTGAGGTCAATAATATATTATATTAGAGAGAGAGTTGTGGTTTATCCTCCGGAAGAGAGATTTCAACTCCTCTATATGAAGATAATGCAACTTGTATAGCTCAATTAAAAGGAGGATATATCAAGGGAGATATGACGAAACACATTTCACCTAAATTCTTCTTTACTCATGAACTTCAAAAGAATGGTGAAATTGATGTGCTCCAAATTTGATCATGTGATAATCTTGCAGATATATTCACTAAAGCTCTTCCGACTGCAACCTTTGAGAAATTGAGATATAAAATTGGTTTGCATCGGTTTAAATATTTCGAGAGATCATCTCATCAGGGGGAGAAATCTACACATAAAGAATAATGTACTATTTTTCCTTCACTAAAGTTTTTTTCCATTGGATTTTTATCTAGTAAGGTTTTAACGAGGCATATTCTTTATGTAATGGACATCCAAGGGGGAGTGTTATGAATCCCAAAGATTCATTAAATTAGTGGATGTCCATCGTATAATCGTTATTATCTTTTTATCCCGGGAAATTACGTATAATGAAAGGTGATAAATATCACCTGATGTTTATCTTTAAGGTGACACATCATCTAATATTTATAATTTTAGTGACAAGTGTCACCTATCACTTAATCTCGGGTGACAAGTGTCACTTAATACTTAATCTCGGGTGATGTTTATCTTTAAGGTGACACATATCATCTAATATTTATAATTTTGGTGACAAGTATCACTTAATACTTAATCCCGGATGACAAGTGTCACCCTCAATACTTATCCTTATCTCATATTCACCCATATAAATAGAGGACTTTCTACCCTTTTATATAAACAATCAAGATCAACAAAAAATCTCATATAATAATATTGTCTCTATTTTCTACATTTCTCATTTACTTTTTTTTATCTTGTTTTATTGTTTTTTATATAATTTTATAATAGTATTAAAGATTTCCAATATATACTTATGGGAAATGGAGACATAAGGGGGTAGGTATGGTACGGGGTTAAAGCCTTTGTTCCCACTTTGCATCTTCACTTTTTGTTTGCCCAATCATATTAAATACTTCACATTATTTCCTTTTCTTTATTTAAAAATGAAAAAAAAAAACTAAGGAAAAAGAAGCATGAATAAATATTTACATATGGTAATATACATCTTTTTCAAGAAAACATTAAATCTCTCTTATTGGTCTATAATTAAAAACATTTAAAACATAACCCACAATAGTTTTTAAGGACATACAATTATTTAAAGCAAACATAACATACAACAAACGACACACAATTCTTGACTCTTCCAAAAAAGAAAGAAGAAAAAAAACACAATCTTTAATTTTAAAGCCTTGAAACTCCTTTTGGATGATGGATGACAATATCATTATAAACATCTAAAGTCAAAAAATCATCCAAAACTGATTTGGTGCATTGTCTCGTGAACATCTTACAAGCTTCTTTGTACATTCCTTTCTTGAATTTCTCTTTTCCAACTTCTCTCTCAATCCTCCCCATTTCTTCATCAACGATTCTCCCAAACAACTCCAAATTCACCTTCACTCCAAGCCCGTCTCCATCCAATTCCACCCCATATTTCAGCCACTGCCAGTTCTGAACTCGGCTAATCTCGGCCGTGGCTGCATCTTCCATGAGATTGTAAAGTGGCACTGAGCCTGACCCAGTGAGCCACGCAGCTAAGTACTGAATCCCGACTCGCGTATTCAGTCGAAGCCCTTCCATGGTTCGAACCCCTCTCGGCCTCTGTAAAAGATCTTCCTCTGTCAAAACGGACGCGTCTTCCCTTTTCATGGTTTCTATTTGGTTGGGAGAGTTTCCCATGTAATTGTTGAAAACTTCCATGCAAGATGGGATTAGGCCAGGATGAGCTGCCCATGTTCCGTCATGTCCAGCTTTCACTTCTCTTAGCTTATCTTTCTTTACCAATTCTATGGCTGCTTCGTTTGCTGCTTGATCATCTCTTATTGGAATCTGTGCTGCCTGTTCAACATTTTCAACAAATTATGTAGTTGTTTAAGAGGAGGAATCGGATCAAGAAATGAACATACCATCCCACCCATGGCATGAACTCCGCGTCTGTGACAAGTTCTGATGAGCAGATCAGAGTAACTCTTCATGAAGTGTTGTGTCATTCCAACTTGAACTCTGTCGGGTAACAGACGGTCAGGATGAGATTGGAATGTCTTCACATAGCTGAAGATATAATCCCATCTCCCACAATTCAAACCAACAGAATGATCTCTCAATTCATAGAGAATTTCGTCCATTTGGAAAACAGCGGGAAGTGTTTCGATTAAAACAGTAGCTCTAATGCTACCCTTTTCAATTCCACCCATTTTTTCTGCTCTCTCAAACACACTGTTCCATATTCTCGCTTCCCTGTCATCTCATACCAAAACAAACATTCCCAATAAAAAATTCATTATGAATTTGAAATTGAATAATTAAACAGGCTGATTGACAAACCTAGAATTCTCCATTTTGGGGAGATAAAAGAAGGGACCAAACCCTTCACCCTGTGTGCGTCGGAAAGCTGCATAATTGTGGAAGAAATAAAGACCAAAATCAACGAGACAACCGGTCGCCGGTTCGCCGTCGATGTAAATATGTGCTTCCGGTAAATGCCAGCCTCTGGGACGAACAAAAAGCTTGGCCGTCTGATCATTAAGCTTATATACTCTGTTCCTAGCTTGGTCGTGATAGCTTATAGTTCCATTCACAGCATCCCTCAAATTCACTTGTCCCCTCATCAAATTCTCCCAATTCGGAGAAAGTGAATCTTCAAAATCAGCCTGTCAATTTATTCAATTTCAAATTAATTCTTACAAAATCATAGAATTTATATAAATGGAGAACTAACTGACCATGAAAACTTTAGCACCGGAATTGAGAGCATTGATGATCATTTTCCTCTCAACAGGACCAGTAATCTCAACCCTACGATCAGCAACAGCAGGAGGAACAGCACCACACACCCAATCACTCTCTCTAATATACTTAGTTGCCGGATCAAATCCAGGCAATCCTCCGTTATTGTACCTCGTCTTTGCTTCTTTTCTACATTCCATTGCATACTTGATGTGATTCCTAAACTCCCTCTGTAAATCAGCAACAAATTGCAAAGCATCTTTACTCAAAATCTTTGCAAATTCCGGATCATATCTTCCCCTAACATCTACACCTAAAGGTACATCATAATCCATCTCCATTTTTTTCCCCACATTTTGAGTAAATGTACCGAAACCCAACATTTTTTTTTCTTCTTAATCAAATTCAAATTCAAAATCAAAATCAAATATCCCAATTCAAAAACAGCGAACGAGTGAATGAATAAGTAGAGAAAAATTAAGTGAGTATATAAAGAAGTGAGAAGATAAAGGGATAGATGTGAAATTATGGAATTATTCACGTAAGAATGGCGGAGAGAATGACGCATACCATGAATTGATAAACTCGAAGGATATGGGCACACAAATTATATGGGGGCTGGTTTTTACTTCGATAATCGTGCCGACCTCGGGAGATGTGTCCGCTGAGGATTTGTTTGTTGGAATTCATTATTTTGACAAGTGTCCACAACTTATGATCCATCACTCACGTGGCACTATTACTAACTCAATGTTTCCATTTCACCTGCCGAACAATTAGCGCACATTATTAAATAGTTATTAAAAACAATTTTTCTGAAACATTAAATTTATCAAATATAAAAAAATTAATATTTAAAATATAAATATTTATGAATTAATATTAATATTTAAGAAAAAGTATATGAATTTTTACATTTTATAAAACTAATAACCATCGATTCAATAGTATTTAGTGTTTTCATAAGATTAATGTCTCAAATTGTTTTTAGAAAAAAAAAATTTTATTTGTAAAAATTTAGTTGGAATATTTCGAAGGTGAAAAAGTAATTTTATGTTGAAGAAAATTTATTTCACTTAATGTCTCAAATTGGTTTTAGAAAAAATAAATAGATTCATTTGTATATGAAAAATATAAAATATTGTATTAATTTTAAAATTATATATAAATTATTAAATTTATTTTTAATAATTTAATTTTTTTTACAACTATTTTGACAAAGAAGTTTATATAAATGAAATTAATTCTTTATTAATAATATAGCTCATTTACTCTAATAATAATATTTTTCTTAAATGTAAAGTAGGTACTGGCCACTTTAATTCTTATGTTGTGTTTCTTACGTTTTTCTCATTAAAATTTTATTTAATTTTTAATATTTATAAATATTTAACCAAAAGATAAACACGTTCAAATTAATATTTTTTTTGATTCCTTAAATTTTTTAAATTTATTTTATTTCTAATAAAACATTAATTTTATATGAAAGAAATTCAAATTAGTTAGTCGAATTTTTAGAAAAGATGAAACTAATTATTTAAAGTATTTAATTTTAAATGTATTATTTTATTATTCAAGTTTCTTTTAGTCAAAAAAATACTTTTTATAAATGCAGACACTAATTGTATTTATGCATAAATGTCATTGTTTTAATTAATCAAATAAAAAATTTATTATGTTTTATATTTTATATTTTGTTTTAATTTATTTTCCTTTTCTATTTATTTTAACATCAAAATTGGTATTATTATATTTGAGTAATATTGTAGTTCTTTCTAACAATACCTACTTTGGTTGTATGATATTCGTTATTATTGGGAATATATGTTCGAATTTTTTTAATTATTAAATTATTTTAAAAATATTTAATTAATAAAATTACATGTTTTGTTTTGATTTAATTTTTTTATTTTAAAATTCGATTAATTAATTTTTATAATTCAAAATTTTAAAAATTATATATTAAAAACATATTTTTTAAAAAATATATATTAAAAAAGAAAAGAAAAAATGGTAAATTATTATACTAATACTTGAATTTTTTAAAAATCCAATTTTTGCTTTAAATCGAAACTTCAAAAAAATCACCTCTTTTATCCTTCTATCAAAAATTTTCATTCTATAGGGATTCAAATCCCATCACCATACGCATCGTCACACCATTTTTACCCTTGAAACAACTATAAACATATTTTTAAAATAAAACTTATATTTTATATTGCATAATAAAATAAATTTAACGTAATTATCTGTGTAGTTTTTAGATTTGAAGTACAACTATATAAATAATATTTATGCATTTACCACTAAGACAAGAACAAATATTTTACATTAATTGAACATTATATTAAATATGAACATTTTTAAAAAATACTTTTCAAATGACACAATTTAAACCAAAATATAAAATTGCCCTTTAAAATAAAACCTTAACAATTTAAAAATATCCATAATTGAAAATGACGAAAATATCCATGAGAATTGAATGGAATACGATGTTTAAGGAAAAATTTTGACAGAAGGGTAAGCGAGGTAATTTTTTGTAGTTCGAGTGTCGGTTTAAAACAAAAATAAATACAAGTGCAAAAGCTGAATTTTTTAAAAAGTTGAAGTGTTACTAGGATAATTTACCCAAGAAAATATAAGTATAAATAGTAATTAATATTAATATTAAAAAAAGCATATGAAGTTTATTATAAAATATCTATAACAATAATGAAACAACCACATATTTATAGGTATACATATGTGTAACCTACATACCTATATACATACTAATATAAATGTATACATATGTTACAAATATAAATTCATAGAGGTTACATGGAGTTATGGACATACAAAATATGATTTATAAAACTCCCCATTTTGGATGTCTATTGTACAAGGAATATGTCTCATTAAAATCTTACTAGAGAAAAACTCAGTGGGATAAAAAACATTAGTGAAGGAAAAAGAGTACATAGTTCTGTGTACAGTCCCCCTGATCATTACATAATATCTTTGTATCGTCGCATTCCAATATTAAGGACCAGTCTTTCAAATGTTGAAGTTGATAATGCTTTTGTGAACAAGTCTGCCAAATTATTGCTTGAACGGATTTGTTGTACATCAATATCACCATTTTTCTAAAGATCATGTGTAAAGAAAAATTTTGGTGAAATATGTTTTGTGCGATCTTGTTTGATATATCCTTCTTGTAATTGAGCTATACATGCAATGCTATCTTCATAAATTATTGTTGGAAGTTTTTTGCCTGAAGATAAACCACATGTCTCTCGAATGTGTTGAGACATGGATCTTAATCAAACACATTCACGACTTGCTTCATGGATTGTTATAATTTCTACATGATTCGAAGAAGTAGCAGCTAATGTTTGCTTTGTAAAACGCTATGAAATAACAGTTCCTCCACATGTAAAAACATAGTATGTTTGAGATCTGGTTGTCTGTGGATTAGACAAGTAACCAGCATCAGCATAACAACAAGTTGTGGTTTAGAACTACGAGGATATAACAATCTCATATCAATTGTACTTTAAAGATATCAGAAGACATGTTTAATTCCATTCCAATGTCTTCTAGTTGGACATGAACTAAACCTTGCTAACATATTAACATCAAAAGCTATATCAGGTCTTGTATTATTATCAAGATACATTAGTGCACCTATTGCACTAAGATATGGTACTTCTGGACCAATAACTTTTTCATTATCCTCACGAGGTCAAAAAATGTCCTTTTTCACATCAAGTGATCGAACAATCATTGGGGTACTCAATGGATGTGCCTTGTCCATGTATAATTTTTTAAGGACCTTTTCAGTATAATTTGATTGATAAACAAAAATTCCAATTTCATCTTTTAAATGCTTGATCTGTAGGCCGAGACAAAACTTTGTTTTTTTTAGATCTTTCATCTCAAATTCTTTCTTCAAAGAATCTATTGTTTTTAAAAAAAAAATTCAGGGATTCCAATGATATTTAAATCATCAACGGATGTAGGCTCATTATAATCATTTTCATTTATAATAATTGATGTTATATTATATACAAAAACACTATCGATAGTTATTTCTTCTCGATTCAATCGTTTCCCTGTTGAGACATAATTTATTGAGATATCATCATTATCTATTTTTTTAATATTTTTAATATCTTTAGGTACCTGAACTTCTTCTAGAGTTATTTGATTTATTATGTCTCTTGATTCTTTTGGAGTATTAAGTCCAGGTTCATTGTTAACATTTGCTCCCTTCTTTTTATGGATATTTTTATCTTTTGAACCAATTGGTCTACCACGCTTCTGGCGTGCTATAGACTGATTTGCTATTTCATTTACAGATTTTCCTTCTGAGACATCAATCCGTATATGAGCATTTTCAGCTAGTATATGTGACTTAGTCACTCTTTTTAGGTCAGTAAATGTATCTGACAGTTGATTTGCTATATATATATATGACTTAGTCACTCTTTTTAGGTCAGTAAATGTATCTGACAGTTGATTTGCTATACTCTGCAAATGTATTATCTTTTGAATTTCAAGTTCACACTGATTTGTATGAGTATCAAGATGTTGCAAAGTATTCCATGTAATATTTTTACCGAGCTGTTTTTCTTTTTCTCCCCCTAATCCCGGGAACATTGATTCATCAAAATAACAATCGGCTAATTGTGCCGTAAAAAGATCTTCTGTCATAGGTTTTAGATATTTTATAATAGAAGGAGAATCAAAAATAACATACATCCTCAATCTTCTTTGACGATCCATTTTTGTGCTTTGTGGTGGAGCAATAGGAACATATACCGCACATCCGAAAAATCTAAAATGAGAAATATTTGGCTCCAGACCATAAGCCAATTCCAATGGGGAATATTTATCATAATTTGTTGGTCTAACACGTACAAGTGCTGCTGCATGCAAAACTGCATGACCCCAAGCTAAAATGGGTAATTTAGTTCTCATAAGTATAGGTCTAGCTATCAATTGAAGTCTTTTAATGAAAGATTCAGCTAACCCATTTTGTGTATAAACATGAGCTATAGGATGTTCAACACTTATACCAATAGACTTATAATAATCATTAAAGGTTTGAGATGAGAACTCACCAGCATTATCCAGACGTATTGATTTAATTGTATAATTTGGAAATTATTCTCGTAATCTAATAATCTAGCCAAACAATCTCACAAACGCCAGGTTACGAGTTGATAGTAAGCTAACATGAGACTATCCGCTAGATAAGTCTATTATAACCATAAAATATCGAAATGATCCACATGAAGGGTGAACTGGTCCACATATGTCACCTTGAATTCTTTTTAAAAATGTTGGAGATTCAATTCAAACTTTAGCTGGTGATGACCTAATAATCAATTTTCCTTGAAAACAAGCAGCACAAGAAAATTCTTTTGATTGAAAAATCTTCAAGTTTTTCGATGAGTGTCCGTACAAATTTTTAATAATATTTCGCATCATATTGAACCGGGATGCCCCAATCGATCATGCCAAATAGTGAACATTTTTAAAATCAATAACTTCTGATTTATTGAATGTATTTTAATTGCATTTATTCTTGTGTAGTACAATCCCGAAGAAAACATATTCAATTTTTCTATACAATTTTCTTATTTGAAACAATGCTTGTAATATGAAGGTACTCATCATTTCCTTCACTTACAATCTCCACATGATATCCGTTCAGACGAATATCTTTGAAACTTAACAAATTCCTTTGAGACTTGGATGAAAATAAAGCATTATTTATATTCAATTTTGTTCCATTGGGTAACATTATAATGGCTCTTTCAGAGCCTTCAATTATTTTTGTACTACCCAAAATTGTAGTAACATATGCCTCATTTATGTTTATTGCAATGAAATATTTTTTATTTTTAAGAATAGTGTGAGTAGTTGCACTATCAGCCAGACATATATCTTCATCCATATTCTTCAAACAAATAAAAAATAAATAAATATTATAATTAAAAAAATAAAATAATAATAATAATAATGATATTAGCAAACTTTGAGTTAAATAGCATTCATTTAACAAACATATACACATCTTGTTTAAGTGGTGTTATGGAATAATTTATTCTTTACAAACTTGTATAAGTCATAGCTTCAAAAGCCCGTATATTCATTTATTTTTATCTAAGTAAATCCTAAACAATAAAGGATACTAAAAGAATACTAAAATATATAGGAAGATGCACTATATATATCCAAAAACTATATAACATTCATAAAAATATATGTATCCCTATAACATATATATATATATATATATATATAAACAGTAAAACAATGGCCAAAATATATATTCATATATACGTACTTACATATATGTTGTATATATTATTAAATGTACTACACACATGATGGCCTATTTATATGTGCATTGTATATATATTATGTCTCTAATAATTAGTAATTAAATATATATTATATATATTTGTATATATACATTTCAATATAATTATAAGTAAATCTTCATATAAAATGTAAAATTAAATAGGAGAATAAAAGTACAATTCATAAAAATAACAAAATTATAATACTTTAAAAAAACTAAATAACATTTATTCTTGAACAATAATAACAATACTTAGAAATTAAACAACAATTCTTGAAAAATCATATTAGAGCAATTGATTTATATATTCTCTGTCACCGAGGATCTCATTGTTTTCTTGCGGGTTAACAATAAAATTTGACACATCCAAGTGTGTGGTGTCAATAGGATCATTGTTAATGTCATCAAAAAAATTTGTAAAATTTGTTTTCACACCTTTTCCTTTTTCTTTTACAGAGGTTTCATAAAGATCAACAAGGTGTTTTGTAGTACGACATGTACGTTCCCAATGTCCTTTCATTTCACAACACAAACATAAATTTTCAGATTTTTTACAACCTTTTTCTGTCCACTTTTATCTTCTTGTTTGTCCTCTTTATTATACCACTTTTGGTGGTAAGTAGACTCATATTTATTATTATGACCACGATTATGACTATGACCTCGGCCTCAACCATAACCAGATCCTCGTCCTCGACCATAACCAGGTCCTCTTCCTCTTCCGTTATTATTCATCATAGTCACATTCACTTCAGGGAATGAAACAGAACTAGTGGGACGAGCTTTATGATTTTTTAACAATAACTCATTATTTTGTTCAGCCACAAGAGGGCATGAGATTAATTGTGAGTATTTTGTAAAAAAAATTTCTCGATAATGCTGCTGCAGGAGCACATTCTAGGCATGAAAAGTATAAAATATTTTCTCTAATATATCATTTTCACACACATTTTTTCCGCATAATTTTAGTTTAGAACTTATACGAAACATAGCGGAGTTATACTCACTAATAGATTTAAAATCTTGTAACCACAAATGCAGCCATTCATAACGAGTTTTTGGAAGAATAACAGTTTTTTTTGTGGTCATACCTTTCTTTTAGATTTTTCCAAAGAACAAGTGGACCTTTTACCGTTAGGTATTCGAATTTTAGTCCTTCATGAAGATGGTGACGAAAGAATATCATCGCCTTAACGCGATCTTGCATTGATGCTATATTTCCTTCTTTTATGGTGTCTCCAAGACCCATAGCATCAAGATGAATTTCAGCATCTAGTATCCATGACAAATAATTCTTTTCAGAAATATCAAGAGCAACAAATTTGAGTTTTGAGAGATTCGATATGATAGATAAAAGCTAACCTTAATAGAAAAAAATCACGAAATGATTCTCTCCCGTAGAGAAAACTCGTGCTGATAACGTATTATAAAACATCTATAACAATAATAAAACAATACTAAAGAAATAGAAATCAAAATAGGGTAAACTTGTGTATATATTTATCTTGTAACAAAACATACAAAACTACCATATATTTATTTATAGGTATACATATGTGTAACCTACATACCCATATACATACTAATATAAATGTATACATTTGTTACAAATATAACTTCATAGAGGTTACATGATGGTTATATGGAGGTAGTGAAAGTTACATGGAGGTCGTGGAAGTTATATGGAGGCGGTGAAAGTTATATGGAGATAGTGAAAGTAGTGGAAGTTATGGACATACAAAATATGATTTATAAAAAAGTTGTAAATATCACATTTTAAATAATGAAAGAAAAAAAAATCTTAAAAACTAATTGTAGGCATTTAAATTTTGTATATATTTTAAATATATAAATTAATTTTTTAATATATTTTAATATATATTAAGATATCGAGAGATTTACTCTCTGAGTGACACTTGGCATTTTAATAATCATTGATTGTCACCCTCTTCATCTCTAAATAGAGGGCCAAATTTCCTTCAGAAGAGATGGATAGAAGTTGAGATACTGAAGTTTTGAAGCTGAAAGAAATTTGAAGAATACCAAAACTCTGTAGTTTTGGCTTTTTCTCTCAACGAAGTCCATTCCAAAAAATTCAAAGGCCTCTGAAGAAAATCTAAAAGCCCTCCGAAGAAATTCATAGTTATTCAACAGATCGAGATCAAGCCAACGACCGTCGAAGTTGAATTCATTCCGAGATTAGCGCAAAATGCTCCTGGATAAATTAAAATCCATTGGATCGAGTTCAAGCCCAAAAGAGTCCTCGAGCCCACAACAGATCGAATTAACGAATTGATAGAAATAGGACCCGATAAAGGAAAGTATTGTAATTTACTTAAATGCAATATATTTTCTTTGTAATTTTCGATTTTATAAGAAATACAAAGAAAATTTGTTTACAAATTTTAGCACGCTTGATGGGACAATTTCTACTATTAATCTCTTTCCATCAAGATCATCAATGGAGTCAAAGAACATTGTTATAGATTTGTTGATACAAAAAATAAGGGTTGCTAAGAAACAATCCCAAGCTGTTGATAGATCCAAGCAAATCTACAAGGTAAACAAAGTATCATCGCCAATAAAAAAAACGTGAACTTCATGTTGGACAACAACAAACTATGGGCAACATTCCTTATGTAGATAAAGAGTCAACTTCAAATGTTGACAATGATTAAAATCAAATTATGAAGATCTTTCAAGACGCACGAAGTTAAACTATATTGTTACTCCTTGATGAGTATAAACTATCTCCATGGTATGGATGCAAAATCTTCAAAGACGCACGAGGTTAAACTACATTGTTACTTCTTGATACGGGTGTAAACTATCTCCATGGTATGTATGAAAAATCATCCTAGACGCACGAGACTAGATTGCATTGTTACTGCTTGACACGAGTGTAAACTGTCTACAATTGAAGTGAAGGCTCCTTGGCATAAGTGTAAACTGTATTTGCATACATGATGAAAAGATGAAATGTTGCTCCTTAACACGAGTACAAAACTATCCACAATTGATGAAGACTCCTTGACACGAGTGTAAAACTGTTTGCAATGATGAAATTAAGACTCTTTGGCACGAGCATAAACTGTCTGCAATTGATGAAGGTTTAGTGGCACGAGTATGAACTGTCTGCAATGGTGAAATGAAGGCTCCTTGGCACGAGCGTAAACTGTCTGTGCGCAATGATGAAATTAAGACTCCTTAGTACGAGTTTAAATTGTCTGCAATGATGAAATGAAAGCTCGTTGGCACGAGTGTAAACTGTCTGCAATGATGAAATGAAGACTCCTTAGCACGAGTTTAAATTCTCTGCTATGATGAAATGAAAACTCCTTGGCACGAGTATAAAACAGTATGCAATGATGAAATGAAGGCTCCTTGACACGAGTGTAAAATTGTATGCAATGATGAAATGAAGGCTTCTTGACACGAGTGTAAAACTGTATGCAATGATGAAATGAAGGCTCCTTGACACGAGTGTAAACTGTCTCTAATGATGATATGAAGGCTCCTTGGCACGAATGTAAATTATTTACAATGATGGAATGAAGAAGTAAAGATGTTCCTTGACACACAAGTTAAAATTGCATTGTTACTCCTTGACGCACGAGCTCAAATTGTATTGTCGCTCCTTTAACGCATGAGTTTAAACTAAAATTTTGAATTATGTTCGACTTGATTCCTTTGCCAAATACATATGCTTATAAATTATAAGTTGAATCATAAAAAAACTTATTTTTCATATTAAAATAAAATTATTTTAAACAACAAAAACAGAAAAGGCTGTTAGAAAAAAATGGTAAGACTACTAAATTTTAAAAAAAAAGAAAACTGTGGCAATTTTTTTATTAAAAAAAAAAGAAAAAATTTCGTGAATTAAAAAAAAAAGCTGCAGGAATTAAAAAAAATTAAAGAAATATCTTTTGTTAAAAAAAATTACGAGAATTTTTATATCTTTTGTTATAAATATTTATTAATTAATATTAATATTTAAGAAAAAGTATATGAACTTTTACATTTTATAAATAATGAAAGAAAAAAAAAACTTAAAAACTAATAACCATCGATTCAATAGTATTTAGTGTTTCATAACAATAGATTAACGCTCCAATTGTATTTAGAGAAGAAAATAAATTCATATGTATATGACAAATATAAAATATTGTATTAATTTTAAAATTATCTATAATTTAATAAAGTTTTTGTTTACAACTAACAAACAAGTTTATATAAATGAAATTAATTCTTTATTAATAATATACTTGTTTCACACTGATAATAATATTTTTTAAAAAATGTAAAGTAGGGTGTTGGCACCCTTCCTTTAATTCTTATTATATGCCATTTGTTACTTTTTCTCATTAAATTTTTATTTAATTTTTTAATATTTTAAAATTTCAAATAAAAAATAAAATGTTGAAATTAACATTTTGCTAAATGGTTTGCAAGTCTTTAAAATATGGGTAGAATAATTATGGTTTAAATTTAAATTCATTATTAAAAAAATTTAAAATTAAAATATTTAAATTAAAATTTATTATTATTTTATTTTTTAGATTGTTTTTTAATAAAAAACTATTTTGTGAACTAATTGTATTTAAATTTCATTATTTTAATCAATCAATTACAGACAAAGATTTTTCTGTCTTTTATATATATTTTTTTTTAATTTATTTTAACCTTTTATTTTAACACAAAATTGTTGTTATTATATTTGAGTAAATTCTAATCTTTCTAACCATACTAACTTGGTTGTACGATATTCCTTATTATTTGAGAATATATTTTGAAAATTTTTAATTATTAAATTACTTTAAAAATATTTAATTAGTAAAATTACATGTTTTGTTTTTATTTCATTTTTATTTTAAAATTTGATTTATATAATTTAAAATTTAATAATTAAATATTTAAAAATAAAATTTAAATAAAATATTAAAAAAATAAAATAGAAGTATAAATATTAATTAATTAGTATTAATATTTAAAAAACAAAGTAAATGAAGTTTTAAATATCACATTTCAAATTTTAAAGGAGCAAAAAAATCTTAAAAACTAATAACTATCGATCTAAGATTATTTAGTGTTTGATAAAAATTTAAAGTAATTTTATTTTTATTAAATACTTAAATCTTTTATTTCAAAATTCCTATGTGTATACTCAGGGTTCTTATGTTTTTTCTTTTTTTTTTTTCCTATAAAACCCGGGATCAAGAAATATATAGATATGCGGAAATATACAACAGGAATAACATATACAAAATGTTCCTAACTAAATGTAATACCCTCACTCAAATCAAATAGTTATTAAGAGTTTTGAATTAAATTAAATTAATAAATAAAGAAATTATTATTATTATGGATCAAATTATAATATACAAAGAATATTATGAATTAATTAATAAAAAGTTAAATATTTTAATCTAAATAGGTTTTATCAAATATGAATAAGTTTTGAGTAACGTAATTTGAGAGAAAAAAAAGAAAGAAATAAAGATTGAAGATGAGAAAAATAGAGTTTAAGAAAAAAAAGTTGATTATGAGAATGATTGTTAAATTTTAACTTAGGGTTATTATTTATTTCATAACTTGAAAAAATTAAAGTTTTTTGAATGCGAAAAAGATAATTTTGTTTTAGTGTTTTTGATTATTATGAAATACTAGGATGATAAGATTAGATATAGTTATGAATATAGTCCTAATATTTTTATTAAATGGATTGTTGGCAGAAGGAGAGTTAGGAGTTAATTTGAATTTACACACGCAATCAATTATAGGTGAACTATTCTTCTTCATGTTCTTTATTTATTTACGGCAATATAATTTTTTTTAATGTATTAAATTTGAACGATATAAACCTGAAATGATTTATTATCTATATATAATATTTTTGAAGTTAGGTATTAGAATTTTAAACAAGTTTTAATTTTTAAAAAATTTATAAATAATTTATATATATATATATATATATATATCTTAAGAATTTATATATATTTTTTAAATTTTGATAAGTCATTATTTTAAAATAAAAAGGTTGCCCTTTAATTGAATTAGTTAAGATCTATTTGTAAAACATTTAAATGATTCCTTTAATAGTCAAAGAAAATAAGATAAGATAATATATTGATTGAATGATTTTTATTTTTATTTTTTTGTTTTGAACCATACCGATTTTAAATGAATTATTATTTAATATTTAATTTCTATTTGTCTTTTTATGAAGTTTTTATTATTATTGTTTTAAAGATATTATTTATTTTTAAAAATTGGACGATCTTTAAAGAAAAGAATGTTCTACCTATTGAGTATTTTATATCCTACGTTTTCTACCCCTTGCAGATAACAGTGAACATATTGAATTAGAGAATAATGATTACTTGAAGAATGACTTTGAATAAGAGA
Organism: Asclepias syriaca; assembly: GCA_027405835.1. Lineage (NCBI taxonomy): Eukaryota > Viridiplantae > Streptophyta > Magnoliopsida > Gentianales > Apocynaceae > Asclepias > Asclepias syriaca. The sequence goes on from CM049933.1 coordinate 14,566,484, forward strand.
TTTGAAGTCTTTTAGTTTATTTAGTTTATTTTTAGAATAAGTTTCATGTTGTATTAGAAATTTGAATTTACTGAGTTGAAGACTTGTCATTAAATAAGTTTGAAGATTTTGGACTCGATTATAGGCAGTTCAATATAATGGAGAAATTTAAAAAATGCAGTCGTGAACTAGGTCAGGATTGAGAGTGTGATACTAAACCCCTATCTACTTAAGGCTGGACATCACAATCCCAAGCAGATAGCAACTTAAAGACTTCCTCTAAAATTCTCCTAGTGAGAATTACGAGTTTTAGACATGCATATGTACTATTAAAGATCTCTAAGTTGCAATGCCTCCAAAAAGAATGTGTAGTTTCCCTAAAAATATACGACCAATCTAGTATATGAGCAAAAGAGTCTCGAGGTTTATGAAGATTAAAATCTATCCAACTGTCAATAGAATTATAGCTCCAAAAAGGGTGGTAGTGACTATCTTCCTCTGACAAGCATATTGTTTCCCAAGCCACCAGACTACAATAATTCATACTCGGTTCAGCCCCAAGTTTGTCTTCTTCACTAACAGTTGCTTTCCAAGTTTGTGTTGAATTCAGTTTGCCAACAAGTCACGGGTTTGGCTCCAGCGGTAATCAAAGGTGACCCTTTGATTGAGGCAAGGAAAGGAACTCAGATTCTAGGGGTTGTGCTGGTATATTTAGGTCCGACTAGTTTCTTCGGGTATCCTGAAAATTATCCGCCTTAGTCAGATTGACTTGGGCATTATTCCTAGGACGGGGAGGGCAGGCAGGGGTTGACCTAGAACCTCCTTATTCCCATATGAACTTGGGGCAAAATTAGCTACCGAATTCGGACTCATATGTGACTTGGTTGTCCCTTGACTCGATCCAACTAGATCATCCTGAGCAACTTACTCTTCCCTTTCTGTTCTTCGGGCTTTTCCACAAGGGTGGAATTTGTTTGAGTTTCTCCTTCAAAAACGTCACTTCCTCCAATTCAAGAGTCTCCTCTTCCAAATCCTCCAAGACTGAAAATCTTGATATGCAAACACAGGTGAGTTGGGTCAAGCATCTTGTTAGGCATGGGTACTCCTGGGCTCAATTGGTGATCGATAGGGCTCAGAGTCAATGGGCTCAAATGTTTCATGGCTGGTTGTAGTTAGCATCCCCTTCCGGGAAGCATCCAAGGTCCAAATTTCCCAAGTAGAGGTTGTTCATTTTGGTTTGTCTCTTGTTGCACTATATTGGAACCGATCTCTTTACGTGATAAAACGGATCCTCCAACAGCACACCTCTCCATACAATACCCGCACTACCCATATTTAAAGCAGATCTAGTGGAGACCTTCATACTCCACCATAAATGGTTAATCTCATTTTCAGCGGTTGGTTTAACTGCATTTCTACACACGCTCGTGCATATTTAATCCTGACAGCCTTCCTCGTAGTAATGTCAACCTTCATTCATTGCTCTGCCTAAATAATTTCTCACTGCCATTAATATGTTATGATTAAAACATTCCAACCTTCAACCCCACTGTAGAATCCATAATGTCTCTGCCCTGCTTCGGAGCACCTTGAGGTTAATGCTTTTTTCCCATGAGTTTAAGGAAGACAGCTCTCTTCCAAGGTATCCATTTCAAAGGTAGATTCTTTATCTCCATCTCCATGCTCAAGTTATACATAAACGATAGGTTGACCTTATCAAACTCATCAATCTCATCTTCACTAGTACCTTCTCAACTAAGTTTCCATTCATCTTTATCCACAACTATTTCTGCACCATAGGCTTCATATGGAACAGCCTCACTATTCCCTATTCCCTTCTTACAATAATAGCATATATTTCTTCGTACTTAGGTAAAGTTGATCTACCTCCTCTAAGAATGGATTCCTCCAGGAGTTGGAGGCAAACGTTGACATTCAGTAGTACTTTCCAGAGACCTTTTCGAGAAAGATAAAAGTCCTAAAAAGTTTCTTAAGGATTCTTATGTTTTATGTTACTACCAAAAACAGCTCGATAAATCTATATTTTATGTAATTTAAATATATTTAAATTTGTAAAATAAAACAAAATTATAACTTCTTTTTTTTTTCATTATCCACAATTACCAACACCTAATATAGTTCAGATAACAATTCTATATGGAGTAAAATATAAAATACAAACTAATCCATTTGAGCAAAATAAAATATAAATACAACTACAAAACTAATTCATTTGAGGAAAAGAAATGTCTCCCACCAACAAATTTTTCTAAACCAAATAATTGTAGTTAACGGGGGAGTGTGACTTTTTTCTGGCACTAATTACATTACTCCCAGAACTTCCAAACAATGACATGTATAATATTATCAAAAAAATTTCTGGAATGCCAGACTACGCATATTTGCTAATGACCGGTGGTTTACTTGCTGCTCATATACTATTTTCATTCCTGTCTATCTACTAACCCAAAAGAAAGGAGGCAAGCAAATGGCACAAAAAAGAAAAAAGAAAAAAGAAAAAAGAAAAAAGAAAATAAGACTAAAAGCAGATAAGCAAAAAGACAGAATATAGAGAGAGAGATTCACTACGACGCCTCTTTTCCATGGCTTTTAAAAGAAAATACCATCAGGCTGTAAAATTTGTTGAACCATATATCTATATATATTTCAGGGCGGGTCAATGGAAAAATCCATTCCATTCTTTTGAATCAATAATACCTCTTGTACCAACAGCAGGGTGAGCAGTCTGTCCCCGAGTCTTCAACAGAATGGGCAGAGTTGACAGTTCGTTCCCGGGACCAAAACACCCATAGATAGATTTTTCTTCAGTTTGAATGTACAATTAGACATTTGATCAGTCAATCTCTCCTTCCTCTGGATCATTTGATGGAAGACTCTTCGGCTCAGCTTCTTCTTCCTCCTCTTCCTCATGTATCATGTACAAACCTAACTGCTCCAATGGCTTACTGGTTGCCTGAAAATTAAAACTACAAAGACCCTCCTCTTGTGAATGATCTGGATTTCTCTCTTCGCAGAAGCTCTGCAGATGTACATCTGGTACTACTCTAAACAATTTTAGGTCTTCTATGCATGGAATATGCTCATTAATATCAACAGTCTTTTCCATCTGGAAGGAAGCAGTATGTACAGTTAAATTTCCAGATGGTGACACGAACTTCCAAATCAAAATGAATTTTTTCGGAAAAGCCTGAAACTTGAAAGGTATGTCAAGAAACTTTACCTTTTGCAAAGCCTGACGAGCAGCTTCCCTTTCAAGTTCAATTTTCCGCCGAGCTTCAGCTGCAGCTTCTTCCTCAGCTTTTCTTCGTGCATCTTCCACTGCTTTAGCTTCTGCCTGCAGACGAGCTTTCTCTACCAAAGCCAATTAACGACGAGTCACAAGGTGAGATAATAGTTCCAACTATACAAAAGATAGTTAAGTACTCCACAATGAAACTCAACATTGTAGGCATTGAGTTAACACAAGGACTTAACTAGATACCTTCTCTTCGCCGCCTTTCCAGCTCCTCTCTTTCAATCCTTAATTTTTCAGGATCCAGCTTTTCAACCTATCAACAATATTTACCGCTGAGAAAAGTACCTTGAAATTAATGGGAAAGTACATCCAATTATCTTAGCATATGCATATTCTCACTTTATCCAAGGTCTTCTCTTGAGCCTTGATTATAGTGTCTGCAAAACGACTTCTCAAGAAAGCTGCACGGTACAGCATTTTAGGGGAGACTTGCCTCTCTGGTGGAGCATTCTCGTCTAAAACGTTACAGCATGACGGGTGAGATGATGCCAGAAAACTAATAGCAGGCAGAATCTTCATTGATTTTCATAGCTTACCATCTTGATGGTAGTCAGGCTCAGCAGGAACCAAACTTGACCCTTGATTCTGCTGAGTCAGGACACCTTTAGTACCTATAGAGCATACAGAACAACATCAGATGATCAGAAACCAGGAAAATCCTCATTAAAACCAACTCACTCCAGAACCCCAACAAGAAGGGGAAGGTAGATGAAGGAACAAAAATTTGCAGGATACATAAGTCAATATTCAGTACCTACAGTCTCTTCATCAACAGGAACACCCGTCTTATGTTCTCGATTTTCCATGGGAATTAAAGATTCCTGAAACAGAGCCAAAGATGAGAAAAAAGTGAGAAGTCCACCATTTGTCCTCAAGCAAATGCAGCAGCAATTACAAAACCACATCATGCAAACCTTTGAAGTAACAACAGGTGCAGAATCCTTTCCAGCATCTGACTCACCACTAGATGAACTTCCTGAGTCAGAATCTGTAAATGTCATATTGTTAAACAGCTAATTGACATGAACATGATCAAAAGTTCTAATATACAAATAAAACATTTTAAATCACAAAATGCCATATAAGAACTCAAAGGGCGTTAAGTGCAGACAATAGTGCTAAAAGATCTACTTAATCATTAGCTAGCAAATTGTGCATGTAATGTTCAGAATTCTTGCCCAAAGAAGTGAACTCGTAAAGATGTTCATTGCACATCATAAAGATTGGAAAAATTAGATTTGCACAAAAGCCTAACATGTCCTAATGCATGAAAAGGTTATAATCTGCAAGAGTTGGGGGAACTTCAGAAATGTAATATCAATCAGAATCTATCAAATAAATTGCAGAGGGAACTCATGCACAACTTACAATACTTTTGTTTTGACATATAATGAGTTTTCATATGTAAAATTGAAAAATGAATTACATATTTGTTGCTTGGATCACACTAGAAAAAATAATTTCCTTTGTTTGGTATTACCATAATTGAAAAACATTTTACAAAATACAAAAAGATCTATGATTTCATTAAATCAATATACACCCAAATATATTTATATAACCACTGAATAATAGAATTTAAATAATAGTGTGTGATACAAATAAAATTGTATATAATTATTGATTAAAATCTATTTAAGCATTCTATATATACACACGTGTGTAATGTGTATATTAATATTTGTTATACAGACTTACGAGTCAAATACCAAATAACTTAAGAAATAGAGCCAAAAATCTACTTCATACTTTAAGTGTAAAATTGACCATTAACTACGAACTGAAATTAAATTTATGTGTCAAAGATAAAACTGTGGATGAAAAGAAAAATAGTGAGAAAAGTTCCTTGTAAGTTTAAACAAAAGGTAAAGTCGTGTACATAAGATATATAAAGTTCATTTAGAAATCAAAACATATTTTCCACAAAAGAGAGTGAAATTTACTCTGCAAGTTAAAAAAGACTTTTCCAAAAGAAACTATCCATGAAATATTGATAAAAACTCTATTTATACACCAAAGGATAAAATCTTCCACTAAATAATGATAAAATCTGGTTTACAATTCAAAAGATTGAATATATGCTTTCAAGTTTATTTCTTTAAAAAAAGAAAAGGTTCGTTTTTCATTTATCTAAAACTCTATGTTAACTTCATTTTATAATGAAACAAATAACATGAAAAGCTGGATCTTCATTTTGAGCCAAAACAAAACACATCCCTTAATTTTTATGTAGAACATCATTCCTAATAAAAAAAATTCACTGACATATAAAACAGGGAACCAGAAACATTCCCTAAAATTTTAATTAATGCTGCCAGGTCAACAGATATAAAGCAGAATTTCAAATGCTAAACCTAATGTCTCTGCATGAAGATATCATTATGACAGGGAAGTGACAACAGAACCATGCAACACATCAAAATTCATAGGAGACATTGAATACATAAAATTTTATTAATGTTAGCAGGGCCCAATAACTTTGCAACTAGTATTATTTTAGCAGTTCATTACACTTACTCTAAAATGCATAAAAAGTAAAGAGAAGAGCAGTTTTACTTAAAGACAATCAGAAAAACAATTCCAAGTTGGGCATCCTCAAGAAATTTAATCATGCTTCTAACCCCTCAAAAATATTAACACAGGTTCACACAAGCAACCACAAGAGAACAACCTTGGGCACTTCAATCCATGAAGTGTGGCTTCTGTAACTGCAAGTTTAAGGGAGCACAAGGTGCAGAAAATTATCTAGAATGCAATTCTTACTCTTCTTTTAGATTTCTCCTAAAATACTCCATTTTCTCTTACTTGAGAATTTTTTTCTTTTTAAATTGTAACCAACATTCATTACCTTTTTTCCCTCTACCCATCTTATTACTAGCCAACTAATACTGATTAATTAAATTATTTATATGAATAAATAATCAAAAATTATTTTTAGCTTTGTTCTAATTTTTGGAATTTTAAGAGCATCTCTTAAAGGATATAAATGCACAAGTATAGCAAGATAAGGAAAATGTTTAAAAGTCAAGAAGAGTTCAGAATGTATTAATTCCTCCCTCTGTTTCATAATAATTGTCTCAATAAACTATTAGTTGATATTTTTCAAACCTTACCTTCTCAATACACTAAACTGTCACATTCATTGGTCCACAATTCCCAACAATTGAAACTATTTACTTCCAAATACACCTAATAATGGCATAGCATAATTGCATAAAAGGAGATCTTCATCACTTTGATCAAACTGTATTACCAATGGGAAGGGTGGCACTAAACAGCCTGAAAATATCATTCCAACAGAGGATACTAAGGAGAGTTCAACACTATTTCTATAGCTCCTTTTTGCAAGAAAATATCATTCCAAAAGAGGATACTAAAAGAAGCTTTGGCACTATTTCTATAACTCCTTTCTGCAAGAAAATATCATTGGAATAGAGGATACTAAAAAGAAGGTTTCAACACTATTTCTTAGCTCTTTTTTGCAAGCCCCTCTGTCCAAAATACTACCCTTTAAGATGTCCAGAAACAAATGGCACTATCCAAAAGCAAAATATCTTTCACATAAATTTCACATACAACCTCAATAAGCCATTCACATCCCACCAAATAAATGTGGTTTGAGTAACTAGCCTACAATACAGACTATCCTTAATTTTTCAAACAATGAACATTTGGCTTTGGGAAGAAGGTTAATTTTTTCCTTTTTTTTTTTTTTTTTTAATGTTTTTCTTGAACTAATTTTCAATAGTCTTTTTCTTTATCTCAAACTATCTTGTTTCAGAAAACTATATACAAAACAAAATAGTTAAAATGACCAAAAAGATTATTATTTTTTTAAAAAAGAAAAAGGTGTCTGGTGATGAAAAAGGAATTTCACATATGGCATATGGTTTTTCCTTTCATATACAAAAAAACTTTGATATCTAGGCTCAGACATCTTTTGATGGAAAACTTGCTATTCACTCCAATGAATAGGTTTGTCCTTTAATCTACACATGATCACCCCTTTGTTCACATGAATGCAGCCTCACCTTTAGATCATTTATATGACTGGAAAACAACACTCACTAGTTTTAATCTACATCAAATGCCAGTATAGGTTAGATAAAACTCAAGGACATCATTGCACCAATAGCTCATGTAGATGAAGTTATTCATGAAGATGATCCATCTGAAGTCCAAAACAAGTGAATTCCACATAAAGGTGGTCCAATAAAAATGTTAGCACAGTTCATTATCACCAGAATAAGATACCAGGATCTTATAAAACTGTCAAAGTTCATCATAAATACTGAAAAATAATGTCAAATATATATATGTATATATTCAAGGGAGGAAATTGATTGAAGCTGAATATTCTAGGGTGTATTTGGATAGCAATTTTAAAAACCTCTTTTCCTATGAAGTTTATTTTGAAAACTAATGTGATTTTGGGTGCATTTGGATCACAATTCAAAATGACAATTTTTTTATAAAAAAAAGTCAACTCTAAAATTTAAAATGTTGGGTTTTTTAAGTAAAAAAGGTGGCATTTTGAGTTGTTATTTAATTAGGTTTTATTTTGAGAATAATAGGTATAATAGGTAAAGAGTGATATCATGTTATTGGAATATATCTGAGGGAAATGATATGATGTGACATTTTAAAATGAAAGGGGACAAAATTATTTACTTTTCTTTTAAAGCTGTCCAAACTAGTACAATTTTTTTGAACAAAAATATGTCAATTTTTTTTAAGTAAAACTAAATCCAAATAGACCTTTACTTCTTCATGTTAGCTTGAAAAGAGTAATTAATTTTTGTGGAAAAATGGTCATTTTAGTCCCTATTTTTACATGGTTTTCAGCCTTATTTCTTTTTTGATCCTTATCCTAATTTTTCTTGTGACTGTTTTGGTCCTTCTAACTATATTTTGGGTATTTATTTTATCAAATTAGAACTTTAAAATGAGTCTCAACCTTGTGAGAGTTTTTAACTCATCCAATCAACTTAGAACTACTATGCAGTGGTTGTAGGGTTCTAATTCAATAAAACAAAAATATGATCAAAATGGTCACCCAAAAACAGTATAGGAATCAAAAAAAAAAAAGACAAACAATTAGTAAAAGTAACAAAATGGTGTAAAATTAATAAAACAGAGATTAAACTGACCATTTTTGTATTGCTATTTGAATAAGAATTTATTTTGAGTAAGTATGGAATCTCTCTAGGACATTGTCTAAAAGACTAATAAAAAATAAAATACGGAATTTAATTAACTCCAAAACTTAACACAATTACCTTCCATTAAGTCAATGTTTGTTTTTTAAACTAAAAAACATAAACACATTGAAAAACTTTCAATAAAATGAGGAAAATATATTTTGGGTCTATTTATAAATTTTTCAATGTAAATAGAATAAATTATAAACCATAACTTACCAAAGATAAGGGAGTTAGTTTTTGGACTTAACAAACACGCCCCTAGTCCTTGGAAGTCAGGAATCTTTTGGGAGAAAAAGAATTTAGGAAACTCTCCAAAAGATAATTGATGCATGCATTATTATTCTTTCCCAATAACATAAACCCAATAGAACGAGGAAAACTCAATGTATAGCTACATCCTAAAGTATGTAGGAAACTAAAGACTGTTAACTTGAAAGCATATAGGAAACTACATCAGAATAATTATCAAAATTTAGAAATCTAAAATATGCCACTGAAACAAAATGTTACTAAAAGAATAATACCTGATGGCTGCCTATCTATGGATCGTGTCACAGGACAACTGACTATAATCTGACTTTCATCTTGGGTAATTTTGTTCTCATTATTCTTTCCTCTTAGTGAAAAATCTATGATCATTAAAAGATTGAGGCTATTAAAGGGAGCACACACCTAGGAGCTGAAGAAGATGGAGCTCTAAACACCTCAAGAAGAAGAGACTTCTTTTTTCCTTTCTCTTCACTATTCTAAGAGAACCACTTAAATAGGCTTCCAAGGATACCAAGTACTAGACCTAATTAGTTAAAATTAGGTAACAACTATAGTAGGAAATATAACTAAACTGGAAACAAAATATTCTGGTGTACAAAGTTCCTAAATCTTCAAGAATATTATTTGAAAAGATCCTAACGTAGATCACTAACAAAAACCTCATCCATGATGTACGTGCTCCTATATATTGGCATAGCTAACCAAATTTCTAAAGGCTAACCATCTAAAACATATAACCAGCAGATGTCCATATACTAAGCCATGAATTTTACTCCTTAATCCTTGAGGAATTCCTGGGGTACAGGATCCAATTGTGTAAAAAGTAAAAGCATCCATCTGGTTTCAGTTTGAGCAATTAGTAACAACTTTAATGCTGCATAGTTACACATGAGAAGAAAATGGACAGCAAATTACATATTTCCTTGCACCAGGACAGGCAATTAGAAGTTGATGAAATGAGAATAAACCCAGTAAAAGACATAAGCTTAAGTCATTAACCCATTTTTGCAAACAGAAGAGGCATTTCAACTTTAAAATCAATATCTGCATCAAACACACATGAATAGGAAGTCATGAAATTTGGGAAAAATGAATGCACTATAATAGGAACTCACTAAAAGACCAGAAACGTCATGATATGGGAAAACTCATATAGATGTCATAAAATAAACTATAGAAAATGATTATCATGGCACAAACCACTGGATGAAGAGCCTGAATCACCACTGGAGCTACTTGAACTACTACATTTGCTGTTCCTACGAGTGGTGATATCCTTCTCAATTTTTACAGGTGGGAAACTGGATGAAGGCAGATCATCTCCACCAATATCTATCTCTTCCTCAGCTGGTTCATCTCCTGGTTTAAAGAGTGATTAAAAGATCATTATGACAAGACAAAAATAAAACTAAAACTAAACACAAAGGAATCATATATCACACCAAGATTGAAAATAATAGTAGTTACTACAAGTTACCTTTTTGAGGTGCCACAAATGAATTGCTAAAGCCTGACTCATTAGTAACCTGAGTATTGAAAATATAATAAGTTTCCTCGCTTAACACTTAACAAAAGTCCATGCAATTTAGAGTAAAAACTGTGTACAGAAGAAAGATACCTCTGTTTCCTGTAGTGGTTTTGACAATTTATGTTCCATTAAATGGTCATCTAAAAGCTTACGTAGCTTAAATAAAGTATCATCACTGAGAGCATCCATATCCAGCTCAATCTCATTCTCACCATCTTGACTCGAATCATTAGAACAATTCTCCTTCAAGAAATCAAGTATATTATCAGGCAAGTCTCCAATTAAGGATTCCAATTCTGTACCAAGCTTTTGTCTTTCAATATCAGTCATGACTCTCTTAACTGGTTCTTCTTTAACCTTGTTTTCTGATTTAACAATGTTCTCTAAAGGTGTCACCTTTGCCTTTTTCAGAGGATGCATTGGTCTAGCAGCTTCTGTCTGCACTATAACACTAGATTTTGGAGCCAAATCATCAGTGAATGTAGGAATTTTCTTCTCAATAACCTTCCATCTAATTTCAAAAAACTTGCCAAGAGTCTTGGCCATAAAATGAACATCATTTCCTTGTGGATTATAAGTCATTGCATTTGCAAAGGTAAGTCTAACATCAGCAGCAAAACCCAAGGGATCCAAATATTGACCCGAGAGCAGCTTCTTTTTTACTGTCCCCAAGTCCATTGGATGCTTGATAACATTGAAGTAATCAGGAATGTTCAATTTGACAACATCGACTGGCTCATTAAAGACCCAACTATATTCATGAGCCATCATTCGGTTCAGAAGAGTCTGACATTGATTCATCAATATATAGTTGTTAGCATTGGGTGGCATGATTTGCGTCTCCGGCAAGGCTTGTGTAGTTGGCTCAATTTGTTTAACAGGGAGGCCTTTGGTGCGAGGCCCATTTCTTCCTGGAGGATTTTTTTTCTTTACAGGTGTAACAGAGACTTCCTTAACAGGTCTCTGGATACTTGCCATGGGTGGTCTCTTTTGTCCATTAGCACAACTATGTATGTCATTAGCTGATGACATCACCATAGCTCCAGAATTTAATGATGCTACTCTTCTCTGCAAGATTCTTACCTGCTCAAGCTCATCCTTCAGCTTTATTTCCAATTTTTTCCTCTCGGAGCTGGACATCTTAGACAATGACAGCACCCGAACAGGCACACCAAACCTATCACGTTCATTCAAATTAATGTTTTTCCTCTTTGGAGGATATGAATCCTCTGATGCAGCCATCTCAGTATCAAGTCGGCCACAGCTTCCAAGCCCTTCTGATTCAGCCATTCTGTCCACATTGTGCCGGTAATCAGGGACAACCCCAGATGAGTATGTTTTGGACACTTTCCTGGATTTCCCCATCATTTTGACTACCTCTGGTTCAAAGCACCGAATTGATTCCCAGGGACCAATGTACTCTATAGGAACAGTCGGTGCCATAAGATTAGGGACCCCAAAATTCTGCACATATCACCTCTTACATTCAAAATTGAGCCTCGAAATCTCCAAAAAAAAAAAAAAAACAACAGGAGTCCAAACTTCCGCAGATTCTGAGCTTACAGAATCTTCCACCTCCACAAGATTCCTCAAGGCGCCCAAAAATGCAGTTGAAAATTGTGAACTTCACCAGACACTTCCAATCTTTATTTCGTTTTCTTCTCAAGGAGGGGAAATGATAGTTCTTCCTACATTTTTCCTTAGGGTCAGAATCAAACTTTCTTCACTTCATTCATTCACCCATTAAAAGTTTTAAATTTAAATCAAATGATACCAAATAGAGCCTAACTCCTAACACATTCACTCGTATAAACAAAACCCTAAAATCACTTTTATCTCTCCCCTCCCCCTTCCCCCTCTCCTCCAACCCATCCCGCCCCTTGATTCATTCAAATTCAAAGACCAAAAACAAAAATTATAAACCAAAAAAAAAAACCCGCTAATCACACTTCGACTACACAAGCTGAACACTCATTCCCTTTCTCCCGTTAATAAATAAAATAACATACATATACAAAATTACCTAGGAAAGTCGAAAGAATTTCACCCTAAACACAAAAACGAAAATGTAGTACATTAAAAACAAAAAGAAAAAAAAGAAATTAAAACCTCGAAACCCTAACAAAAATTTCCTAGCACAAATCCAATTTAAAAAACATGGATCTCAAATCAAATCCTCAAATGAGTAAAGAGGTCGGTGGTTCATGGCTAAGCCGAGCTCTCTTCTATATGTATATATATATATAAACGCAAAAGACGAGAAGAAGAGAGAGAAAGAGAGAGAGAGAAAGAGAGAGAGAGAGAGAGAGAGAGAGAGTACTTACGAGTACGATTTGTAATTGGCTCTGCGGGGGGGGGACTTTAAGGCTTCGGTCACCTCGCTCTCAATATAAAGGCGTATAGCCACGAAGCCCGCCGCTCTCGTATAAATCTCGACCGTTGCTTTCTGTAATGTTTGATTATGTAATCGGACGGCTAGGGATAGATTGGACTTTCTCCAGCAATTTTTCCTTTTTTTTTTTTGTCAGAATCTGTAAAAGTTTATGGTTAGATTTTAGTGTAATTTGCGCTTAGATTTTACAGTATAATCCACATGGCTGACTCAGTTAATAATAATTAATAAAGTTGTTTTTTTTTGTCAAAATAAATAAAATAAGGAGTCAAAAGAAGAATATAAGTCTAGTATATTCTTTTCTAGAAGATTATGTTTTTTTTTTAAGAAAAGTTTTTGTAACAGAAAGGATATTCTTTATAGTTTCCTTCGTAATCTTGATTTGTCAAGAATCTTAATTAATCTTAAGAATTAATATTCTTTTAAAAAACTTAATATTATATTATAATATATTATGAATAATAAAATAATATAAATTAAACAAATTTAAGAAGTAATAATACAAATGAATAGTATAAATTAATATGTTTTTGTCCTAAAAAATAATTTTAATTATAAAATAATTGATAAATTTAGTATAAATAAATTTATATTAGATTCGCATAATTAAAGGGTCCCAGATTTAAGAGGCTAATTTCTTTTAAAATAACTGAAAAAGACTTATTCTTTAAAAAAAAAAAAAAGCACTCATTCTTTTTTAAATAAAAAAAATTAGGACTTAAAAAATAAAAAATATATATATTTTATGATTTATTATCATAAATTTTTTTTAAATTAAATTTACAAATTTTCCTTAAATATAATATAATATATATTTTAAAAAAAGTATTACTTTTTATGGACCTACCTCTTACTCCAAATCGGTAAATGAGGAAAAAGGTCAAGAATCTGTGAAGGGTAAAATTGGTAAAATGAATTAAGAAGCTTTGACATTTTATATAATTCTGTTTAGTTATTTTGTACGCTAATTAATTTAATATTATTAAACATTTAATAAATCTAGTTAAATTTTAAATAATAATAATAATAATTAACTAAAACATGCAAATTACTATATACAATTAGTCAAGATAAGATATTTATATTCAAAACATCCACTTAAGGAAAACTTATCAGATCTCTTAATATACTCTAAAATATCCAAAATAATAATAATACAATAAATTTTCAAAAAAAAAAAAAAAAAAAATTTGACACATTCCTATATATATATATATATTTTTTTTTTTTTTTTTTCTGTGTACCTGATTGTAGTGCAGTCCACTATGCACTTCCTTTCCTTTCCTTTCCTTTCCTTTCCTATCAATACTAGAATTGTACAAACAACAGAAATTGAACTAATTCTCAAACACACCTTCATCAGACAATCTGGAAGATTCAGTGCCATTAACATGAGGTTGCACTGCCTCATACACATTCACATTTGGATCAGCCAGGATGCTGTAATCAAAATCGTCATCGTCGTCGTCATCATCATCAGCTTGACTTTCATCTTCTTCATCATACTGTTTCAATGGAATCCCACGTGCTTCCCTTTTCAACTTCTCCTTGATTGCATCCTCATATGACATTTCATACCAAACAGTACCCTTTCCAATAATAGATTTGTTGTGGGCATCTACCATTCGGTCTTGCTTACTCTTCTCTGAATTCTTTGGTTCTCCCCAGTAATCATATCGGTACAGAGGGTTGTCAGGATCATATTCATCCTTGCCAAAGTAGATAGGATCTATGTACTTGCCAGGTTCTTCTAATGGAAGCCCAACGGCTTGCCGGCTGTGAATCAATGAATGCATAACAGCTACTTTAGGAACACACACAGTATTTCAAGCTCAAAACGTTTACATGAAGAACAGCCAATTAGAATATGATGCAAATCATACGAGAACAATCAGAATTTTGAAGAAAAAGGAAATAATTTTCTATTGAACATGTTAAGGTTGCAAAATCACAGAATAAAGGGATTATCATCATGGAGATGTAAGTAATGAAATAAAAACTGAAACATGCAATAATATTCTCTTAGTAGAGCTACTCTTTCCTCAAATGATCAAACAGATTACCAGCTGATATCTCTGAGTAGAGCTTCTCTTTCCTCAAATGATCGACGCCAGTGGATGAAGTCGTATTCATCCATTTCAATATTTCTCCTCATCTTAAAAATTTTGTATTTTTCTCCTCTCTCTTCTGCTTCCTTTCTCAGTTTGAGATGGTGCTGATATATAAACAGAACACAAGCAACCTACTTAGGTAAAGCCTATTTCCTTACAATGCCAATTTTTGAGAGATGAAATCAAGTATGTAATAACTGTATCGCGTTGTAGCAACGCTTTAGAAGGAAACAACTAATAGTAGCATCACACGTATAACTAATAAAACTATGAGACATCAAGAAATTTCTTTTAATTTGTTTTGACAAATTCAACTTATAGAACTTCTCAGACACAAAATGCTGGAGAAAGTTCACTGGTTAATCATTTTCAGCATAATGGCAAATACTTCACTTCAAAGCATAGACCGAATTGTTATCTTTGATGTGCAGCCCATAGTGGCAAACTAAAAATATTCCATATCAACAAAACATTGGAAGGAGTACCTAGGGAACTTGACTAAGATCTTTTTATTGCTTTTTTTGCATTGTTTAACTGTAAAGATGAAGGTTGATGCTTTCACAAACAAAAGTATTGATTTAAGTTTTAAAATAATAATATAAATGAAGATGATTACTACTGTAAAATAGTACAGTAAGAGAAGTAAAGAACTACTACAAGAAATAGTTGTAAACAATTAACAAGCATGCCAGAATGGATTTGTTAGCTTTAAGCATAAAGAGAAAAGATCAATGGAAAATAAAAGATACTTACTTTAAGCAGCTTTTGAACAACCCCTTATTGTTGAATCATTCTTAGCTTTAAAATACCTTTGGTACTACTTGTAACATATTATTATAACATTTGAGATGAGGTGGGGAATTTGCTGAATGATTAAATTATTGAGGTTTAGTTTCTATTCTTATCTTTCTAATCTGAACTCTAAAGCCACTATCTTCCAAAATCAGTCATGCTTCAGGGATAAAGAAAACACCATTGAAGCCACAACCAAAGCCAGAGTTGCCTCACATCATAATGGGACTAAACATTAATTGGTCAAGAATTCATATAATAGAAGTTAATACAAAAAAGGAACACACATATATACTGTAAATCTGAAAACTGGTTCAATATATAACAAACCTGACGTTCAGCCCATGCAGCCTCCAAGTCTAGTTCTTTTACACTTGTTTTCTACAAGAAAGTTGAAGAATGATCATATAAATATATTAGGGAAGAGCGTAATGTAATTCACCAAAGAAAATGCTTACCAAAATCATTAGTGGAATTACAGATTTCTTGTAACGAGTTTTGGCATACTCGACACTGTTTTCTTCATCAAAATCTTCATCATCTGTTAGCTCCGAAAGTTTTTTGTCTTTATACTTATCAGGATTAATCTCCATATCATCCATAATCATCTGTTCAGCATTGTGTATATGCCATAGCTGCATGCAAAAGGAGGCTTGTAAGCTGATGATTGTATGTTAAAAGAGTAAATTTATATATGCTTAGTGAGATCTGATTACATGCGCAAAGAAAAAAAAGAAAGAAAATCTAAGATTGCTTAGCTTCTAGCTCATTATGGGTTAAAATACGATAATGAATCTCAATGCTCTAATAAGATTCATGTTCTATAGTATGCTAATTACCATCAAGGAAAATGATAAAGCCATAAAAATGTTATACAAGAATGTTTCAGCTGGACTACATCAGGAACTTAAACTGAAATAAAAGCTCCTCCTAATTTCTTTAGAGGTTTATTTTGTAGTGCACTGAAGGTTTCAAAGTATTAGGGAGCACAACATAAATGGACTATGTTTTACTGTGATGAGTTTTCCACAGGAAATGTAGAACATATTTCCAAGGATTCTTTGATTAGCAAAATATTTTTTTTGAGTAGATTTATTTGTTATTGAAATATATATACATTATAACAATCTTTCATATACAACAAACAAGTACTTTAGGGTGAAGATACCAAATGGTATCCCCTCAGGTATTGTCTTCCAAGCTTTATGTGCCTTCCAAGATCTTCTTTAGAGGCTAAAATTTAAAAATAAGGTTTAGGGAGAAAAGAAAAAAAAGAAAAAAAAAAAGAAACCACATAATCAAATTTATGATGCAAACATTAACCAAAAGCCTCTAAAGTATTTCTAGAAGAAAGTAACTAAATTCTTCCCCAAGGGCATCGGGCTGTGCAGCAAACCAATTTAATGCCTCAGGTCAAAAGTTGGAGTAAATCAATGGTGAGAAACATTCAATGTGGTCGATCCCACTCAAAAGAAAAATGACAATGTTTTGCAATTTTGCATATAAATATATGTTTAAAGTTTGCAAGCAATTTGGATGCCCAAAAATTGTGAGCCCTTGACTCCATTGTTAACTAGAATTTGTTGACCACGGCACTCACATTCTGACAATAAATAGTTCAGGCACTTATTGCCAAAGGATGCTACAGCCAGAGGAACCAAACTTATAAGTGCTGCTTAGATTATGAACCTGAATGTGACCTATACACAAATATGAGATTAAATAAAAATAAAATTATATGAGACAATATCCATATTGGCAGGTATCAAACTGCAGAGCCTTAGACAAAAATTAAGCAAGGTTCACTCACTGGGATCCTCATAAATTTAAGTGCACAATAAGCACAAAAGTCGGACGTGGCACACAAAAGTAGCATTTCAACGCCCATAAGGAAAAAGTTTCAACCCCATGTTAATTGAAATAAGGTTTAATGTATTTTGAAGATGAAGCTAGAGTTAACATTGTTTGAAGTGGCTGCAACAAAATCTAAGAAACAACATGTTTAAGACACGCCATAGAAAAGATAACAGGGGTAAAGAGGTGTCACCATACTAGATCTTTGTTGATCTATCAGGAAGATAACAATTGAAGTTCCTTCTGAACTTTTCCATTTTTGTTTTTTAAAATGTTTTGTTCTTTATACTGTTTGTAAATGGGTACTTACTTAAACAACATAAAATTTTACCACATTTGTCATTAGGACATTGAAAATAACTCAAGATACGTAAAGAAGAGATAAAAGAACAGCTCAGTAGGCACTACTCAAGAAGCAAAGCTAAAAGAACTTAAGGAAAGATTTTGCATCAACCAAATTGATTTAAGATGCCTAAGATGAGGTTGCTTAGTGAAATTCAGAATCCAATGAGAAAATATGAAGAATATAAATTTATAGATTTCATTTTAAACAGCCACAATTAAGCAAGGTAATCACAGCTCAAACTAAGCTAAATTTGTAGAGACATAGCAGAAAATCACAAGTATTAAGTAAATCCTAAATGATGCACAAAGTAGATACAGGTTTCAGTGGTAAATGGAAGTTACCTTGTCAACAAAAGGGTGATTTGATAATAGGGATTCCTCTTCCACTTTGATGCCAGGATCTTTCTTAGGAACCGGACTTCTACCACATTCACGCTGAAGAGAAATGTGCAAGCCCAAAGAAAAGCTACCAATTAGAGACAATCTTTGACAAATAAAAAAATATTAGACAGGTCAGGCAACATATTTTAGCTAATTGCCCCTTCAAAAAGTCAATGGCTGTTCAGAATCAAGATACTACTACAAACTTTAATATTACAGAACCCGGTGGCTTCTGCTTCTCATGCAGCAAATTTCTAATCAAAACAGAAAAATTATCACAAATGACAATTATTAGCAAGATTGAATTAGGCATAAGGTACTCATAATAGGTAAAGATTTCCCAAAATGACACTGTTTGTAGAAATGCTTGAATCTAAATTCTTATCCCCTCATCCCACAACTTTTGAGATATTGGAAGATTAATGGCAACAAAAGATACTTGGACTTCTTTTTAACAGCCTTCTAGTCAAAAAGTTCCTCAAACCGTCCCAAGAGATAATGCAACCTATGATAGCCTAAAATGTTTTTGTTTCCCGTCATTTCTTTATATGTACTCTATGATTCACCTGATACATGCATGCATGTGTAATAAAAACAGATAAAGCTTTAGATGAATCTCAGCCATAGCATTGAAAAAAAGAAGGCACACTTACACGCAATTCATCCTGGTTTGTGTCATCATCACGATGAAATATTGGTGGGGAATCAAATCGGTGAAATCTGCAAACAAGGAAACAATACGATAAACCAGGTAATAAGTTCTATCATGACAAACTTATTTGCAAGTGATAACATAAGAGATCCTTGGGGAATAATAGAATAATGTCAACCTTTAGGTATGATCAAAATATATAAGACGCTCCATTTTTGGATCAACAACTAAAGCATATAAATAAATAAAAGTAGAACTTTGGATACATACATTAGGTGATCTATATTGGGATCGACAAAGCGCAGCTCAATGGGAAATCGAAACCGGTGAGGATCTCGCTTTGCCTGCAGAACAGGCAAATATTTGTTGTGAAGAAATTATACATTTAAACAATGAAAGATAGAAGTCTACAATATTCTTACTTAAAAGGAATATATTTGAACAAAACTGTCCATAAGAGATAAATACCAGCACATGCATGTCAAGTCAATGACATATGAGATATGATTATGTATAAGAAAATCTGCAAATGAATCTAAATGGAGAAGTCATAAGTCATATACCCATATAAAGTTCACAAAAGAGGAAAAAGAGCTCATCAGAATTGTAAACGAGGAGACTAAATCTCTAACAAGAATAATGCATAAATCCCGGATTTTTTGACAAGAAGTTCTACATATATCCCAAAGCCAATTTCTTGATCATGCCACCAATTTCTATAATAAACATCTCCAATTATTTGGCCAATCCTTTGGAATTTGATATTAGATAATTCTCACAAGGAAGGCCTGTCAAAATTTTCTCAGACCCAAGGACAACCAATTAAGAGATGAAGAATCAGATTAAGTTGAACCTGATCAGTCATAAAAACAATTTCAAGTACAAAACTAGAAAATTGAATGAGGCAGGTCTTTGTAAAGGTTCAGAAGATAACTGGAGTGAAGGTATTTATTAGTTGCTACTTGCAATTCAAAGAAGCAACATAAAAAAATATATTGGAAGCCTTTGTGAAGAAAATAATCATCAAATAGAATATTCAAAGAGAAATTATCAGTTTACAAGCATAGAGAATAAAGAAGTCAGCCAGAATATCAGCAGAGGAATAGTCAAAGAGTGACGTATATGACCACATTTCATAGATGAGCACCCCACCACTCACCAGAATTTCCACGATGACATGCATACCAACTTTAATGTGGTGGCGGATCCAAAACCAGTCATTCCGCTTTATAGGAACCCATCTGAAATGCATTTAAAAATGTCAAGTCCTGGAAATCCCAAACGTAAAAGAAAAGAGGGGAAATTTTTGGGGAATTAAATTAGTAAACCATCAGACTAAATAACTACTTTTTTAAGGTATTTAGCGTGTAACATCAAGTTCTAAAATGCACAATTTATCATCCTGGAAATAGTTTCATGTGGATATAAGTGAATTAAAGGATTGCTACCTGCTACATAAAATACAAAACAACTGTTACAGAGAACAAATAATAGAAACAAAAGCAATTAGTTTCGACTATCTCCTTAGTTCATGGAAATTAAGTGGTTAATTTTATACAATATTGAAGTATAAATACCAGTGAAAACACAAGGGGACAAAACCAAATTCTAATCGCAACAAGAGTAACTTCTCCCAAAAGTTCAGTCAGTTAAAGATAAATTTTGAAAAACATCTTTTATTAGCTTATATAAAGCTTTTATCCAGCAGTTTCAACCAAAAGATGCTGTAGCAAATTTGTTTTCATCGACATGCACTTTTGTGGTGCTACTTTTTCCTCAAAATTTCATGATCAGTAAACGTCAGACGATACAGCCATTTAAGACCATAGTATCTCATCTATGACTCCAAGAACATTTCATCCATGCCTTCTGATTATCAGATATCCTAGGTGGCATACTAAAAGCAACCCCAAAACAAAGAAGACTAGATGGTGATGAGGATAACAAGGATAAAATTGATGAAGAACTACCAGTAGAAACATATAAAATTGTTACAAATTTTGATCAGAATAATATTTATTTTTTGATTGGTGTTTACAAAAGTTTGCCCATGGAATTCTGGATAAATTTCTCATTTCAGAAAGATGGTTAGAACTGCTCCAAAATGTCTCTAGCATCATCTCCAAAATGTCTTAGATGGTTAGAACTGCTCATGAAATTCTGGATAAATTTCTCATTTCAGAAAGATTACACATAAGAATAAGAGAATCAAATAGGAAAATGAGAATTGCAACTTGAGAATGTACAATGCTGAAAGATGTTACTATATGATTACACATAGATTACATGTAAATTTATTGGTTCTTAAACTTCAAATTTAACCAATATTTATAAGTTTAAATTTTTAGAACATGTATCAAACTTAACGTGTGGTTGAGTTTCAGCACCAACTCCTCTCTATAAGTTTAAGCTTTTAGGGTAGGTGTTGATTTAACAATTATTAGGAGATGAGATTTAATGTCAAGTGCTACTTAAAGCAAGGTTTCTTCATGTGCTAGACTGAAAAGTTAGAAATGGAATAACATGATAATAAAATTCTTTTCTAAATTTTCCTAGAATTAGGAATGATTTTTCAACATCTTTTATCCTAGATAAAGAATCTGCAAGTTCATCAGCTCATTTTTTTTTTTTTTCTTTGCGGGGTGTGGAGTGGGGAGTAACAAACTTTCTTGTGCAATTTATAAAGCATAAACTATTACCCGTCATGAACACCACCAATGTCCACAAATGCTCCTTGATAAAGGTGCAGACCTGTCACTTTGCCTGCACAAATCTAAACAAAAAAAGTCTTGTATATATATGATTCATAAATGAAACAGGGAAACAAAAATCATTATGATCTAAATAATATAAAAAATTCCATCTTTAAGGGATATTGCATTTGCCTAGTATGACACCATAAATAGCTTTCCATCAATAAAGACCTAGTACTTAGAATTCCAAATAACTATGGATGTACTGATTTTCATATAATGATTTAACACACCCTCTCCCGCGTGTAAGAATAATAATTAAAAAATGGAGAAAAAGACTATAATCAAACTCAAGATTGCCTGTCTAATGACATATTACCTTCTCTAAAAACTTATATTCATAAAGAGAGGTTAAATTTGACTACTTAACAACATATGAAAGAATTAGTTCAATGTCTCTTAACCGTATTAAAATACAAGAATAAGTACTAAAAAAGTTTGAAATTGGAAAAAGGGCGGAGGCAGTTTACAAGATAGAGCTAAAAGGGTATGAAAAGAAAACTTACTTGTCCTGGATAATAAAATGGAAGCTCATACTGCAAGAAAAAGACAATAAAGTATAAGACTTCAAAATCTGGTATACCAAGTCATAAATTTCAAATTAGCAAACTGAACAAAATATTAGCCCAATTTTCATACCATTCCTTCCTTGTAATCCTTCCCTCTTTTCCGACGGCCTGGGAAATAATCTTGATCATACTGTAATCACATGTAAGGAGAGCACGTCAGCTCTCTAAATATCATATTTGAAAGGGCCCAATCATGTTAGAGAGTCTAAAGATTTCCCTTGGGAGTGAATCCCTCACCAGGAATGAAATCACAAGAATTCTCCCCAAATGCCTGAGATACTTTCAGCAACAGATGATTCTCAAATAGCAAGTCCAAATATTTAGATATGTGTTTTAAAATTAGACTGATGGAACATACATAAATTCCCAGCATATCAGGAACTATATGATAATACATTTGTTTAATTCAATTTTAATATCGGTAAGTTTTTTGTGTAAATATTTTCCATTGTTTTTTACCCTCAAATTGGTAAAAGCAATTAGAAAATTTCCATGATATGGAGGATCCCTAAATTTCAAAAAATCATATGATGCAAATAAAAGAAATAACTCTGTAAATGTGTCCTATAGGTTATCACAAAATCAGAAAATAATTAACCAAATTCCTAGTCTTTTTGTCTTACATATACATGGTATTCCAGATTGCATAGCTTCCATGAAAAAAAAAAGTTTAATAGCTTCGCTCTGTGTGCCTTATTGCACCCCAAAAAACAATTCGTTATCAGGCAGCAGCTTATTAGTGAAACTATATCCACACAAAGTAACCATAAAGTAAATCTTAGAGCATTCTAAATGGGCAATGTGCACGGAGAACTTGACTCCCCTGATTAGCTACTGTTGCAGCAAACATGTAATCTCTCATATATTACAGAAAATTTAATAAACAGTTTAAACAATTCAGGAAAAAAACAAAAGATAAATAGATTGAAAAACTCAACCTTATAAGATTCCTCCTCCAATCTATCCTTATTAGCTGCAACCCACTCAGTATACTGCTTCAAGAACATTTTATACCGGTCCATGTTCATCTCCCCAGTATCCGTTGATGACATCTCCTCCACCTTATCATAATCCACTCTAGTAGCATGTTGCAATATGTGTGCCCCACGTATGAACTCCAGCTCCTCTCTATCCACTTCCCAATCAGGAGGAGGCCAATCCCTCGGAGGTACATGGCGGAGAACCAGTGGCCCAGCCCAAACAGTATTCAAAGGTTCGGGAATCTCACCCTTAATCTCAAATTGCTTAGCATAATACTCATCCTCAGTAAGTCCCATCTGTTTAATCTTCTCTTTCCTGTATTTAGGAGTCAACATTTTAAAAGCTTCAATAGATTCAGGGTTTTGAAGGGCAACTTCTTCACCTTCATTGAGAGACAATCTAGCAAAATGAGCTTCTGGAGTGAGAATTTCCTCCCAGGGAGCCCAACCGCGCTCAATCCAGTTCCGGCGTCGGGCCTCATCTTCGGATTCTCTCTCTTGCGGTTTGAAATTTTGAAGGAAAACATCATCCTCGTCGCCCACCGGGAACTCATCTGAACTGAATGCCCTGACGGTGGTGGAAAGGCGGCGCTGCCATATGGGTTTACAGAGATTAATTCTGGCGAGGGGTTTAAAGGAGGTTTTGGAGGGGTGAGGAAGAGGAAGTAAGGTGGAGAAGGAAGGGGTTTGGAGTAGAGGAAGTGACATTTTTGGATTATGGGTAGTACTGGGAAAGTCACTTTAGATAAGTTAGTTAATTAGTTATATATATATTGTTTTATTTTAAATTTTTTAGATATTTTTATTCAAATTATATATTATTATCAATTAAATTACATTTTTAATATATATATATACTATATTTATTAAATTTGGCTTGATTATACCTATTCTGAATGTGATGTAATGATTGTCGTTACAAAATTTGGTTTACATATATATATAAAAACCTCTAGCAAAAATAAATATTATATATATATATATGTGTATGTATATGTATATACTATATGAGTAGTATTCAATGTATTTTTTTGAGTGTTAGAAAGTACATTTTAAAATATTAAAGATTTGATATATAAGAGTTAGTCTAAATTAAATTTGAATTAATTAGAGTTGTAATTACTTAAATATTAAACAATATATATATATATATATATATAATATATATATATATATATATTGATTCGTCGAGAATCGGTTTGACGTCTCGTGTCACTGAAACGATGTCGTCTGATGATGTCTGTCAAATATAAGTGTCAAAGTTGATGTTGTGTATCGGGTTGTAATAGAGATTCTGTCTTATAGTGCCTACAAAACAGAAGAGTTCCTAACAGAGGGTGAATGGACTCTGATAAACTCTTCGATGATTAAGTCAATATTCTGATTTTGACTAAAGAGTGTTTAATTTAACAAAGTTTTTGTATAATAATCTGGTCTTACCTTTACCTTTTAAGGGGATGGTTTTTATAGATACAAGTCACGCTGAAAAATAGGTAAGTCGGGTGGTGTGATCCTGAGAATCTGGTAATTACCGGATTCCGTAGATAAATCTGATTGCCCTCTGATTTTGGGATTTTGGAGATTCTCTCCAAGCGTTTTAAGGCTTGACTGTTGGTCAAACAAAATCTTTTAGGAAGTTTCTAGAAGTAAGCTACCCAAGCTTGAAGTCGAACTTTGTGCTTGGGGAGGTCTCCGAAGTGCGCTGCCAGAGAGGCGTAATTGTGAACTTCGCTGCCTTGTGTGTTGGGACTATGGCCCCCTAATGCTCGTTGGATGGACACGTCAGGCTTCGTCGTATTCCTCTTTGGCTCGTTTCGGCGGACTCGATAAAGGTCCGAGCTCTGCTCCGCCTCGTAGGTGGTAAGAGCCTAAGAGCGGAAGGGGGCTCTGATCATTCGCAGCAGGCACTGGTTCGATTCCCCATATGATAGCCGGATTTTGCAAGTGGGGAGCCTTAATGATGTCGTTCGCACTTCCATATACATAAGTAATGATGGCTACTGTATATATGGAGGCAAATTGACGTTTGGTGTGACTTGAACCCAGCTGAAAACGGGTTCGGACAAAACTTGCCCGAGAAGCTTTTCTTTTCGAATTAGGAAATTGCCCCCTCGTCTTCCCTTGCTTCTATAAATAGTTCAGCTACTCTCTTTGTGAAAAATTTTCACTTTCTGCAACCGAGACCCTTTCTTCACAACCTTTGCTTTCTCCCAGTTTTATTGAGTTCACAAATTTGTTCATTTGCTCTCATTTTTTTTGTGCTTCCAACAAGGATTCTTCAACTTTCAAACATCACATCAGGTAATCAGACGTCTTGATCGCCGATTTTGATCTTTTTCATTATTGTCTTTGTTTTTGCTCTTCTTTGATGAACGCCGGGACGGTGGTAGTTCATCGATTTCCTGGGGAAACCTTCTGGGGTTTCATGGCTCCTTTTCGGTTTTGGGAGTTAAGATGCAAATTTTTCTGGAAAAAACCATAGTCTGTTGGGTACCTGGAAGCCTTTTAGGTAAAATTTTTGGAAAAAATTTTTCTGGGGGGAGGAACTCTCTTGAAGGAGGACTTATGAGACTTTAAGGAGAAAGATCTTAGCATCTGATAGGAATTTTATTCTCAGGTTAATATGTCGAACTCAGAAAACACCGAAGTCCCTGTCCCCATAGTCGAGGTCGTGTCTAGTCCTCAGCATCCACTTCGGTGGACATGTCGACTAACGATAGTTCCAACACTTCGAGTGATGAGAGTGTGGGCACCAGTGCTGGTCAAACCCTTCAAATCGATGATGGTATTCTTGTGGTGCCGCGTGTTCAGGGTTCGATCAGGAGCTCCTTTGATGGCTTGACTATCCCCGTGGCTGTCCCTTTAGATCCAAACTACCCTAGTACCACTTATGCCAGAGTGACCGCCACCGATTTGACGACTAGGGAGTTACCTGACCCCAGTATCCTCCACGGGGAGGGTGCTGACTCCTATTCTTTCGAAGAGCTCTTGAGGACCAAGAAACGGTTACCGAGAGACTTGGTCCTTAAAAATAACACCATAGGTCTCGAGCTCTCTGCCCTAGCCCTAGAGGTCGACCGAAGTAGATTTAGGATGTTCTATATGCCGGCATGCGGGGCCATGTCGGACTACTTCGTCCCCATCCCTTTGGACTATTTCTTGGCTGGTCATAGTATCTCATTAGACCCTGCTTTTTGTGACTTCTTGAACATAATTAGATCTCAGCCTGCTCATGTTCACCCCAACGGAGTTAAGTACTTCGTTGCCCTGACTGTGTTATGTAGGAGGATCAGGGTAGAGGTTTCCGAGTTGATACTTAGGACTTTCTTCACCACGCTTCGCATGAACAATTTAACATTTTCACTTCGCCCCCGTCCTAGCATGGTCATCCTTTTTGAACCCCCTCACAACAAATTAGGTCAGTGGAGAGAGCGTTGGGTTTGTGTGGAGTCCAGATCGGGCTTTCCATTTTACCCAAAGTGTAAGGCACTTCGTGCATGGTATCCCGTAAAAAAGAACACCAAGTACTCAGACTCCGATAGAAAATTCTTAGATTATGTCCGGAGTGAGTTGGGGGGACGACCCCAGAAGCCAAAACAAAATTTTTCTGACTAGCGAACTTATCGCTAACGAGAGCCGGTACCCATGCCGGATAGGTGGGCAATCAATAGACGCTTGTCTAAGAGAGCTTTGCCTCGAAGATAACAATGAGTATCTAGTGTGGAGGTTACATCCCAACATGGTGTTCTCCAATGAGTGCCTGGAGTGCTCTGACCCTAACAATGCTGGCTGCCCCGTGGCAAAAGGTAGATTGTTTTTGTCAAATTTTCTTTAAGTTTATGTACTACACTGTGTACTAACATTCTCTTTTTTTATTTCGACAAAAATAGTGGTTAACTTTTCTGAACGTCGGGAGGTGGAGAGACGTGCCAGGGAAGCTGCCATTCAACGTTCCAACCCTAACCCCGCAAGGACTGTGGAGCACAGTTCGATCCCTGCTGCAGCTGTGGCCTCGTCGGAGGACATCGCCACTCCGACCACTACACAGCGGGCCCCAGCGGGTCAATCTCCGCTGATGCCGAGGCAGACTGACCGTTGATGCCACTGCCAAGACGAAGAGGACCAGTGAAGGGGGAGAGTTGGAACCTGCAAGGAAGAAAACCTTGTAGGGCCCTCGCTTGGTGAACTCCACTGAGTTGAGGGAGGCGGCCCCCGTTACTGCCCAAGTCCTTACACTTTGGGCTTCCCAGGGAGAGGGCCCTTTTGGCTCTCCTTCCTTTCCCTAGACCAGAGAAGGGTTTAGGCTGCCGGAGTTCAGGAGGGACTTGGACAACCTGGCCTAGGAGATCCAATAGGCCTCCCCACCACTAGCTAACCTTCAACTATCAAACTCGAAGGTGGGGAGGGTTTTTGGTAAGACGGTCCTGCACAGGACCATGGATTTCGACACCTTGTAGAACATCCGAAGGGTTGCGACCGGAGTTGATGACACCTCGGGCCACATCGACGCCCATCTGTCCTAGGTAGGGTGCGGCGAAGTGAATAGAGTTGGTAAGTTGGACCTTTCTTTGTTTTCTGCATACTAACTTTGTTTGCATCTTTTGATTTAGATTTGCGCCTATGTTGGCCACCTCGGTAGGTGATACACGAAAATCGTATCACCTTTTTAGCATGTTTTTACGTATGAATTTGGGTGAAATCAAGGGCAATTTGATCTTGATTGTGCATTATTCACTTAATTTCACAGTTTTTATGATTTTGGAAGTGTTAGGTGCAAAGTAGATGAAAACAGCAAATTTTGGGGCAAAAACGCAATTTTTGGAAATGTTGACTCGGTCAAAGGTCCGGGACGGGCGTCCCGAACCAGGGATGGGCGTCCATAACCAGGGACGGGCGTCCCGACCAAGCCAAGCCAGAAGGACGGGCGTCCAGAACCAGGGACGAGCGTCCCGACCTGGTCAACAGACCAGGACAGGCGTCCCAATCCGGGACGGGCGTCCCGAGCCGCCAGAAGCTGTCCCACATCGAATTTTTCAGAGATTTTCACTCCGGGAAGCTGCTATAAATACCTCAGGCCTCCAGCAGTTGAATTCATTCCTCTCCACTCGATCTGAGTCATTTAGTGGTGTCCAGTGTACAATTCTCTAGTACACAACTCACTCAGAGACTCGGATCTCAGTTTTCTTTCTTGTTAGTGTTTTGTTTTAGTTTCTGAGAAATAGTCTCAGATCTTAGGTTTCTATAGATAGGTTCGTTTCTGGTATTCATAGAATACCCGGGATTTCGTTAGGAGATCCTAAGAGGGCTCTAGGCGTTCGAAGAGTCAGTCCACAGGGCTAGGCTTAAGCCCAGGATGTAAGGTAAAGTCTAGCTACTAGGCTGAGGAAGCGTCCTCCGACGGTTCTAGCGAGCAGAGTCGGGTCAAGCAATAAGGCATATACAGCAGTACGCTCCATCGGCGAGACTTCGTGAAGGGTGAATTCTTTATGGCATCGGTCCCCCTGTCCCTCTCTTATATGTTGTTATTGTGTTTGTCCAAATAACTGTTTGAATACCAGATTATGTTTTTATGAATATTTGTTATTTATGTTGAAGTATTATGTTTTTCTAGAAATGGCCACCTGCTTAAATATCCATTAGGTCTGCATGTTTATTGCCGTTCTTTTAAACTGAAATTAGGGTTATAGACAATTCCTAACCACGGTCTATTCATAACATGTTTAGTTTAACAGACATCAATTAGTATTGGTGTCTGCCATACTAGATAAAATAATCTGCGGAACACCCCGTTGGTTGAAAGTAGTTTAGGTAGGCTGAGTAGAGTTTTATGCCGGCGGTTATGCGACGAGCAGTATGATCCCCAAAGTGACATAGGGCGGTCATTGCTGACTTTAGTCCGAGCCGTGAGTAGGGCCGTTACCCTTAACGGTGGGGCGGTAGCGTAGAAACTCAGATGTGGTAGCCTTTAGACACAGAGCATAATTGCAATCCAGGCCAAGACATGTCTAAAACACTCGAATATAGGTCAATCAATGTATAGTAACAGTATAACATAAAATCAGGATCTAATCTTTAAAACACTTTCAGGTTTAGCTAGACTTAAACCTAGTGGAGAATGAATCACCCTCTCATCAAAATTATTGATGAAGATTGCATAACTGGATTATAAGATAAGAGTTAGGAAGAAAGGCTAGTTACTACTAAGCCGTTGCCACTTCCCTGGGAGTACGATATTTATTTAATAAAATCATAGATACTTTCCAACAAACTAGCTACACGATAGGTACTCTGCCTTAGGTTCTGGCTGATTAAGTGACACCATAGAGACTAAATGTGACAATTAGTCAATTACAGTCCTTAATTATTCATAATCAATATAGGGTAAAATAACACCTATTTAGCACATCGGTCAGAAACCGCATCAGTAGGATGGCATCTTCGGCCAACACTTCTAGGATAATGCAAATTACTTTGGAGAAGAAGTGTGTTGATCTGGAGGGCCAGCTATCCTGGAAGAATAAGGCACTCAACTCCGCCGCTGATAAACTCCGCTAACCGAGGAGAATGTGGCACTCATTGTGGCTGAGAAGGACAGACAGTCTGTCGATCTGATGTCCTTTTAACAGGCGAATGAGGACCTCAACGCCCAACTTCGGGACTTTGATCGGAAGATGAAGGAGTCTGAGTCTAGGTGCAGGGCGGCTGAAGATAAGGTTTCTCACTACGAGTCCGCCGAGTATACTGCTAAGGTGGTGGACATCTATCGGAGTTCCCCTGAATTCGAGGAGGAGCTGTACGAGAAGTCCAACATCTTTTATGACAGGGGTTGTGCTCACATACTCCGTCAATTCCACTAGTTCATACCAGACAAGACGCTGATGTGCAAGGCATATGAAAGCTCCTACGCCAATCCTGAATTTAGGAGTGGCTGCGACTTCGTCCCGTTCACAAAGAGTGAATTGGCGGAGATCGCCTCCACCAACCTGAAGGAGGGGAGGCAGTGGAGTCCGCCAGCACCAGTATTCCCTAATCTAGCGGAGTTGTGTGATCAGTTGAGGGGCAGATCCGGGGATGCTGAGCCGAGTCTGCATGAGCCTGTCCCGGTGGAGGAACCTACTTCAGTTGTGGAGCCCGCGGTGGAGGAGGCCGCTCCTGTGCAGGTTTTGGTAGAAGAGGCTCTTGTAGTAGAGGAGCCTAGTGTAGTGGAGGAGGGCTCCGACTGGGCTTGTCCATCCTCGGCCAAAGCACCTCCCAATATGTAATAGTTTTGATAGGATTTAATACAATAGCCTTGTTTATTACTCCAAATTTGTGCAAGTTTATTTACTTCGGCTTTTATAATTTGCCTCTTTTAAATTTTGTCCTCACATATATTCCAAAGGGAACCTTCTTTGAAACCAACTCCACAAATAATTCGAAGATAGCTCAAGATTCCAAAAATAATAACATTTCAAGAATAATTCAAAGTGTAACTCCTTGTGAAATAATTCAAACTTGACTTGAAACGAGGCAAATTGAATTCACTCTTAGTATAACTCAAAGTGAAGTAAATCTGATATCAATTCAAAGCTCAAATATAATTCGAAGTAAGACCAAATGAGATTAGCTCAAACAAAGCTCAAATATTATTAGAAGTAAAACGAGATGAATTCAAACAAATTCCAAGTTTAACTCGAAAGTAACTCCAAGTATAACTTTGAAGTAAAACGGGACGAGATTAACTCACCAAATTCTGAGTTTAACTCGAAACAAACTCCAAGTATAACTCAAAGTAAGATAAAATGAGATTAGCTCAAACGAATTCCAAGTTTAACTTGAAACAGACTCCAAGTATAACTCAAAGTAAAATAAGATTAGATTAACTCAAACAAATTCCAAGTGTAACTCGAAACAGACTCCAAGTATAACTCGAAGTAAAACATGATGAGATTAACTTAAACAAATTCCAAGTTTAACTCGAAACAGACTCCAAGTATAACTCGAAGTAAAATAGGATGAGATTAACTCAAACAAATTCCAAATTTAACTCGAAACAGACTCCAAGTATAACTCGAAGTAAAACATGATGAGATTAACTCAAGCAAATTTCAAGTGTAAATCGAAACTAACTCCAAGTATAACTCGAAGTAAAACAGGATGAGAATAACTCAAGCAAATTCTAAGTGTAACTCGAAACTAACTCCAAGTATAACTCGAAGTAAAATAGGATGAGATTAACTCAAACAAATTCCAAGTTTAACTTGAAACTAACCCCAAGTATAACTCGAAGTAAAACATTTTATTGATTGCTAGAACTACTTATAATGAGGTAGCTAGTGCGTGACTATCCCGTGATTAACTCAGAATTACTCGCGCACTGCTCGTGTGGGAGGTTCAGACGAAGTATTTCTTCAAGTGATTGGCATGCCAAGGATTGGACAGTGTTTTTCCTTCTTGATCCATGAGGTGGAAAGTTCCCTAGCGTACTTCATCCTAGATCAGGTAGGGGCCTTCTTAGTTTGGTGTCAGCTTGTTTGCTTTGATCTGTCTGGCATTCCCCTCGATCTTTCTAAGTACCCAGTCTCCAACGTATAATGATCTTCTTACCAGGCTCTTATCATGCGCCAGCTTAGTTTTTTCTCTAAAAGTTTCTACCTTTAGACGGGCGGCTATCTGTTTTTCTTCTAGTAGGTCCAGATCTAGGCATCGCTGTCGCTTATTGTTATCCTCATCATATGTAGAGATCCTGTATGATGGGAGTGCAAGCTCGGCTGGTGATACAGCCCTAGATCAGAATACTAAGGTGTAGGCTGTTTCTCTTGTGGGGCCCCTAGCCGAGGTTTGGACTGCCCAAAGTGTGGCGGGAGTTCAACGACCCATTTATTAGATCGCCCTTCCAGGTTCTTTTTCAATGTCGTGAGGACCAATTTATTTGCCGCCTCTGCCTGTCCGTTCCTCTGTGGGTGTGTAACAGATGACTTCCAATGTTTGATTCCCAAGCAGAAGCATTCTGCAATGAATTTAGTAGCAAATTGGGTGTCGTGGTCAGTTACGATAGCTCGCGGTATCCTGTATCTACATAGTACAAAATCATGGAGGAAATTGAGCATATTTTCCTCGGTGGGGGCGGCCAGCGGCTTCGCATCTATCTATTTGGAGAAGTAATCTATGACTATGATCAGATATTCGCTCCCTCCTCAGGACTTGGGGAATTTGCCCATGAGGTCGATCTCCCACATGTCAAAGGGCCTAGCCTCCTAATCTCTTCTTCTGCTTCTGCCCTAGTCCGGGAGACTTGCGAAGATTCTCCTCCGTGATCTAAAGTCGACCTCTAAGCCATATCTGAAGTCAATTCCTTCGTTCAGGATTTCATAAGCGGTTAGTGATGGGTTTCCGACCGATGTGCTAAATAGGTGTTATTTTACCATATGTTGATTATGAATAATTAAGGACTGTGATTGACTAATTGTCACATTTAGTCTCTATGGTGTCACTTAATCAGCCAGAACCTAAGGCAGAGTACCTATCGTGTAGCTAGTCTGTTGGAAAGTATCTACGATTTTATTAAATAAATATCGTACTCCCAGGGAAGTGGCAACGACTTAGTAGTAACTAGCCTTTTATCCTAACTCCTATCTTATGATCCAGTTATGCAATCTTCATCAAATACTTTGATGAGAGGGTGATTCATTCTCCACTAGTTTTAAGTCTAATTAATCCTAGAAGTGTTTTATAGATGAGTTCTGATTCTATGTTATACTGTTCCTCTATGTTGAATGACCTAAATTCGAATATTTTAGATGCATCTTAGCATGGATTGCAACTATATTCTGTGTCTAAAGGCGTACCACATCCGAGGTCTCTAATAAACCGCCCTACCTTAATGACGGCCCTACTCACGGTTCGGGACGAAGGCATCCATGAAAGCCCTATGTCACTTCAGGGATCATACCGCTTGCCCTAGTCGCCGGTATAATCGGACTCAGCTCGGCCCCTACCTAGACTACTTTAACAGGTAGGGAGTTCAACATGTTATTTTATCTAGCATGGCAGACACCAATACTAATTGATGCCTGTTAAACTAAACAAGTTATGATTAGACCGTGGTTAGGAATTGTCTATAACCCTAACTTTAGTTTAAAAGAGCACATTAAACATGTAGACATAGTGAATATTTAGCAGGTGGCTATTTCCGGAAAAACATAATAACGTCAACATATAAAACAACTATTCATAAACATCATAATCTCGTATTCATAATATGTATTTAGAACAAAACAATAACAACATATAAGAGAGGGACATGGGGACTGATGCCATAAAGAAATCACCCTTTACGTAGTCTCGCCGACGGAGCGTACTGCTGTATATGTCGTATTGCTTGCCCTGACTCTGCTCACCAGAACCTTCGGAGGACGCTTCCTCAGCCTAGTAACTGGGCTTTACCTTAATACCCAGCTTAAGCCCAGCCATGTGGACTGACTCTTCGAACGCCTAGAGCCCTCTTAGGATCTCCTAACGAAATCCCGGGTATTCTATGAATACCAGAAACGAACCTATCTATAGAAACCTAAGATCTGAGACTATTTCTCAGAAACTAAAACAAAACACTAACAAGAAAGAAAACTGAGATCCGAGTCTCTGAGTGAGTTGTGTACTAGAGAATTGTACACTGGACACCACTAAATGACTCAGATCGAGTGGAGAGGAATGAATTCAACTGCTGGAGGCCTGGGGTATTTATAGCAGCTTCCCGGAGTGAAAATCTCTGAAAAATTCGATGTGGGACAACTTCTGGCGGCTCGGGACACCCGTCCCGATCTGTTGACCAGGTCGGGACGCCCGTCCCGGGTCCTGGACGCCCGTCCTAAACCTTTGACCGAGTCAACATTTCCAAAAATTGCGTTTTTGCCCCAA
This sequence comes from Asclepias syriaca, assembly GCA_027405835.1. Lineage (NCBI taxonomy): Eukaryota > Viridiplantae > Streptophyta > Magnoliopsida > Gentianales > Apocynaceae > Asclepias > Asclepias syriaca. The sequence continues at coordinate 14,600,506 of CM049933.1, forward strand.
AATTTGCTGTTTTCGTTTACTTTTCACCTGAGACTTCCAAAATCATAAAAACTGTGAAATTAAGTGAATAATGAACAATCAAGATCAAATTACCCTCTATTTCACCCAAATTCATACATAAAAACATGCTAAAAAGGTGATACGATTTTCGCGTATCAGTTAGCTTACAACTATAGCATCCTTTTTCTATTTAGTTACTACACAAGCCATAGATCTTTCTTTCTATTGAATTAGACGTGAGAGCTGCAAGTATGATTGAGTTAGAAAAGCTCCTCATTCCTCTGTGTAGGCAAGGCATAAGATAAGAGCTATTTCCGTAGTATCTTAACTGGTAAGAATCATCAAATCCTACAATAATACAACGCCGCATTCTCCAAAGATTGAGAAACAAGAATCAATCTATTAAGAGAAAGATTTATTCGAGAGAAAATCTTAACAGTTACATCCAATCACAAACTACACGCAAGTTGTCCCTTTTTCATGGAGATTTACCCATCACAGAGATGCACAGAAGAACAGAACGAACTTCATATATCCCTTTTCTACTCAATCCAGAAACAAGATCGGACGTTATTCCGGTTCGTCTCCATTTTCGTGAAACTATTCCTCAAGCAAGTACAGGTGTCTGTGGGACAGAGGATAGCCGAGGTATATTGCCAAATTTTTGGCATACCTCACAATGCTTCACATATCTTTCTGTATCTTTCTGCAGTGTCATTCAATAATATCCTTGGTTGATCACCTTTTCTGACAACGATCTCGAACTTGGATGTCTGCCACATACTCCTTCATGTAATTCTTCCAAAATTACTTGAGTGAGGTTGGACGGGACACAACGCAGTAGAGGTTTTGTGAAGGAACACTGGTATAAGATGTTGTTGAGCATCGTGTACAAAGCTACGCATTTTTGGATATACCTTGCTCTATCCTTGTCCTTTGGTAGGATATCCAAGGATATGCAGTTTATTAGCTCATCCACCCATGTAGGAGAATCAGAGGTCGCCGGCTAAAGTGGGTGGATATGCTCTAGAGTGGAGAGGAGTTCTATCGCGACTCCCAGGTCATTGGGAGTTTCTCTAGATGCTATTTTAGCCAGTCTATCTGCCATTCCATTGTTACTCCGGTCCACTTTTCCCAAAGTAAAGTATCAAAACTAGGTAGCTAACAGGTTGATCCTCTCTGCATATTCTTTCAAATTGTTTGAGTTTATCGCATATTTGCTATTCACTTGCCCTACGACAACTTGGGAGTCGCTGAAGACTCTTAGGGAGCTTATGCCTGTGTCCAGGGCCCACTGCATTTTGATGATGAGGGCTTCGTACCCGGCTTGATTGTTTGACAGGGGGTAGTCAAACTTCACACTTCGGATTTTTTCATGTTGTCCGGAGGGGAAAATACTGTGATGCTTACACTTACCCCTTTTTCGTTGACCACTCCATCTACCATTATCGTCCAAGCTTCTCCTTCTACAGATGCGGGGCTCGTTCCCCTGGTAGTAGTAATCTTTGAAAAGGAGAATTCTGTCAGGAAGTCTGATAGAGCTTGGGCTTTGATTGCTGTCCATGGCGCAAACTTGAGATCCAACCCATAGAGTTCGATGGACCATCTCAACATTCTTCCAAACTGGTCTAGTTTGTGGAAGATCTGCTTTAATGGATGGTTGTGTAGATTGTGACGGAATGTGATTTGAAGTACGCCCAGAGCTTTCGTGTGCTTATGACTAATGCGTACACAAGCTTTTTAATGTAAGAGTATCGCACCTCGGCGTCCTTAAGCAATCGGCTGACGAAGTAGAACGGTAATTATTTGTCCTCTGATTCTCTGATTAGGACTGACACTACTGCCTGTTGCGAGACCGACATGTACATGTATAGTGCTTGGCCTGGTGTTGGTGCACACAACAAGGGTAGATCTGTCAAGTAGCTTTTTAAGTCTTTCCATGCTTTCGTGCACTCTTCATTCCACTGGAAGGTTTTCCCAGGTAGCTTTAGCGCTTTAAAAAATGGCATGCATTTTTCGGCTGACTTGGACACAAATCTTCCCAAGGCAGCAATGCAACCATTTAGTCTCTGAATGTCTTTGACGCAACGGGGCTCGGCCAATGTCAGTACTGTCTCGATCTTGCGGGGGGTTAGCCTCAATACCGCGTTCTGACATCATGAATCCCAAGAATTTCCCAGACTTGACGCCAAAGGTGCACTTTGTGGGGTTAAGCTTTAGATCGTACTCTGATAAAGTGGAGAATGTCTCACTTAAGTCTTCTAGATGGGAGCGGCCTCGTCTGGTTTTGACGACCATATCATCCACGTAGGTTTTTATGTTTTTGCCTATTTTCTTTTACAGTATTTTGTTCATCATTCTCTGGTAGGTTGCTCCTACATTTAGTCATAACAACATCACATTATAACAATAAGTGGCTCTTGAGACCCAGAAGGATGTGTGGATTTGGTCATGTGGCTTCATTTTGATTTGGTGATATCCGGAGAACGCGTCCATGAAGTTGAGGAACTCGTATCTCGACGTGGAGTCTACCCGAGCGTCAATGCGGGGAAGTGGGTAGTAGTCTTTGGGACATGCCTTGTTCAAATCCGTGTAGCCCACGCATATTCTCCATTTTCTGTTCGGCTTTTTTATCATTACCACATTAGCCAACCATGAAGGATAGTCGACTTCTCGTATGAATTTGACTTTAGTAGTTTTTGAACTTCGATTTGCATGCCCTTAACCTTGTCTTCTCCAAATTGCCGAGGCTTTTGCTTAACTAACTTGTAAGTAGGGTCGATGTTGAGCCTGTGTTCTGCGATTGTCGGCTTAATTCCCGGCATGTCTTGGGTGCTCCAAGCGAAGTTGTGGAGGTGAGTGGAGAGGAAATGGATCATCTCTTCTCTCATACGTGGGGCATCTCACTTCCTATTTGGATTTTTTGGTCGAGATAATCAAGGTGGATCATCACATCCTCGAATTCCTTTGGTTCTGTCTCGATGGCTTCGGTGGGGTGATCTAGCTCGCTTGGGCTGTCTCGTACACGATCCCCCCGACTATCAAGATTGACTCGATTGCCATGGGAGGTTGCCCATCATCCTGCTATTTCTGAGACCTCATTATGTGTCCTAGCAGGCTTTTGGAGCTGCTCTTGACGAAACCCACGTCGTTCCTGGTTGCAAATCTTACTGATGTGAAAATTTCGATTGACATGCTAAAAGATAGGATTTATTTACCTATGTTGATTATGAATAATTAAGGACCGAGTCTTACTAATTGTCACTTTAGCATTAATTGTTGTCACTTAATCAATCAGAACCTAAGGCAGAGTACCTATCGTGTAGCTAGTTCTTTGGAAAGTATATACGGTTTTAATTTATTAATATCGTACTCCCAGGGAACTGGTAACGGCTTAGTAGTAACTATCCCTTAGCCCTAACATTCATCTTATTATGTAATTAATCAATCATTCATTAATAACTTTGATGAGTTGGTGATCCCAACCACACATAGCACATAAATAATTTGCATGCAAGAGTATCAAATAGACATATGTTCTGATGTATGTTTTATTGTTTCTACATGTTGATTGACCTATCTTCGAATATTTTAGATATATCTTGGTCTAGAATGCAATTATATACTGTATCTTGCCTGTGTACCACATCTGAGTTACCTGATGAATCACCCTACCTTAATGATGACCCTAATCACGGTTCGAGTTAAAGGTATCCATGAAAACCTGTGTCACTCAAGAATTCATGTCACTCACCCTAATGCGGCATAGAGACCAAACTCAGCCTCATTAGGTTAGTTTAACAAACATGGTGATCTGTAAGTTATTTTGCCTATTATGGCAGACCTTAATATATTATACCCTAACTTAAGGTCTGTTAAACTAAACAGGTTATGAATTAGACCATGGTTAGGAATTGTCTATAACCGTTCATTTAGTTTAAAAGAGCAAGCAGATAATTCAATCATAATGTTAATTTAGCAGGTGACCTTTTTGGAAAAATGAGTATAACTTCAACATGCAAAACATATATAATATAGCAATCATACTTTAGTATTCAAATTCAAATTTAGACGAACACATCGCAGAATATACAGAGAGGATCTAGGGGACCACCACCATAAAATATTCACCCTTTATCAGGACCGCCAACAGAGCGACTACTTGTATATCCTGGGTTGCTCGACCTGACTTTGTTCAGCAAAACCGTCGGAGAACGCTTCCTTAAACTAGTAGCGATTGCTTTACCTTACATCCTGGGCTTAAGCAATGCCCTGTTGACTAGCTCTTCGCTCACCTAATGCCCTCTTAGGATCTCCTAACAAAATCGCGGGTATTCTACTAATACCAAAACCGAACACTATCTAGTCTAATTCTCAGAACTTGAGATAAACACTTAGAAATCAAAGAAAATGAGACACTCTTTTATTGCTAAACTACTCGTGTGAGTGTAGAAAGATGCACTTGAAATCACTAAATGACTTGTATCGAGTGTAAAAAGATACACTTGAAGTCACTAAATGACTTAGATCGAGTGATGAGGGATTATTTCAACTGGGGAAGGCCTAGGGTAGTTATAACAGGTTTTTGGAGTGAATTTCTCCAAAATTTCCGATGTGGGACAAGTTCTGGTGCTCAGGACGCTCGTCCCAAACTCAGAAGTTTCGAAAATTGTATTTTTACCCCAATATTTACTGTTTTCTTGCATATTTCACCTGAAACTTCCAAAATTACAAATTATGCAAAATATGTTAATATCAATCAATTAAGATTGATTTGATTCCCATTTTGCCTTAATTTGTGCCTAAAAATATGCTAAAAAAGTGATATAATTTGTGCACATCACTTACTTGATGATGCGAGGTGTAAATGATTAGCTCAAAAGCTGCGTGAGCCGGTGTTCCCAGGATGGCGTTATAGGGAGAGTCGATGTCTGCCATATATAACTTGATCTCTTCTTCTCGTGTACAGGCGTCGGATCCCAGGGTTACTTTGACCTTGACTGTCCCCTTCACGCTTATCTTGTGAGAGGTAAAGCCTTCAAGGATCATGTTGTTGGGCTTCAAGTGGCTATCGTTCATCCCCATCTCTTTGAAGCATTTGAAGTAAAGGATGTTCTTTGTGGCTCCTGTGTCTACCAGGATTCTCTTTACTCGGCACTTGTCGATCCCCTGCTTAGTCATGCCTACATCCAAAACAAGGTTATCGGCTCGTAGGGTAATGTATCGAAGCTCGATCCCAGAGTGGGGTTGTTCAAGTTATAAATCTTTCATTTTATCAGCTTGATGGATGAGAACTGCGAAGTTATCACTTCGATCACTCTCTCGGACCTTTCTTTGGGCTGCCTTTCTGACATGTATTCTTTTAGATGCCCGTCTTGGATTAGCCTCTCGATTGCCCTCTTCAATTGTAGGCAGTTTTTGGTTGTGTGACCGTAATCCTGGTGGAAGCCACAGAACTTCAACTTATCTCTAGTGGGTACGTTCTGTGTTCGCATAGGTGCAGGCTCGCGAACTCTAAACTTTTTCTTGATGACTATGACAAGACTTTTCTTAGGAACATTAAGCGAAGTGAATGTCTCAGTTTTCCGCGTCCTGTTCTTCCCTCTTCATTCCTGGGGGGATACTTCCGCGTACTTCTCCTTCTTCTTGTACTGTGCGATTCCTGGGTGCTTCCCTCGGTCAAGATAACTTTGCACGCCACATTGAACATTTCACCGATGGTTTTAAGCTTTCAGAGTTGAAGTTCTGTGTACAGCATCCTCGATCGAAACCCGCCTTCAAAGCAGGTGATCACCGTATCTTGACTGATTCCCTCGATCTCATCATACGTTTTCTTGAAGCGTTCCAGATAAGCTAGGAGGAGAGCCTTCTCTTTGTTTGATGTTGGCGAGGTCTCCTCTTGTCTTAGGAATTGTTCCAGCAGTACTGAACTTATCCAGGAATGACTTCACTAGAGCATGCCAGGAATCGATAGTTCCTGGCCTTATCGAAGTGAACCATGTCAGGGCTTTGTCGGACAGCATGCTGGGAAAAACTTTGCACATTACGGCCTCGTCGTTGGTTACCAGGCCCATGGCGGACTTGTATCGACAAACATGCTCTTGAGGCCTGCTCTGTCCGGAGTATAGGACGAATTGCGGGATCTTCAGTGTAGGGTCCAGGGCCACGGCGTGAATCCACTTCGCGAACGGACCGATTTCTACTGAGCGATTCTTTCTGTTGTGGTTTCTTCGCGCCTGCTCTGGACTTCGCTCATATCTATTTCTTTTTGGGCGAAGTCTATCTTGGCGGCCTCTCTCCCTTGACAGCTTGCTCAATGGTTGGCTCTCGCCTACTTCGCTAATGGAGCGGAGTGTCTTCTTAGAGGGGCAACTCGGCCCCTAGTTTGTTTGCTCACCACGGTGCGCGACCGTTGTGGTAGGGTCTCCAAGGGCTCTCTCTCATCGTCAAGAAAGGTCAGGGGTGACAATTCCTGGCCTTGTCTGCAGAATTCTACGCAGAGCCGCATCCACTGCCTCAAGAGGTCTTGCTCTTTTTGAAACTGCTCATTTTCCTTCAGCAGCTCCTCGACCTCTCTCGAGCGCCCGACTTCACTGGATCGCCTTTTGTTTAACCGTTCATGTAGGTCAAGTGCATTACGAGGGGAACCGTGGGGTCCCAAACGCTCATTGACCGACCGCCGCTGGGGCTGCTCAGGAATTGACGAATGTGTTGCCCGATGGGTCTCATGATAAGATGTGGGAACCGTGGTATCAGGCTAATATCCGCGGTCACCTGATCATCATGACATTGTTCCTTTTTTAAAGGAGAAAACAAAGAGATACAGTAACTTACCGTTTCCCGGTAACGGAACCAAACTGGTTCATCGAGAATCAGTTTGACGCCACGCATCACTAAAACGATGTCGTCTGATGATGTCTGCCAAATATAAGTGTCAAAGTTGATGTTGTGTATCGGGTTGTAATAGAGATCCTGTCTTATAGTACCTGCAAAACAGAAGAGTTCATAACAAAGAGTGAAGGGACTCTGATGAACCCTCCGATGAACCCTAAGTCAGTATTCTGATCTTGACTAGAGAGTGTTTAATTTAGCAGAGTTTTTGTATAATAATCTGGCATTACCCTTTATCTTTAAGGGGGTGGTTTTCATAGATACAAACCACATTGAAAAATAGGTAAGTCGGGCGGTGTATTCTGGAGAATGTGGTAATTACCAAATTCTTCTGCAGATAAATCTGATTGCCTTCTGATTTAGGGGAATTTTGGAGATTCTCTCCGAGTCTTTTAAGGCTTGACTGTTGGTCAAATGAAATCTTTTAGGAAGTTTCTAGAAGTAAGCTATCCAAGCTTGAAGTCGAACTTCGGGCTCAGGGCTGTCGACGAAGTGCGCTGTCAGAGAAGCGTAATTGTGAACTTCGCTGCCTTGTGTGTTAGGACTATGAGCCCCGTGATGCTCGTTAGATGGACACATCAGGCTTACATATCAATTTTCGTTCCACGTCAATGTAAGGATATTTAATATTCCTTAATATATATTATTAAAAAAAAAGTTAGTTTATCTTTAAATTGAGAACATTTTTAGTGTTGTGGTTGCATTTTGTGATTCTGATATAATTATGTTGTATATATATTTTTGAAAAATAAAAACAATCATACATGAGGATTGAATTTACATATAATTTCTAAGATAATAGAAAAGAATTTTGTTACTTATTCAGACAAAACCTAATGCATAATACTTATCGTGTAACTAGTCATAAGGTAACATCAATGATTTTATATTTGTATATATTGTTTGTCCCAAGAACATGGTAACGACTTGTGTAACATGTATTATTTATTCCATAATTAATCTATCCAGAATTAATCAGCGTTTCTTTATAATTTGGAGGAAGTTGGATCACATCCCTAAACAAACAGATAATCATATTTGAGTTACCTAGGGTGATTACTTCAATACGATTCATTACAAGTAATTCTAATCATTTGTCGAGCTTATTAATAAAAATCGTGTTATTAACTCCATCTAAGACTATCATAAGGACCTAGCTCAACGTTATTAGAACTTTTAACATATTTGGGTTAATCATGTTAATTATCCTAATCTAACAATTAATTAGCTGTTGAGTTCAATCTAGGTGACATGCTCAACCAAGCAATTAAAATACAATGATAATTTAATATGAGATCTTCCCAGGAAAATAGAATTCAAAATCTCAAATTATTAAACATATATGGTAAAACCCTCGAGTTCCAATATTCTAACAAATATATAGAGAGATTAAAAGAAAAAGGAAAAGAGATATTTGCCATAAAGTTCTCACTATTTCACGATATGCTCTGCTCTTGTGATCTCCTCGACTCCCGGGATATTCCAAGCTCGGACCGACAGAACCTTCGAATCTCATCTCCTCGAACTAGTAGTAGTACTCTCCCTTATGGTTCGAGGCTCAAGAACTACCCTATAACGAAGAACAACGAGAACCTGGTGTTCTCGGGGATTTTCTAATAAAATTCTAAAATTCTAAGAATACCGGACTTAGAATATTTCATCGTAAGATTTTCTACACACGAGATTGAGACTCAAAACGAGAGAATCGAGTGATTCTGAGCCACTAGACGCTCTGTATTGAGTAGGAAGGGATGTTGAAGTAGTGCAGAGGCCTTAGCAATGAACAAGAGCTAAAATTCATGAAATTTTCGATGTGGGACTTGCATAAGGGTTTCGGGACAGCCGTCCCTGAGGTCACACGGACGGCCACTTTGGCCTCAGGTAGTCGTTCCGAACATTTCATTATTTACAGATTTGTCCCATATTTTATTATTCTGTGCAATTTAACTCCTGAAACTTTCTTAGAACCAAAATCAAACAATTAAGTGTTAATTTAATGCAATTAGGTCCAAATACTTTCCAATTGAACATAAATCAAACATAAATACAATGCAAAAAATGTGATATAATTTAGGGTTATCAAATTTAAACATAAATTCTTTTCTATAAATGGTAAGAAGACCTAACTCAATTAGTAGTACTTTAACTTATAATTTTAAAAGTTATGAATTCGAGATATGGTAGAGACAAAAAGTCTAAAATGAGTTAGAAATGTATTAAAATTTAAAACATTCTAAATTTAACAATAATAATAATAATAGTACTTAACAATTTAATACTAAATGGAGAACTAGAAACATTTTCAACATTCTACTAATTATACTAATTAATCAAGAACTAATATATATATGTTATACATATATATAGTTAGAGCTCTTTTTTTCCCCCTAAGACTCTCTCTCTAAGAGAAGAACTTGTAA